>JAVLVB010000003.1:4674626-4695500 GCA_032876305.1 Orestias chungarensis
GGACTACTGTAACGGCCTGCTCACTGGGCTTTCTAAACGGGCCTTAAGACAGCTTCAGAACATCCAGAATGCTGCGGCTCGAGTTCTGACCAAAACCAGAAAATATGACCACATTAGTCCAGTGCTCAAGTCTCTGCACTGGCTTCCTGTCACTCAAAGAATAGATTTTAAAACAGCCTTGCTTGTGTACAAGTCTCTTCATGGTTTAGCCCCAAAGTACATATCTGACATGTTAGAGCCATATGAACCATCCAGGACTCTGAGAACCGCAGGTAGTGGTTTCCTGCTGATTCCCAGAGTCAGGACCAAACAAGGGGAGGCTTCATTCCAGTTTTATGCTCCTAAAATCTGGAACGGTCTTCCTGCAGAGGTTAGACAGGTTTCAACTCTGCCGTTGTTTAAATCCAGGCTGAAAACAGCCTTATTTAACTGTGCATATAGCAACTGAGAACTATTATTATTATTTTATTTTTATTTTAATTTTATTTCTTTTAAATTCAAAACTGATTTTATTGTTTCATTTTCTGATCTTTTTTCTTATGTAAAGCACTTTGAATTGTCTTGTACACGAAAATGTGCTATACAAATAAACTTGCCTTGCCTTGCCTCGGGTGCTTTGAAAGTGCCATACCATAATAAACATTACGTGTGAAACTGATTATTTTGAAGCTAGATGGCGCTGTAACACAGTCAGAGTCAGATAAACTGTTGTTTGGTCTCCAACATTATTGCTTTATTAAGCAGTTTTTTTAGACATGAAGAAACCCCCGCTCATATTCTTTTCCCCTTCAGGTCCATCATAAACTCAGGTTTGTTGTTTACATTTTGCAGATTTAGGAAAACAATGGAGCACATAATCTTTAATTCATTTCCCCCACTGTAAATGCGTTTGAACAGAATTTTAGGGAAGGAGTGGATAATGATGGGGTTTGAGGGAGTCTGATCACGTTTCATGTAATTGAACAAATTTGAAAAACAAAATTTTTCAATAATTGTGGGTTTAGATGGTTGAAAGCGGCATGATGCTCTTGTTTAATTGCCTCATTTCCAGTAATGCTCTAGATTACCATGGTCAGGATAAGAAGGCTCAACCAGACAGTCTTTGATATTTAGTGAAAGTGAGAAATTCACCTTTTAGCTCAGATTGAATAAATACAAGGTCTAGTTTGCTTCTTTTACACACTTCTAAAAATAAACTTGTCAGAAAGCTTCTCTTTGTTCTGTTCTGTGAAACATTTATGCAGATTTTCTTTCCTGTTTGTTTCATATGTAATTTCAAATACCTATTTATTTCATATAATGGTGAAAGGAAGCAGGATCACATGATAATTCTCTAACTTGATGGGCTGCAAGTAATTAGAGGCCACGTCTGATTCAGATTGAATCATCATACCATCCTGTAACTCAATTTCAGATTTGTCTTTTCTTCCTGTCCTGCTAAAAAAACTGCATTCAGTCGGGTGAATCTGATTGATTCATTTACATGACTGAAGGCTCCAATTTTCAGCAGCTGAAGAAATGAAGTTTAGAGGCAAAAACATGTTACGCAGTCTGGACAGATCAGCACACGGTGTGCTGGTATAGTTTGACTGTGCCCTGTGAACCTGGCCCTGCCTGTGTGTGGAATCAAGTCAAACAACCATTCCTGCATGCGCGTGCACATACTCAAATACTGAGTAGCTTCTTTCCAGATGTAATGAAAAAAAGCTTTTTGCTTCAGCTCTGAGCAGCTTTGTTTCCACCCTTCAGGTTGCATGATTTGAACTGGGGCCAATGTGCGCGCCGGAAAGCATTCAGCTCATCTGTGTGTGTTTTTAGGAGAGCACTGCTCTTTATTTGCTTGAAACGTGACATTCCCCATCCATTTATTTTTTTGATAAATGGTTGAATATTGTCCACAGAGCTGCAGTGAATCGGCCTCCTTTGATAAGAAATTAATGAGGCCCTTGTTGGTGTGAGATGAAAGTGAGAGCAGGGCAGGTCAAAGTGATGAAAGGATCTCTGCAGCCCCGACTGGGGGGATCGCTACGTCTGATGCACACATAGTATATCAAAGCAGTCACCAACTCCTTTTACTACACTGCCTATAAAAAACCCCAATAACTCATCTGCTCTGTTTTAATAATGATATAAAAAAACTCTTCAATTTACAGTTCCATTGTGTACAAACACCTTACAAAAGGGTTCATGCCTAGTGAACTTCATCATAATTTTATCTGGATTTTATGACAGATTAGATATAAGGGTAAAATGAAGAATAGGTTAGGGAAAAATATTAATGACAATAATTTTTAAAACCCAAAGTCACCTTATAGAACATACAAAGAACAAATAAATCATGTTCAACAATATTCCAGCTTCCATCATCTCATGGAGATTTGGTCAATCCATCATCTAAAAATGTAATTTTGGTTGTTCTGTTATGCTAACCAGACATGACCACCCACTTAAACTGACTGGGTGGGCAAGGAGAGAATAGATCAGTGAAGCAGCAATGAGGGTGATGTTGACTCTGTAGGAGCTGCAGAGATACACATTCCAGATGGCTGATTCGGTTGATAGGACAACTACTAGTTATATACTCAATAAAAATGTGCTTTACTGTGGGAAACAGAAGCAAAACTGAAGCTATTGTTGAAACTAAAACGTACAAAAACAGTAAAAGCAGCCCAAAACTAAAACTACACATCATCATGAACACAACAAGACAACAAACCTAACCATTCAGCATGAGCTACAATGGAATCAAGTTTTATTTGATCAGGGTTACTGTAAATCCAGGCCTCAAGGTCTGATGTCCTTCAACTTTCAGATGAGTCCAGTTCAACCTAAACAAAATATCTGAATCACCTTCTCTGTGATGCTAATGACATCCTCATTTGACTCAGGTGTGCTGAAGCAGAAAAAAAACATCTGGAAGTTGCAGAATACTGGATCTGATGGTTCGGATCAAAGAATGTTCATATTTCAATTGATTTGTGTAAAATATTAACAATTTATAATTTTCCTTTCAATTAACCATTGTTAAAAGTTTGTTTTGGGTAATATCATCAATATATTGTACAAAATTAATGAGGGTTGTGGTTGTAACAAAAAAAAAGTGAGAAATGTTTAAGGAATATGAATATTTTTTGAAAATGGTGCAAAAAAGTTAGAGAAAAAAAACATACTTACTACAGAAGTAGTAGTTTGGCCGTTGATTAATCAATGGAGGGGTGGCAGGCGTTTCAGCTCTGATTTTACTTTGTTATGAAGTGGTAAAATAGAGTAAATGTTCTCACAATCGAGTGGTCTACTAAACAAACACACACATGTTATGTTTCTCCATCCTTTAGGGGACTTTCTATTGACATCCATTCATTTGTTATGATTTTTGTCAGCCTAACCTTGACCATACACCTAAACTTAGCAATCACCAGTTCATGTCTAAATATAAATTTATCCCTAACTCAATTCACACCACAATCATACCCTTAACAGCAAAATGACCTTTGTACCCCTGAAAGGAGGAGACAGTTACCACAAAAGTAGCATTTGTTGAAGAAATAGTCCTCACAATACATAGCCACAATATATATATATCTGAAACTCATACCCTGAGCCTAACCATCACTGTTACCTGCCTACACCGACGCCTAACCTAAACGTAACTCATGCCTCAGTTCCAAAAGTAACCCTCGACCCAAAAACGTCACTTCTGATGGGGCCCCATATGGACAAATGGGTCCGCACACCATAGTATTGGTGAGAGATCCCAAAACACACACTGAGCACTGCACACACATGCAGTGTCACCCAGTTAAATTGCCTACATGTTGTTTTCCAGCTCTAAGCCTCTGGGAGAGAATGCTAAATTGATGCAGGAATTGGAGAAGCTTAGGTAAGTCTGCAGCAACAAGCGTGGGCTTTGTTCCTGGGTTATCATCGCAGTGCTTTCAGCCAGTAGCTGTGTGTTTGGAAACATCAAATTTGATTAGATTAGGAGAGAAGAGAAGGGATCCACTTTCTCTGCCCTGCTTGGCTGCCAGTCTCCTAAACAATAATCTGCTCTCAGGTGCCTCTACAAGAGGCTTGTAAATGAGGGGCCTGAGGATAACATGAGCAGGGGGAAGCATAACCTTCCGCAGGACACAAATATACAAAGATACATGTGGGCACCTGCGAGAGACCAGCCTTTGCTATCTCTCTTCACTAGCAAGAGCTTGAGCTCTTTAAACATTTAAAAGCTTCCACATATGGAAAGCTTCGTAATAAACCTCATAGCTTTCACAAATCGTCACAATTACCTGTAAAATCTTGCGGTGCTTCTCAATATGAGTTCCAAATATTTGGATTTTCTCATAAAACATGTCATTAATACGTATGGTAAATTATTACATGTCTAGAAATGATTCACACTCACAACCCACTGAATATTTAACTGAAAATGAGCATGGATGTATTAGTGTGTTTCCAGTTGGGTGTAAGTTTATAGTCTTGAGGTAAACTGACTTGTGAAGCAATGCTGTATCGACATGCAGGAAGTGATCCAGTGTGTCCTACATTGATATTCTGCTGATAATCATAAAGAGTCTATGTTTATTTCCAACTGGATAATCACTTAATAATGTAAAAAGGGCAGCTTCAGCTAAATGTCAAGCAGGCCAAGTTACATTTGACCAGGAAATATAAATGGGATGCAAATGGAAATAAAGATGCATGCAACAAAATTAAACTCCAAACGTTGACTGGGCTCCTTTTACATGATCTACTTTATTACAGAGATGTAGAACGGAGGTGGTTCTGCTCAGGTGTACTGGACAGCAGCCCTCAGGTCACCGTCATAGTCTCTTTTCTTCCTCCTTATAAATATCTAATTATATTTTATAGGGCAACAGTTTTGGCACCTTTGGCACTGTGGACACGTGTCAAGTCCGGCTGGAAAAAAAAAATCAACATCTCCATACAGCTTTTCATCAGATATACGCATGACTTGTAAATGGCTTTATTGAACACTGACTTCAGAAATAAAGGGACGGTTACCAGCAGGTGCAATTCAGGAAATTCCTACAAAAAAACACAAGCAGATGTCAAATGTTTTTGCTTTTGACTCTAGGCCCACATTATAATACCCAGACATTAAAAAAGGCAAAGAAATAACTAGTTACAACATGCTAATTACAAATTCTACATAATTTATTACATGTTTTTACGCTAAAGTATTGCTAATATGGTCAGCTTTTTCACATGAGGTTAATGGTTTATTATATCCCTGTAGTCATCAAGTATTTTATAGGAGCTTTTAACAAAGAGGTTTTCTTTTAGTATACCATTTTTTTCAACAGTGGTTTGTATTCATATTTTTAAGATTTGCACATAGATAAATGGGAAAGATAAATAAAAAACACAGAAAAACCAGTATAAATCTGTGTTTCCAGGTTATTTGGATGCTCACACACCCACCCTAGTGTGTATGTTTAAGTATGATTGATGTAAGTTAGACCCCAGCCAAATAATAACATGCCACAGTGATAGAGAGTGCGGCTAAATAACTGCAGTCCTGAGATGATCTTCTCCATCAAACACACACGCACTCATAACGCTTACTTCTCTGGCTCTTTTAATGGGATCACCGGGGATTGGTCAAACATCTGTCACACCAAAGGTATAAATGTGCATTCGAACATATAGGCATCGAGGCAGAGCATGACTGTTTGTCACTCCAACAGGAAAGCAACCATTTATTACAAAGGTTGTTCAGCCCGTCCAAGAGAACCCTCGTCTTGCTGCTGCATATTTGCAGATTTAACAGTCGGGTAGGACACATGGGTAAATCTGCGTGTCTTGTTTAATTGCATTGACTGCTGCGAGCGTGAAATGAGACAGCCCTCAACTATCTGTCTTTGAGGGTCAAGAAAGCAGCAGCCAAAACTAAATAATGGATCAAGCAGACAGAAGTGGATAGTACCTGTTTACATTCACTGAGTTACCATTACATGCGTACTTTTTGGAAGGATC
Organism: Orestias chungarensis; assembly: GCA_032876305.1. Lineage (NCBI taxonomy): Eukaryota > Metazoa > Chordata > Actinopteri > Cyprinodontiformes > Cyprinodontidae > Orestias > Orestias chungarensis. The sequence continues at coordinate 4,680,624 of JAVLVB010000003.1, forward strand.
TACCCTGAACAGATTCTTCTTGTAGTTCTCCATGAGCTGCTCTTTACTCACATGCACTGACTTTACATTACGGTAATAATGCTGCAGAGCATGCTGGGTAATTTGGTTAAAGATGTCTGGAGCGTAAATCAACTACAATGAGACCAGACTGACCTCACTTGGTCACTTGTCCATTGTAGTGAAACTCTGTTTAGCTGCTATGCAACTGAACACAAATGAGAAAGGAAGACTGTCAAAACATCAATATAAAAAAATTACTTAATAGTACAAGATGTTTTAACACAAAATAAACGGTAAAAATGACTGCTTGTGCCTTTTCTTAGGTTAAAACTTGGAAAGGCACTAGTTTTCCTTATTGTATAAAGTAGACTAAAACATAAACCTACACCCAAAGTAGACTTGAAACAGGGCTACCTTTTAATTTTAAGGACTAAGGAACACCCACCCACCCAACCAAACAATCTGATTTTGGGCAACCAGCAGGCGCCTGGTGATAATCCATTATGAAAAAATTAGGGGGGACCAGTAATTGAAGACATGGCTCATCTCATTGCTTCAGCTCCCCTCTAACCTTCTCCATTGCCATCAATGGCTGCAGATCCTCCTTTGTCATCCTCAGATGTCCCCCTCCAGTACCCAAAGCACTAGCCTTCTGCAGCATTGTACGCTCCTCCAGTTTTTTCTACATCGATGAAAGAGTTGCGGTTTTCCTCTTGTTTGAGGGTGTTGAAAAACACCCGTTTGCACAAAAGACTGCGGCTCTGCATCCAAGGAGGATCAACCCCCTGAACTCTGCGACCCTTTCTAAGGGTTGAATCCAGTCCTGAAGATCTGAGTTTAGCTAGTTAATGTAAGTGAACTTAACCCAAGTCTCTTCTGAAAGGCTTCTCTCTGGACAGTGAAGCCTCACACTTTTTAATTAATTTTTTGTATTTATTGCAGTTGTGTGCATTTATTTTTTAACTATACCTAGTAAGCTTGTTTAGGTTGATTTCCTCCTGTTAATAGAAAAATTGATTCCATCATGATATAAGACGAGCATCAACTGTACGTTCAAAGGCCCTTGTGGCGATAAACTAGCTTTGATCCTCAGTTGCAGAATTGCTGTCTTACCTCTTAGACTCAGCGCTGAAACAGCAAACTGTTAGACACCAAGTAACGTACTGTTTTCCTTTTTTATGGTGTAAGCTGTCTTGTGCTTACACCATAAAAAATTCACTAATCATAAAGGTGGTCCTGAGAATTGGCTTTATCTTCCTTTTCAAGTGTAAAACTTTGGAAATTTTGGCGTTTTCTCACTAGTTCTGGTCTGTCTATCAGACATTTTTAAGTGTAGAAAAAGTTTCATCTTTCAGTTGCAGGCTGAGTAGAGAACTCATCAAACCAACATGATTCCACAAACACTTGCTTCCGATAAAGATCTTTTAACAATACATGACGGCAACCTCACTGAATGCCTGGTACAAGTGATTTCTGGTTAAAGCTCACAAAACATGAGCATATGCTTGCGCACCAAACAGGAGTTGGACTCATTAATTCAGAAAAAACCTGCACATCACTGAGTTTTCACTGTTTGGTCTCTCTACCCTTAGGCAAAGACCTTCACCACACATCATCATCGACTGGGACGATACACGGCATCAATAATTAAAATGCGGTCCACAGTCAGGCAGGTTAAAAAATGTCTCACATTCCTGTGTCAGTGGAAATTATGATGAGAACATCAAGCTGTGACACTGTTGTGTTTACCTTGCTGAACCTGGGGGCAGGAGAGCTGACCCACGGTGAAATGGGGCATACAAATGAGCAGCCACCCACTGGGTAAAACTCTTCCAAACTTGAATGCTTACTTCACAAGGGCCGCGCCGTGTGAGACCAGGATTCTCTGTAAATATTCCAGGTATGTGTGTATGCGGTGGTGTATGTTCCTGGGAGGCGCTTTACAAAATACTGCAGAAGGAAAGAGGCTGTATGTGTGTGTGTGTCTGTGTGTCCTGTCTAGGTGAGTTTGTTCTGGGTCAGGCTGTTCGTCTGAGCCGATACCAGATCGATGGGGCTCTAATCCAAAGCTGTATGATGTGATTGATCACCTCATCTTCTGAGAAAACGGCACATAGACCTCTACCAACTGGAGATCGACGAAAACACAAATGTACACCCACACCCATCACGCTCACTTCATCCAAGAAAAAACTGATTGCGACGAAATGAAATAAGAGCAGATTGCTTTTGCGGGCCACGAGGTTGGACGATCTATCCAAACAGGTCAGAGAAGATGATGGTAGCAGAAGGTGTTTACTGATATCATCTTTCATGTGCGAGATGCCTATGTGTGTGTTTAAAATAAATGCCAGAAAATAAATTTCCTTAGCCAGTCTTTTTTGTCTGTCTTAGCCCCTCAATGTTTGATGCGTACACAGAGGAAAATGCGAAAGTGCGGGACTTTGACAGGATATTTGTTTTAGCCGGAACGTTGACAGATGAGAAAAAAGTTCCTTCTTACCGGCTGGACGACCGAGTTAAATGAGCAGAACTGCTTGCTATTGCAGCACGCCGAGTGTCTGCATAATTCTCCATGTCTGAAATGTTAATGATACCTGCAGGCAATGTCATGGTGAATTTGCTCAAAAGCGAACTAAAATGAGATAGAGAGGCATGCATATATTTGTTGGTATTAGAGTTGGTAAACTTTCCGGGTGACAGTCCCCATGTTGTTTAGCATTGATTGGTTGTGCTTGGAGAGCAAATGCCTGTGTGTGCTTTTACCCACCTGGGCTTCACCTTCTACTCATTGACATGCAGAGTGCTTAAAACCTCATTTGTACTAGTGGTAACAGGCCCTGCTCAGTTTGCTTGTCTGTCTGGCTGTACCGCTCTGCATCCTGTGAGAACTAATGCATTGTTTACTCCTCTTCTCGTTTCTGTCTCTGGTCTGTTGTTTAAAACCTGGTCTCAGTTGAGATACACCTATATACCAATTGAACTTGGGAAATCTCGCATTATGTGTTGATTTGACAAAATAATAAAATAAATAAAGTTTTATTTCTTTTATTTCTTGTAGAATAAATATAAATAACTATCCTGATCATTATTTAATTATGTCAGGACTGCTAGAAGTTGAGATTTTGTCAAGCCAGCAAAAACATCTGGAATATCTCCTAAACACATTGTTCTGACTTTGAAAGTGTATTATTTTCCAGGGCGGACCTCAAAAATCTGAAACACATTGATACCTACTTTAGGAAGTTGTTTACATAGTTACTAACAAATGTTCAACATCAGTTTTATTTTATGTTTCACAGCATAAATGCTTCAGAATTTGTTCTGTTTTATCCAAATAGGTAGAAGTGAGTAGAGCCTACAGTATAACACATTCATAATTCTAATAGTTTTGTTTTGCAATGTGAGGCTGACTAAGTGATCTCTAAGATCCTGAAGGTTTGACTTCACATGACTTCGGTAATACAATTAAAATGTTTCATTAATACATTATACTACTGACTTTGCTCCGATCCAATCACAACAACAAGCAATTTTGTGTTTAAGGCCAATAAATGTTTCTTTGTAATCTTCGTTGAAATAATTAAGTATTTAAAAATCATCACACTTAGGCTTTGATTTTAATAATGTCTTGATGGGGTTGTAATAAAATGTATTGTTTACATTGATCGTGAGGAGCGTTTAGATGCACTAAGGTTTTCAAAAGGCACTGACATGCGCAGAGATGGGTCGTCTCTTTAAAAATACGCAGAAAAAGACGCTTTACTTCTATCAGTGCTGAACTTAAACTAACATTTCAGATGTTACTGCATCCCTGATCATTTTGAGCTCTTTAATGTTTGTTATAGACATGTTGTATCACCGACAGACAAACAGCATTCGGATTACCAATCGGCATAAACAACCCATCTCATTGGATAACAATTTCATTCAAATCAAGCAGAATCTAATCAGAATATTTGATTGGGGGGTTTTATATGACGCATTTTTAGTTTGATCGCCTGTTTGTTCTGATTACTTATGTCCTTATAAATATATCTATTATGAGGATATGTCTTGGTTTTAGTGTTAGTTCAGTAAAAACAAAAAAAACAAAGAAACAAAATAAAAAACAGATTAACGTGCTTTATACTTTTCCAGGGTTTTTGTATGAAACCTTTAGAAGACACGTTTCCAGGCCAAGAAAGCTTCACTTTGATCAGAACTTATATGTATCTGCAGTCCTCCAATCTATCACTGCTCCAAGATTCAACTTCAGAGCAGCTTGTGTCATTCCAAAACGGCAACCATCTCCCGAGGTAACTGTGTACCATGTGAACCAGCAGCAGGGCTGAAGCTCTTCCCACTTCTCAGTCCTTATCTTAGAATAACCATTTGCAACAAACATCACTCACACTATCATGTAGAAAACCATTACAATGTCTCCCCTTTTCCAAGGAATCAAGGAATTTTTATTTGTCATCACATCACATGTGGTAGGTACATGAGGTGGGACGAAATTCTAATCCCCCCGTCCAGTTTACACCCTGATAGCAATTTTAAATAATATAATAAAACATAAGAACTATGCAAGAATAGGATTTGACTACACAGAATCTACAATATAGACACAGAATCTACAATATGGGACATCGGACATAGCAGCAACGAAAATTCGGAGTGCAAGTGACATATTAAGTGACATTTTAAAGTGACATTTTAAAGTGTGATATTAAAGTGAACAGTGCCGGTTAAATGAGAAAGTGTTTTTCATTTCTAATTGTCCTTGCGTTTGTTTGAGAGTCTCACAGCTTCAGGAATGAAGCTGTTTCTCAGTCTGGTGGTTTTACACTTGATGCTCCGCAGCCTCCTGCCTGAGGGGACCGGGACAAAAAGTGAGTGTGCTGGGTGTGTGGGGTCCTTCATGATGCCGGAGGCCCTCGTACTGCATCTGGAGGTGTAAATCTCTGTGGTGCTGGGGAGGCTGACTCCAACAGTTCTCTGTGCAGCCTTCACCACTCTCTGCAGAGCTTTCCTGTCTGCAGCAGAGCAGCTTCCATGCCACACGTTGATGCTGGAGCACAAGATGCTCTCCACCACACATCTGTAGAAGGAGGTGAGAACTGAGCTCCCGAGTCCAGCTCTTCTCAACCTCCTGAGGAAGTAGAGCCGCTGGTGCGCCTTCCTGACCAAAATGGAAGTGTTGTTGCTCCAGGTGAGGTTGTTACTCAGGTGTACACCCAAGTACCTGTAGCTGTTGACCACTTCTACCGCAGATCCTCCCATGTGCAGGGGGAGGTGGGCATGCTTGCCCCTTCTGAAGTCCACAATCATCTCCTTGGTTTTCTTTACATTAATGCAGAGGTTGTTCTCTCTGCACCAACCCTCCAGGTGTTCCACCTCCTGCATGTAGCTGGACTCATCACGGTTTGTGATGCATCCAACCACTGCTGTGTCGTCCGCAGACTTCAGAAGATGACAGCCTGGATGGATAAGCGAGCAGTCATATGTGAGCAGTGTGAACAGGAGGGGGCTCAGCACACAGCCCTGAGGGGAGCCAGTGCTGAGGGTGATGGTGGGGGAGGAGATGTTGTGAATCCTCACATTTCCAAGCTGCCTACATGAAACAGAGATTCAAAGAACCTTAAGATTCTGCACTTTCACTTGTCTTCCTCGTAACTAATGGTTAAAGTAAATGTTTTAAACTGTCTAAGCACTTAGTTACAAATATTTAATATGTCTCAATGCAAATTAACTGCAAATCACACCAGCCATGAAGGAAACCAAATGCTTCTGTTATGACGGTGAGCTTTGGAGTCTCTCAGTCCAGCATTTAGACATATTTGCTCTGTCAGCCTCAACAAAAAACTCTTACCTCTGGCAAACACAAATCTCAACACAGACGACTGTAGGATTCATTGTCACTCTAACCCACATGGAGGGTGTCCTTTCATGTCGTTCCCATTTCCCCCTGCCTTAGGTAGCTGTGTGTGTGTGTGTGTGTGTGTGTGCGTGTGTGTGTGTGTGTGTATATGTGTGTGTGTGTGTGTGTGTGTGTGTGTGTGTGTGTGTGTGTGTTTGAGCCACTGACCATAAAAAGGTGTAACAAAACATCCTTATTGAGCAGGTGTTCTTCCATCTGCTCTGATCACAGTTAACTTCTTCCTCTCTTTCTTTTAGCAAGAAACGTCTTGTTCTCACATGTTTACACAAAGGCTACTAAATGTGGGCAGCTTGACATATTTCATAGAAAATGGGGAAACTTGAAAACAACAAGGAAGGAAGGAAAGATTAATGGAACGAGTTTAGGAGGAGTGATGTTGAGGTAAATGAAAAACAGGTGTACAGAAATATAATGAACCAAACAGAGCATATGACCAAAAAGAAGAGAATGAACTGAATTTATGTGCAGAGCAAGAACTGATATGAAAAACAGCAAGTTTTTGGATAAAAATATGGGCAATAAGAGACAACAGGAGAATAAAAATGAGAAAGAGGCATTGGTTAGGTGACTAGGGCTGATATATATGCAATTCAGTACTGATAAGTGTGTGTGCATCTCAGGAGAACCAGATGAGCCAAAGGTTCAGAATCACCATTATAACATCTCTAAAGGCTACAGGAGGCAGCCAAGCTGCTCCCACGAGACAGCAGCTCACTGTCTGACGAACGGACAGGATCTGGGACTGTTTGAGATGCATCTCGCAAACATGGGAATCGAAACTGCTTTATAATTCTTTACATTAAATCTAAAAATAAAAAAAGTGCCTTGAGATCTTGTTTGGTCACAAGTCCCAGTTATATTTCAGTTTGATTCAGTTTTTATTTGCGTTACTTTTGGTTTAGATGCATCAGCGGTAGCTCAACCTTAATAGATCTGAGTTTGGCAGTGGTGAACAGAGTTTATTATGTTGGATCTTCTTTGTTGTCTTGGGTCTGTATTAGCAAGAGATTAATATCGCTGCTCAAACCTAAAGTCCTGTGTATATGTTGTATATGCTATGTCTGCTGGTTTCTAAATGTGCAGCTGTAGTTACTAAATCTTTCAATTAAGCCACCTCTATTTAAACAGAACAATGCACACAGGGACTCTGGCATAAAAAAACAATTACCATTTTTTTTTTTTGCATTTTTTTATCTTATAGTTATACCTTTTTAAAGAATACAACCTAAATGATGGTTTTTGTTATTTGTGACATTCAATATTTAGTCTGTTCTATAGTTTTGAGTTTGATGGTGTTGATTTAATGGATTTGGACTCTTCTCTCTGTGGGTCTCTCTGATAGACCTCAAAACTGACCTTCATCTTTATATAGTCACTGTTTGATTAGTATGTTGATACGTTACCTGTTTTATTTGTTCAGTTTATAAATTTTTTTGCTCATTGTTTCTTTGTTCCTTACCAGGAACATATTCACATATTCATTCGGCTCGACTGATACAGGGAGCATTTTTCAAAGACTGAAACGCCCATATTCTGGTGTTGTTACTAAGTATAAAGTAAAACATGTTCTAGACCAATAGAAAATAAAAACAATTGTCCAAACAAAATTGAGAAATTTTATCACAGTTTTTGTTTACGTTTTTTTATGGAATTCAAATCAGGTAAACCAGGTACAGCCGCAGTAACAATCAACTGACGGGACCATAACGTAAAGCACACACACATAAATACAGCATATAGATAGATAGATAGATAGATAGATAGATAGATAGATAGATAGATAGATAGATAGATAGATAGATAGATAGATAGATTTACTTAGATAGATAGGTAGATAGATAGATATACATATATATATATATATATACAAAAATAAAAAAAGGGAAGGAAAAGAAAACAAACGGCCAAAAGAAAAAAAGGAAAGCGGCAACACCGCTTTCCTCAAAAAAACTCTCATTAGGATACAAAGAAAAAAAATTTAAATAAATTAAATAATACTAATAATAAGGGATGTGTATAGTTGCTTTCCAGATGTTTGGTGAATTGTGTCACTTTTAATAAAGACCTTGATCTACAGGGATTTTCAGATCCTTCCCACACAAAAAATAAAATGTAGTTGTTCTTGTATTGTATTTGTTAGTGTCTTAAGGTTTTTTGTGTTTAAACCTTTGAACAATTGTTTTTTTTGCGTTAAACGTTCACAGTTTTTTCCTTATTATTATCATTATAGGTTGTTCTTTATTCTGTTAGATTTATGTTCTGTTTTTCCCCTGTTAGTGTTTTTTCATCCCCTGCTTCGCTGCTCCCCGTTCACTCTCTTTCTAAGCCTGTTCACCCGGTCTCTTCTCTCAACTGCACCCTGTTACCAATCAACCACCGTTCTTTATCAGTGTCCCAGATCCTCCGTATATAAGTCCCTTTCTATCACTCACTCTTTGCTGGAATCTCCTGTTATTTCTTCTTCTTCTTCTTCTCCTCCTCATCTGTTTGTGACTGGGCCTTGTTCAGTGCTGCTACTTCCACAGAGGTTCACCTTATTTTGGTCATTTAGTTCTTGTTCATAATTATTTCATTTAAAATGTACTTTCACGGGTGACCTGGTTTGGATTCACAGCTATGAAAGTATGCAGCTGTTTTATTTCTTTCGTCTTTGCTGTGAACCCCCATTTACAAATGCTAATATGACTTAATTTATGTTGTTTGATCATGGCAGTTAATTGTCTAGTTTAAATTTAGCAAATAAAAAAAAAAGAAAAATATGCACATAAATATGTGCACAAAAATAATGATCTGCGTGCAGATTGAGTGTTTATTAAACAAAAACACAAATTAACAAAAGTGATGGAAGTGAAAATAAGAGGTGCAGAGCTTAACAGTAGGAACCCTGCAGAAAAAAAGAAATTAAATCAATTATTTTGAGGAACAAGGTGCAGGTGAATAATTAAATTATGTGAAACAGCTGAGAGAGGAGATGGAAACTGGGGCACTAATGAAAGATTAAGAGGGGAAATGACTGAACAAGTACATGTTACAAACAAAAACAGCAGTGGAGCTAGTAATGATGTGTGGCAGTGCTTACAACAGCAAGGTGCGAGCCTGCAGTCCAAGCTGAGCCACTTAGGAAAGATAAATGGGAGAAATGATTTAAGGGTCTTTCAAAGCTATACATGTTAAAAGTAATCAGGAACAATCAAAAATTAAATAATTTTTAAATGTTAATCAGTTTGAATAAAGATAAGTGTGTCACAAACACTACTTTTCCACTTGCATTTTGAGGTGGCTGGTGAAAAGACTCATCCCTCTCACATATGTAAAATGAAGCTGCAGAGGTACAAAAGCCACTTTCCAAGCTGAGTAAAATGTATGCATGGGTTTTTTACTTTATTTCAGTACAAAACAAAACAAAAAATAAACTGTGTACCATGTGAACAATAAACTGTAGCAGCAATATAAATGAACCAATCAGGATCTGTCATGTCTCCAGCAGTCATTGGTGCCACTACAATCCATATTACTTTGGCAGACACACTGTCCATCAACAGAAAAATAGTTACACTGTGATGCTAATTGAGCGGCCTAACAACTGTTATCCAGCAAATGTGCTCAATATTGCTTCATTTAGTAATAATGGCATAAACAACAAAGGGCGATATTCGCTCTCTCTGCCTAATCCTGTTAGATTTGCTGCTGTAAAGGACGGAGTTTAGGATTGGGCTGCAAACGCCACTGCTCCTGCGGGACACAGATTCTGTTTGCTTACATGTAACCCATTAAAACCCTTATCAGGGTCACAAAGTGCTACAATTATCTGTCTGACGGCCTCAGACACCAATGGATTAGGTTTTAGTAAAGCAAATCTCATCCAAAGTGCAGAGGAGCCATGTTCTCATCATGTGCATTTTTCTGAATTGACATAAACATGATGGAGTCCTAACCTATTCCTTACCACATTTGGTGAATATTTATTGCAATTTACAAAATAAAGTGAAACACATTTTTTCTGTTTTTGTTGTTTTGTCTTGATGTTGAATTTTCCCTAATTGTTGCAATTAATATTAGATATTCATGTGTCTAAATATCTTAGTAAAACAATTAAGCTTTTACATAATTTCACATGTCTATAGATATGTTTATGGTTGGTTTAATCAAAAATCTAACCAAGAAGACAAAGAACATCAAACAGATCCCTTAAGATGAAAATCCATGGCAAAGGTTCCACATTTTTATCACTGGATGAATCACACAGAAACACTTTCAACCAACAACTACATTCAGTTTCTTGACCCATTTTCTGGCATGTAAGTAAAGCCATAAACATGAGCCTAAATGACGTTCCAACAACCTCAGAGAGACACCCTCCACGTGCAGCTCTCCATGAAGTTATCTTGAAACTCACATCAGCTCCAGGTCACCCAGAGGCCGGCCAATCACAGAGCTCATAGTCTCGCCCTTACCAGAACCCCCTGGCCGCGGCCTGCGGCATAACAGTGTATCATCGTAATCAGACAGACGTCTGCACGGTGAATCTGCAGCCCCTGCATTTAAAAGTCAAAACCTCTGGGCTTTTATGACTACCGCTCATATCTGTTACAGAGACTCTGGCAGCAAATACAACACATTTATTTTATATGCAGCATTAAACAATCAAGGAGGATTTAACGAAATATGTAGCACTTTGCCCTGAAGTAGGACATCTGTATCTGTCCTGCCAGCCGTGTCTGTCCATATGACAAAACGCATAATTGTGAGTGCAGCGGTGCAGCAGGCACCTGCTGGGACACTTTTTATGAGCCTGACCTCACAGACACACTCTCGCTGTGCCCCAGGTTTAATGCATTCATTTAGTGGTATGGAAATGGAAAAATAGCCCATGTTGCCTAAAGCAGAGCATTTTGGGTTATTTGTGCAAACAGGTTCCCTCTCTCAATTCACTCTTGTAGACTCTGGAAGCTCTGATGATTTTATGCATTTTCATTTTATTAAGACTCACACTACAACAGATGGGAACATCTGTTTTCATTTGTTTTAGATGAATTGTGTCGTTTTATGATTTATTTTTGTAGTTTATGATCTCAGTTTTAGCTTAATGGTGCCTAAAAGGATGCAGTCAAAAAATAAGCAACTCTTAGCTAAAGTAACACAGTATATAAAAAATAAAAGAAAATACACAATGCAGCAGTTCAATACATTTAAAATGATTTGGTAACAAATTTGGCCATAGTCTTCAAAGATTAAGAGAGATCAGTGAGTTTCAGCTAAGGTTATGCAGGGGCACTATGAGCACCCATCATGTTATGTACCATAGACAGCTGGAAATCTCAGTTCATAAGTAATTTTTTTTTATATAAGAATGCAACTTAACTATAAAAAAAACAGTTTTAACATAATTGTTTGTAATAAGTAGTTATTTTCCTATAAATATGTGGTTCTATAAAATGAAAGAATGTTTAACCCGACTAACTAAAACAACATAACTTGGAAAAACAGTGTATTTTGTATTTTTAATCAAGGACATAAAAAGGAGAAGAAGTGATTATGAATAGAAATTTTGTCCGAGAATGGATAATGACTTGAGCAGAGGTGGATTGTGGAAGAAATAATAATTTATTAATAGGAATGAATAATGACCAGAACATGAACTGAGACCGAAGAACAAGAGGCACGGAGGTGGAAAACGGGAAATAAATGACCACAAAGAACAAACTAATAAATAAACAACAAAGAGGGGAGAAAAACCAGAGGCTACAAATAAAAATCCCCCAGATAAAATAAATTAATGGAAGAGCACGGAGGACATGAAAGGGGAGAGAGACCAGCACAGAGAACCAGGCGAGCACAAGGGGGAACTTCCTGGGAAGCAAGGAGGACTGGAGCGAGGAAGGAGAGCATGGGAACAGAGGTAAGGTAGCGTACAATCCAGCAGTGAGGGAGCTGGATTTTACTGAGGAGAGGGAGGTGGAGGAGTGGAGAAGATGAATAGATAATTGAAAACAGGTGTAAGTGATAATGAGACTCAGGCTGAGGGAAAACACAAAGAGACAGAGAGAGAGACAGAAAGCAGGGGAACTGGAGAATAACTAAAAGGACAACTAATAAACACAGAACTATGACAAAAGATGGATCATGACAATTTTATAATTTGTAAGTCGGCATAGTGCGGTTTCTTGTGATCTTATAAATTTTATATCTGGTCAAAGTGAAGGTTTAGAAGGGATGAACAGAAAACAAAAAGGAATTGTCTTGGTTACAGTATCGTAAAGAGACGTAATATCAAATTTTCTCTCATGAAGGAAAAAAAGAGACAGATGGGGAAACTAGCATGCCAAATGCAACACAAATGTATTTCTAAATACTGTGAGGCATTTAAAGTTAATTTTCACTTATGTAAAACTCCTTTCAGGGACTCCATTACTCAATTTCACAATATAAAGCTACAGTACATTTCCTAAAATATCTGCTCACCCATCCTAATCCTTAAACTCTGGTGTTTTCAATCATTTATGGAATCTGAGACTGTTTTAATAGTATTCTCACCTTGAGGAAGTGAATGACAGGGGCCAAATTGTTGGCCATGTAAAATTACTGGAAGCTCGGGGGTGGCGGTGGGTGAGCCAGTGCTGACCAAATAGTGAACAACACGTGTCTGATTACATTTATCAGCTGTTAAGTTTAGTGGAGAGAAGATCATAGGGTATGTCTGTGTTTCACAAGTAAAGCTTGGTGTCTTAGTTTCCGACAAACAAAGTCTTTGGGGAATGTCACGCTCTCAGTTCTGTATGGACAATTAGGGGCTGGTGCATTTTCTTCTTTGAACAAATTAAAGTCTATAGTGTCAGGAAATGGTTTTCTGGCTGGGTGTGTTTGAGTGTTTTCTCTTCGTTGTTTCACCATACGGTGTTCAGGAGGCTTATCTGCTGGGCCACTTCCATGTGTGCTTCACTAGGTACCACTTCGTGCCAAGCCATCTCAAGTCATTTAGATGACAACTACAAACCCTTAGGTAACCATTCTGACCACAACACACGGACAATTAAAGAACCTCGATCAGATCACTTCACCCCTGGCGGACCTACACCATCGCAAAGTAAGATCAAAACCTCTTCTGATATTTCATCACCTCAGCTCTAGGCTTACGTGTATTCTCCCTCCAGAGTTCCCTGTTGCTGTTCCTGCATTTCAGATCCAGATGTCGTTCGTGAACATTTCATAATTCTCTGTGAAGAACATTGTTTTATAATAAATAATAAAAAATTAATTAAAAACTGTTCCTAGATGTCCCGAGTACTTTCCTGTTTGCGGGTCAGAGCTAAGCCATGACGCTCTAAACTCAAAGCATTTTTTGGTATTAGAAAAGAAATTGTGCATCAGGCCTTCTTATCCAACACCTAAATAAATACTGTTTCTGAAGAATGGTCATTAATTTTGATTAAAAGACTTCAAACCTTAATGAAAAGAATAATATATCTCCAACATGATCGATTTACATCATATTAGAGCCTAAGGATTAAAAAAGGGAAATCACTCAAGTCCATAATAGTGTGAAAGTAGAATTTGAATCCTTTTCATAATATAATGTACATCTAAAAGCTTTGTGCAGATTTTTTTGAAGTTAAAACATTATATGTTTTATGATCTTTGACAGTAAAATAACATCAATTTCTACTCAGTGAAAATTACATTACAAGATCTTTTGGTCTTATCAGTATTAGACAGTGATGTTTTTCCAGTATAAAACAAAATGTTAATAAGAACATACATCACAAGCGATAGCCCGGGAGAAATCACTTGGGACCAATTACTGCAATTAAAAATTCTATTATTGGGGGGCTATTATTAAATTTGCAGCAACTGATTTTTTTTATCAGTTGTTGCAAATTTAATAGGATTTTAATTAATCAGAGATTTTAATTAAATGAGCTCCGAAAAGCCACCAGATAAATTTTGAAATAAGGTGTAGTTTCGGACAATGGCGCCATTGCTCAATGCTGCATGAAAAAATTGCTACCATTAAATCTGCTGCCTGTGAATGAAAAATGGTTTGAGAATGAATGTGTTGTTAGACCTGGTTTGTTTTTAATCACTAACCCTATACGCTACCTTGCTAATAATTATATAATATAACTATTGATCATCTTTTTTCCCTTTTTTTCTTTCTCCTCTCCGATCTGATTCTTTAACATTCCCTTCTTATTGTATTATTTTCCTTTAATTTCATTGATTTCTTGTCTTCTACAAAGTAACATGTTTACAATTTTACTTCACATTTCCTGTATTCCTTTCTATTTCATCGCCCAGTTTTTCTTTGCTCTTCTTTTGCTCCCACAGTGCATCTTCTCCTTCCCTTTCATGTTCTCTGATATCTTTCCTTTGTTTTCTTTCCTTAATGTCCTTCTCCGCCTATTCTATCGTACCATTCCCTTTCCTTTTGATTCATACATTTTCTTGTCCTTTACTTTCTTACTCTTAATCTATCTTAACCTTATTATTTCTTTGTAGTATTGCTCGTCTTTTTAAGTTTCCTTCCAGTGCTCTTCTTTAACTGAAGTTATTTAGCCCCTTATGTTTTTTTCCTCTGTATGAAAGCCTCAAATGGAAACAAAGGATGAGGGGAAGATGGAGGAGGAGAGAGAGAACAGCAAAAAGCCAAGTGAAGTCATACTTTCTGCCTTACTGTATCATGGTCCTCCTTTACATCACTGGCTTCTTTTTTCTCTCTCTTAATGTTTAAAAAGCCTTTATTCCACAAAATATCTTCGCTTCAATGAATAAAACATGAGCATCTATGGCAAAAGTATTTTCTTTGGCATATTCTATCCACTCTTATTGCTAAAACACAAACCCGCACACAGACACTCACTCACTCACGCACACTCACACACACACACACACACACACACACACACACACACACACACACACACACACACACACACACACACACACACACACACACA
>JAVLVB010000003.1:4695600-4711333 GCA_032876305.1 Orestias chungarensis
AACATGAGCAGACAATAAACTGTGGTGCAGAGCAGGTCCCTGCAGGTGTATGTGTTTAGAAACCCATGAGGAATGTTATATCTGCAGGAGCAAAGCCCCTCCAGATGAGCACTCTGCTCCCGTGGCCCACTAATAGCTCTAGTTGTTAATAGTACATCAACTACCTTGTGACAGTGTAATATTTAGTTAATGTGTTTAGCAGATTATTCCATTATAGCACTCTTTGTTCTGCTGAGAAGGCATAATGGTGTTGTTTCTCATTTTTGTCACAGTGTGCGGTAACTAGTTCTTTGCTGTACACAGTCGTCTGTTAAAATTATTTTGCTCTGGTACACAGAAATAGAGATTTTCCCCATCAAGTTTGCAGAGAAACTCCTGGCAAGGTTTAGATCTCAGATATGTTACTTTGGAGAAACCCTTTCGGGTCGACATGCCTTTAGACATGAGTGAAAAAAGGTCCCCAGGATATAGTTTGTGATGCAGAGGTAGACTAGTTTACTGGTTTTATATTTTCCTGGCTTCATTTAGGTGGTTTTGTTTCTCGTAAATACCAAAAAGGTAGATCTGATTAAAGTAGAATATCATCCAAACGTTATTTTATTTCAGTAAACTCATCTAAAACGGGAAATCCTGTCTCATATTTGTCCTTACTCTAAGATTGATGCGTTTTACTGTGGTTCTGCTCAGGTGCTAAGGCAGCCTAGGTTACTTTTATTTCAGCTTTGGCTCATTTGCATTGTTGTTTCTACTCTCCCCGAACATCCTCCCGACAATACCCTGCAGATCTTCTGGGTATTTTTAGATCAGGGTCATATTATTTAGCGATCTGACCCACATAAAAGAGAACTCTCAGGAGATCAGGTAAACAGATTTTATTGAACAGGTTGGTGTGGATGGGAACTGGAACGGCTTGGGGCAACAAGAAAGACCGGGAGCTTCTGTGGGGTGAAACCAGGTTGAGCTTCTCGGCAGGGAAACTGTGAACGATTATTTTGTGTCTCTGTCTTACTTGGGGTTCAGGTGATTACGCCAGGGAGAGAGAGCTGAAAGGGAGGAGGAGTACTTGTTGCTGTCAAGAAGGTAGGTCGTCTGGGGGGAAATCTTGCTGGAGGCGGATGGCTGGAGCAGGAGCGGGCAGTCCGAGCTGAGCATGAGGAGGGTGAACCAGTGTTGCGAACTGAGCCGGGATCCAAGAAGCGGTGAAGCACTGAGAGGTTCTTCAGTCTGACCTGAGGAGGAGCACAGCGGAGTATGAGCACGGGGAGATAACTAGCACAAAAAACATCAACTTGATGCAACGAGAAAAAGGTTCAACGAGGAAGTTTTAAACTTGTAGAGCTTAGTCTACTCAAGACTAGTTTGGAACAAGAGATAACGTTACCAGTAGTAACAAACACTCAGGCGATGTGAAGCTGGTCCACCAGTCCTCTTACACTGATCCAGCTCCTGCTTAGATGTGGAACACCTGTGCGAGGCACAGATGTTCAGCGCGCTCCAGCCAGGATGAAAGGACTGACACGACCCCCAGAGGACAACCTGAAAAACGAAAACAAGATCCTCCTCCTCTCTGACAATCAGCTTAGTTTTGTTGACAATTAAATAATAAGATGGTCATCAAGTTGGTTATTGAGGGGTCAGGAGCCATGTCATGAAAAATGAAATCAACATCCACATCAGGTTTGACAGCTAAGGGGTGCATTCAGTCTTCATAAATCTCCTGATGAATGCCTGCACTACTTTTACACTTCTACAACACTAGCAGAGGAGATGACTCCCTAAATTAACACTGACTTTGGAATTTCAAACTGCTTCTCCAGAAGCTTCTTGATTTAGCCACTTTTTCAAAAATTTGGGGCTTTAACTTTCAAACTAATTGCAAAATTAAAATTTTTTAGAAAAGACGACCACCACCGTCTATATTATATAGAAGTGGCTTCACACAAGAAATCTGAAACCACCAACTTCGGCCAACAAACTGTGCCAAACTTTTAAATCATCCATCCATCCATTGCATTGGGTCATCAGGCAAGGGGCGGGGATTCACACTAGACAGGTCACCAGACCATCCCAGGACAGACAGGCAGGACAAACAACCCAGCAACCAAGGGTAATTTAGAGAATCCAATTAACCTAAAGGTCATGTGAGAGAGAACATGCACAGAACACAGAACATGTGAACTCCTTATAGAAAGACCCCAAGGTGGAATCATTCCCAGAGTTTCTCCAAGGCAAGAATGCCGCCAATTGCCAACCAATAAATGGATTTCCTTGTGGATCTGAAATCCCAAACCTTTTAAAGCAACACGATGTAACTTTTCAAACTTCTTAAAATATTGTCATAACTTTGGTGATTTTACGTTGACTTACAGCTCGTTGAATCACACCTCTGTCATGGCCTGAGGGGGTCAGTATCGCTTTAACCTGCACGGAGCAAATTTGAGGAAGGTGGCAGGAACCCTGGCACACAAAACTACTACAAATGTGCTGACTGCTGTACAACGTATGTCACTTCTCCTGTTTCTTATTTTCAACATCATTATATGACATTGTTTCACTACACTTAGATTCATTAACTCATCGCTACTCATCATACACACAGTCACTGGAAACAGAAACATACTCCAATCCAACTGCAGGCGACCAGGAGGTCAGGATTTTAAGACACTATGCGGTGGTCCTCATGGGAAAGGAAGTCTTCTTCAGGCAAAACACTACTGCTTTTGTCCACAATGGCCGCCAAAATCGACCAACACTAAAACTTCTTTAGTGTTTCTTTAATCAGTAAGGTACAATTTAGGTTTTCATTTCTGAGTCATTCTGTAATTTGTGTTAATTGCCTTATTGTTTGTCATATTTGACATTTCCAGACTGCTGGAGAAAGGCACCATATACTGTAACAAATAATATTAGAATTTTACAAGGTTTTTACTTAGTAATGAGCAGCAATCTTTTAAATGACATAACATTGAATTTAATTACTAGAAACTGATTGAGCTATGACATTTTATTTAGGGGTAATGCCGCTACATGAGAAAGCAGCTTTCTGCAAAAACCCTGAAGTTGTTTTTATTTTGTTTTCCAGGTCGAGCTCTGACTTTACCAACAAGTTTTGCAGGCAAAAAACCAAGTTGGCCCAGTCTGAATTCTTCTTGTTACACAGTGCTGTTTTAATATTAATGCCCCTTATGCCTCAAAATAAACACACACAGACATTTGCGCACACATCTGTGGCTCCAAACTAAACAAATAATTAAAGTTAACCATCCTTTCCCAGCGTGGCGTCTGTCAGGAGTCCCTGAGAACCAACATATTTTATGTTTTTTGACTCGAGTTGTCAGTCAGCTGCCAGCTTTTCATGTAAGCTTCCTTGTTCCTCCCAGAGATCACAGATCAGCCGACGAGCACACAGGCCTGCGCTGGTGGGATTCACTTATTCTGTTATTCAGGCGGGGATGGATGCATGCTGTGAGAAGCAAATGCAGACATCACAATTACACTGTCTAACCTCCTTTGAGTGTGTAATTACATGGATGGACACATCGCTATCGCAGCTCCTTTTCTGTATGAAATGGCTCAACAAAGAAAAAAACATTTCTGATGGTCAATACATTGCGTGGCAGGTGGATAGACGGCGGGTCAAATTCAGACTGATTATTTCTTGTACTCTGAGCAGCTGCTTCTGAGCAGGAGATGAAGTGGTGGGTGAATTCCCAGCCCTGTGTTTGAGCTACATAATAAATGCATAGGTGGTTTTCAGAGGTCCACGGCGCTCCTTTCATATGGAGATGCATCTGATGACTCAAGGCTTCAACCTGTGATTGCCTATCGCTTACAAGATTAATCCCACAGCTGTCCCTTGTGTCTGCAGCAAATTTCTCTTATCATCCCCCTCCTACTATTTCCTTTGGGCCAGTTTCTCGTTTTTTAATAAACCTTAAAGATATGCACTTTTTTTTTCCATTACAGCCATAAACCTGAATGTGTTTTGTTTTTTTGACTAGCAAAACATAGTTCGGGATTTTTAAGGTGTAAGGAAAAAGATACACAATCTTCCATCCCTTTAGAAAAAAAAAAAGTATCTAAAAAGTGTATTGAGCATTTGTATTTAACCCCCTTGAGTCATTACAACTTCCCGCTGCTGTTGCAAATGTATGTCTTTTGTTAGATGTTTCTACCAGCTTGCCACGTTTTGAGACAAGAAATGTTTGCTCTCCATTTCTTTCTCCCCAGAATAGCTTAGTCTGATGCAATATAAAGCTTGTAAACATCAGTTTGAAGTCTTGCAACGGAGGCTCAGATTTAGGACTGAACATTGCCTCTTTCATTTAAAAACATGAACATGCTTTGACCTGAAACTGTTGCATCGACATTCTGTCTGAATCCATCCATCCATTTTCTTGTCGCTTATCCGAAGTCAGGTCGCGGGGGCAGCAGCCCGAGCAGCCCAAGCAGGGAAACCCAGACTTCCCTCTCCCCGGCCATGTCCACCAGCTCCCCCGGGAGTATCCCGAGGCATAGCCGGGACTGTGTCCCGGCTATCCTGGGTGTGTCCCCTCCTCCCGGTGGGACATGCCCGGAATACCTCACTAGGGAGGCGTCCAGGGGGCATCCTGACCAGGTGCCCGAGGCCCACTTTAGCTGGCTCCTCTTGATGTGGAGGAGCAGTGGCTCTACTTTGAGCCCTTCCCAGATGACCGAGCTTCTCACCCTATCTCTAAGGGAGAGCCCGGCCACCCTGCCTAGGAAACTAATTTCCGCCGCTTGTATCCGTGATACCCAAAGGTCATGACCATAGGTGAGGGTGGGAACTTAGATAGACCAGTAAATCGAGAGCTTTGCCTTTTGGCTCAGCTCCCTCTTCACCACGACTGACCCGTGTAGCGTCCGCATTACTGCAGATGACGCACTAATCCGCCTGTCGATCTCCCGCTCCATCCTTCCCTCACTCGTGAACAAGGAAAATGAGGAAAATTGTCTAGAGGTGCTAATTCGCATCCCGACCGCTTCACACTCGGCTGCGATTCGCTCCAGTGAGTGCTGGAAATCCTGGCCCGATGAAGCACACAGAACCACATCATCTGCAAAAAGCAGAGATGCAACCCTGAGGCCACCAAACTGGACCCCCTCAACACCTCGGCTGCGCCTAGAAATTCTGTCCATAAAAGTTATGGACAGAACCGGTGACAAAGGGCAGCCTTGGCAGAGTCCAACCCTCACTGGAAACGGATTTGACTCACGGCCGGCAATGCGGACCAAACTCTGGCACCGGTCGTACAGGGACCGGACAGCTCTAACAAGAGAGTCTGGTACTCCATACTCCCGGAGCACCCCCCACAAAATTCCTCGGGGAACACGGTCGAACGCCTTCTTCAAGTCCACAAAACACAAGTAGACTGGTTGGGGAATCTCCAGTAATGTGTTAAAGACCTTTGCAACCTCTATCAGGTTTTGTAACAGCGATTACTCCCCTTGTTTAATAAAATCATCTCAACACCATGATACTCCCACCATCATGTTTCACTTTAGGCACGGTGTTTTTTTTGGGGTGTTTAGCAAACAAAAGAGAACTAGTCTATCCTGACCAGAGCAGCTTCTTACACATATACTTTTTCTCCTTCATGGAGAGAATCTAATTTTGCATGACTTATTTTCAATATAGGCTTTCTTCGATTCACTTCTTCATCAACTCCAGATTTTATGTTTGAACAACTAAACAGATTCTCCCATCTGATCGTTATATCTACCGCTCCTTTAGATTTACAATGGACTTTAGAGGTGCCTAAGTTCAGTCCTCAACAACTACCATCTCGTAACTTTTAGATGCATCCTTGCTCCAACAAACCAGGCCTCTGCAGAGCTGAAAGACAGATGGGGGGGTGGGGTGGGGGGTTAGTTTAATGGTGCTGTTTGTTTACTAATGCTCTCTTGACAACACTGAAGGCTTTACCAAACAGCTATATTTGCATTGAGATTAATTTATATAAAGGCAGATAAGGCACCTCCTCCTTATCCTCCTCATCCTCCCCCTCCGCTGTTTGCCTGCTTCATACTTTAAGGCTGCCCAATGTTTTTTAAATACCATATGCAACTCTTCTTTTGAATAAATTATTAATATGATGAATCGAAAATGAAAAGAGTCCTTGATGACAGTAGGAACCTGTGTTTCTGCTTGCAGATAACTATGACTGAGACAAATGTCATAAATGTTTTGTTGTCTGGATGCCATGGGAGATGTCCTATTGTGCAAGTCTGTCTGTGTGTTTCTGTGTGCCTGCATGGCAATTATATGCATGCTCCAAGCAGCGCTCTGGTTGTCAGTCTGGCATGTGCTCACCTTTGTCTGAGGAAGGAATGAAGGATGGAAAAGGAGGAGCCCAGAAGGAGAGCAGCAGGAGCATAAGAGAGATGAAGATTCAGAGGAAGTTGAACAAAGAGCAGGAGATTTCGGAGCCTGTCTGTGTGACATAGCTGGAGAACAAGACAGAAGGAGTGAGATGAAGCGTTGGCGCGACAGAATACATCCTTTGCTTAGCAGATGCAGGATGACCTTCCTAACTCTTTCCTCTCTTCTGCATATCTTAAGCCTTTTTTTCCTATAAATCTTCTCACTGCCAAGGAAGAAAAAAAAGGAAGTCTGTTTCGATTGATGTCAGGCTAAAGAAAGACACAAAGTAAAACACTCTCATCTTGCAGTTGAGGAGGATTTGGATGCATTTGTATGTTGCTTGCAGCACAGCTCCTTTCATTTCCACCTTTAGTTTGTTCATTTTTGTACAGAACATTTACTCAACTTGTGAGGCTTATTGTAATACAGCTTTTAAAAAACAAATCTGTACAGTATTTGCTACTTTAACTTTCACTCATCTCCACTGAGTGAACAACACACACAACCTGGCCTTCAGATCATTCATTGATCTAGTCTTTCTCCCCTGCCTGGACAATTATCTGCCTAATTATTCACAATCCATCTTCGTCTCAGTGTAGGGCCATGGAAGTGGGGGAGTTGAGGAGGATCGGCCAAATCCCTGGATGTCTGTCCATGTGTGGATCTGTCTCTGAATGATCCTAATTGGCAAAAAAGAAAAGACAGGAATTCATCTCTGGAGCATATTTACTTGCAACTTGCAAACATTGGCCTGCTGAGTAAATCAGGTTCTGCTGCATGCACAGGTTTCTTCCGCTCAACACATAGACACACCAGCACAAGATAACCGTATGACAACGTGTCAGGCCTGTCAAATTTAGAGGGCCATTAAGGAAGAGTCAGAACCCTGGCACTCATTAGCAATGTCACTCTGGACAGTGTGCTGTGTTAATAATGTTGCAGCCAGAAGCTGGACACAGCAGCGGGCATCCATCAACCTGCATGGGTGTGTGTTGTTTTGTGTGGAGTGGATGGGAGCGGGCTAGAACAGTGTTTCATTGGTAACACAGTCCGACCTTGATGCCTGAGAAGGAACAATGGGGGAAGGGGATAGTTGCAGGAGGAGGAGGTGTAACATCTCTTCTTTGTCGTCACTCCTCTCTGGTGGTTTTTACTCAAAGGCCCCACATTGTAAGAGCTTACACCAACAAAGCCTCATCTTTTGGTGTGATTACATCCCAGCCACTGTCCCAGCCACACATTGCTGTTTGAAGGTAAGTCTGTGTGTATAGACTCAGACAGTCGAACAATAGTGACGCATTCCTCTTGCCTTAATGGGATTACGTCATGCAGACGAAAAAAGGCCTAAAGAGAAGATTAGAAAACAAAGGACATAGAATGTGTTTGCTTTGTTTTTAGGAGCATTTGTTAAAATCTCAATTTAAATACGTTTGTCGGTTGACAAAGCAGATTAGGTTATAGAACAAGAGGCAATGCAAAATCTTCACTCTTAGGGGACAAAATCTATCATACAACATGTCAATGATTACTGCAACAAAGTAGGGTTTATTAGAAAACACCTCAAGGAGAGTGGAGAGAATGAAATGACCTGCCCGTAGTCCTAAACTCTATGAAACACTTTCCTGATCTAAGGTGTGCTGTTTGTGTAAGAGTGACAGTTTTAACAACTGAAGTTATCATGCAACAGTGTTTGACCAGACTGCATCCTCTCTTACCGCCATTTCTTTCTTTACAACACTAAATAAGTCTGCCGCTCTGCCATCTCCATGTATGACCCAAGCTTTGCTAACAACCAACAATCTGATCCGTTTTCAAATACTTAGATGGCATCCTTTCTCTATCAACCCAGGACCTTTCTACTGCTTCATAATGAAATTCTCCAAAACTTCATTCTAGCCACATGTGAACCTAACCAGAGTTTTGGAGCTACATGGAGTTTACTTTGAACCAGAAACTGTCTACTCAGAGCCTGGACACCACTAGCCAGCTCCTCTCATCCATTTCTAGGAGTCACTCTGTTGTTCTTATGTACTCACCTTCAGAACCACTAACCTGTTTCTACCAGCTTTGAAAAGATTCTGTAGCAATGGAGAAGACATCTATGGGTAATAATAGCTTAATTCAATATATTAAGAGAAAAGCACCCTGGTTTTTCCTCAGTCTACTCTGAATTTCAGAGTCTGCCTGAGATGTGGAAAGATAGGCTGGGATTGAACGTCATACAGATTTTAAAAGTACATGTACTCTAAACAAAATGGATTCACATTTTTATTTGTCTGTATTTGTGTCAGAGAGGTTTTGCATGCACAGGTGCTGACTTCACAGTTTCAGGCCACATCATGGTTAGATTAGTCTAAGCAAACCTGATTTACATTGATTCAAGCCTTAGCTCAAAAGAGACAAGGTCACAAACATGGTCCTACATTGTGGTTTTAGTGACAGATGTCCACACAGATTTTCTCTAATCTGTCTTTTTCCCCCATGGCTTGTCACTGCGACTTTTCTTCTGAACTGTTAATCAAAATAGATCACACCTTCTTTCTCTGAATTTTTGAGAAAAGCCTGACAGTCTCCTTCCTATGATGTGTTCGGTGTGTCTCATAATCACATGAAAGCTCAGAACCTAAATATGACATTATTTTTGACCTTCAGACAAAAGCTCATGTCTTGTTGTGTTTACATATTTCTGTCTGCCTTCATACCCATGTTGTATTTGACCAGCTTTTGAGAAATATATACAAATATCCAGATTTTTCAACTTTCAGCTTCTGTGAATGTTTTACATTTTTTTGGGTGGGTCCTCTGTCTTATCTAAAATAGAATAATTTATTTTTATCTTTTGTGCCTCTAAAATTGTTCGAATCCCAGTTCTGAAAGCCTTCTTTTCAGTAAGTCTTGCACAAACATATCTTTTTTTACACCCCACTCTTTGTGGGTACGTACACAATACACACCAATTTTATTGAAAGCTCTTAGAATGAGTGCATGACGTCTATTTTTGCGCTTGGCAGCTGCGTCTCTGTTGAGGACTCATTGAAATGCATCAAAATCATTTTCTGTTTCTGAAGCAGCATGTTAAACAGCTCCTAACCCTACACTCTCTTCTGTTTCAGCATGAATGTTGTCATGACAGAATGTGTGTATGTGTATTAATGCATTACAATTTTTTAGAGACATAATTTCCATAAGTGATGACTCGAGACTACAGATGTATTTTGAGGTAATTACGTCTATTGCTCAATTTCACACTGAGACACAAAGGCCTCCGTGAAAATGAACACGGGAATAAGTGGTTCAATTTAGAGGATGTCATGCTCATTCAAATCAAAAGTAGGAGAAATCATAGCAATAATTAATTCAAAATATGACAAATCATCCGTGCTTTGATGAGGAAACAGACAGAAACACAAGCTTTATAACTTTATTTATCTTACTACATAAGTATTCAGGGATTTGAGCTTTTGAACAGGGAGTTAGAAACACTGATTGCACTGACCTTAGTTGCTTGTAGTACAGAGGAATTACAAACAAAAATGGATATAACTTAACTTTTATAATGCTTTCTGTATAATTTTTAGATAATTTTTGCTTACTTGAAACACCTTTCTTTGAGCTAACGCAATATGCTCATTGAAGGGGATACATCAAGCAGATTACATTATAATACAGATTTGATGCTGGTTTTACAAAATAATAGAACAAAAAAAGGGCTGGGATGGTGCAGAAGATGGAAATCATTCTTCGTATTTACTAAAGAGAAGGCAGTTTTAACCTGATACAAAATAAGTTGAAAATTGTTCCAATCTGCGTGACTTGATGGCTGTTTAATGATTGCATTTATTTAGTGCAATTGGTTTTGTGAATCAAATATACAAAAGACCCAAATAGTGGATGAAAACATTAGCAAATATATAAATAAATAGAATAGTTTTTACCCCTGTGTGCCTTGGTCAGCAATTGTTTCAATTGAAGCACACAATGAAAGCTTACTAAGTATATAACTCATAAACGTTTTTCATAAGACAGGAAGCAGATATGTTATTGATCATTCAATAGAAGGAAACGTGTCTATAATTTTATTAGTCTGTATTATATTTGCTCCATTATCTCCATCAAAGCTATCAGGCCTCGTGATTTGATGTTTATGTTTCCACGCATTTTATCTGTGATTTACCTCATTTCCGAGCTCTCTGTCATTATAAGTGACATAATATTTCGGATACTTTACAGTACTGTTTGTGACATTCACAGTGACATTTCTACCAATGACTAGACTGTGATACAGATAAATCCTGGGAAGGATTGGTGGGATTGGTTTGGCCGGTGACCATCCATCTGTTTATTTTTTTCCAAGCAATCTTAAACCAAGCAGAAAAATCCTGTACTTCTTTACTCATAACAAAACAAAATATATAAATAAGGAGGTAACCTAAGCAGAACAGAGGACCTAATGAAAACTGTTCTATGATCACAAGTACAGGGTTGGTTAACAGCCTCTGCTGGATTGATTGAGAACCTGAAACAAGTGCTTGATGAAAAAGCCTGGAAGAAAAGACTTCAATAGAAATAAAATTACTCTGCTAGATAATGTCACATATTAAGCAGAAAAATCGAGACAGCCCCAATAAGTAAGTAAGTAAAATTTATTTATAAAGCACATTTAAAACAGCTAAATCGCTGATCAAAGTGCTGTACAGAAGAATAAAAAAACAAGAATAAAAGAGCATACACTGGTAAGCAACAAACCACAAACATTGAGTTAAAACACAGAAACACCCAAAATTAGAGGACTAAATGATTGGGAAAGCTAATGAATATAGGTGAGTTTTTAATCTGGATTTAAAGGTGGAGACAGTAGGGGCATATCTGATGTCTGAGGGTAACTGGTTGCAGAGTCGGGAACCAGCCCGGCCAAAGGCTCTTTCACCTTTCTGTTTTAGGCTAGATTGAGGTACATTTAATAGTCCTTTACCAAATTACCTGAGGGACATGCTGGCTGACTGGTACTGGAGAAGCTCACTGATGTAGGCAGGCGCCTGTCCATTAAGAGCCTTGTAAACCAAGAGTAAAACTTTAAAATTTATTCTAAAATGACTGGGGAGCCAGTGTAGGGATGCCAAAACAGGGGTAATATGTTGACGCTTCCTTTTACCAGTCAGCAGTCGTGTTGGAGCATTTTGAACCAACTCCAGACGTGAAAGTAAAGACAGAGGGAGGCCGTAGTAAAGAGAATTACAGTAATCCAAGCGAGATGTAATGAATGCATGGATTACTATTTCCAGGTCGTTAAATGGTAAGAAGGAATTGAGGTGGGAGATGATTCGTAACTGGTAAAAATTGTTCTTAACAAAAGAGCTTATCTGTCTGTCAAGGCAGAACCCTGAGTCAAGTATGACCCCCAAGTTTCTGGCATGGGATTTGACAAACGGGGTGAAGTGAGCTAATTTGCTTGCAACGGTGCTTATAGATTTGGGAGGATCAAAGATAATGACTTCTGTTTTGTCACTGTTTAACTTAAGATAGTTATTTGACATCCATATTTTATATCTGCAAGACAGTCCAGGGGAGACTGTACAGAGTTAGATGATTTTAGTGGGAGGTACAATTGTGAGTCATTTGCATAAAAGTGAAAAGAGATGTTATATTTCCGAATCAAGTTGCCAAGGGGGAGCATGTACAAGCAAAAGAGCAAAGGGCCTAAGATGGACCCGTGAGGGACCTCACTGAACACCGAGGCAGTGGATGAGGAAAAAGTGATCAATGGACACAGAAAATGTACTATGATTAAGATAGGAGTTGAACCATTTCAGGGCTGTCCCCTTAATTCCTACCCAATGTTCAAGGCGGGTAAGAAGAATGATGTGATCTACCTAGTTAAATGCAGCACTGAGATCCAACAAAATCAGGATTGCATTTCCACCTGAATCTAGAGTGCACAGCAGATCGTTTGTTAAGTAAGGCTGTTAAATACACTGCAGTAATTAATAAGTGCTAATAATTACTGCAGTGTATTCTGTCTTGAAAGTTCAAACTTTCAAGTCCAAATTGAAGCCACCAACACACTTAAAACATTGAGATTTTCTAATCCTGTTATGCCCCAAGACCCAATACCGGGGCAGGATTTGAATCTTTGTTTCCTCCTACATTAATTACTCAACTTTCCCTCAGTTGAAGATAGACATAATCAGACATAATAAACTCTTGGCTGGTAAAAAGCATTTTCAATCATAAAATAAGCATACAGTATGTCTCAAAATAACAACACAGCAAATCTTGGACACAGCTGATCAGCCCAGTGACGCAACTTCACATGCCCTGTGAGCTAAGACCTCACAAATTTCAAAGGTATACAATTACATCACAATCCAGTCTGGTTACACTCAACCATCAGCGAAACGAGCGAACTAACTAACTAACTAACTAACTAACTAACTAACTAACTAACTAACTAACTAACTAACTAACTAACTAACTAACTAACTAACTAACTAACTAACTAACTAAAAACAGATTTATGAAGGTGCAATCTCCAGAGTTTTCCAAACTGAAAATTGGCTGTGCCAAATTTTTTCAAATCTAATGCTCTCTCTTGTTATCTTGGTCACAGAAAGTCATTAGGTTTCCGTGTTTACAGCTTTCCTACACCTTCCCACCCTATTGTCGACCTCACGTCAATATTATTTTTTTTTTAGATGTATGCCCTGTTTCTTTTTTTTTTTTTTTTTTTAAAACATCATAGAATCTATTTAATTGTATGTAAAATCTTTCCGATGGCCAAAAACAAATATTACGTTAAAACAGGTACATAGTGCTCAGATACAGCCTTTAAGCATCTGACTGCAACTTGCCATCTGGGACTGAAGATAACAGCGAGCAGTGTGTGACTTTGTGTGTGCTTTATCTGCAATTCTTCCTTTTTCTTTCTTTTATCAGAGGACAAAATATGTTGCAGAGCACCGGACTCCATCATCTGTTCTGAAGTGTGTGCGTGTGTACGAGAGAGAGAAAGAGAGTGTGTGCATTCATGAACGGCTATGGGAAAGGATTAGGATAGCTTCTAACAGGCTTTGTTTAATATGCAACACAGCGGCTTCGGATGGGAAACTACCTTCCTCCAAAAACACACGTACAAAACCTTATCAAAACACACTGAGCGAATAGAGGTGACACCAATAGGCTAAAACAGCTTTGGCCTTTGGTGTTTTTACGCTGAGGAAAGAGTACGCGCCATTTGCGTGATGCATTTGTGTGTCTGTGTGCGTGCACGTTTCCGCCGGTGAGGTTGGATGCCGTTCCAGGGTTCAGGGTCTTTGGCTGTGGTAATTGGGACTGATGGAGCTGAAAGCAAGGGATGAACCAAGGGATAAAGAATGGATAAAGGAAGGATGGTGCTGTGCACATTGCCCAAGGAGCTCAGTGACTGGTTTATGGTTAGAGCATGTGTATGTGTGTGTGTGTGTGTGTGTGTGTGTGTGTGTGTGTGTTCTACCTCAGCAGATGCGAAATGCTTTGCCATTTTCTCTGCAGACCAATTAGATGAAGGGAGTTTTGTCCCCAGGTGTGAAAACCTCCTCCTGTTAATGGGAGCCTGATTAGTGGGTGTATTAGCTATATTTTAATCTAATGTGTGTGTGTGTGTGTGTGTGTGTGTGTGTGTGTGTGTTTGTTTGCAAGCAATATTTTCTATTCACATAAGAAGATTACATTTGCCTTTCAGCGATTTGTACTTGTGTGGCTGTTTGGGTGAGTCTTAGTCTCGTCAGTGAAGTGATGCTGCAAAGAAGAAGAGCTGAATCCCAGCCTTCAATTTAATATAAGCAGCTGGACCTGTGTGTTTTTCATCCAGTTCAGCATAAATCAGACACACAAGAGAAAATAAATGCAACACACTATAGATTATTTCAAGAAAAGCTTTGGGGTGGCAAACATTTTGTTAGTATCAACAACAAAGGTAATGGGAACGATGTGGAGAGTGTGAAGGAGGTGAATAGGAAATGTATAAGAGACTGAAAGAGCAAGAAAAAGGAGCTGAGGGCTCCTTCTGAGCTTCACTCCTGGGAACCTAAATGCTTCTTCATCTGTGAGCAGTTAATAATTTATATCGTTACCATAGAGAGGACACTCAGACACATTTGCATTCATGTACCCACAAACACACATGCAGCTAAAATCATATTCATGTCACAGACGAGCAGCAGATAGAGCTCCGAAGTGGAGCTTTTATTATTCACTAGCTTATGAACTCCACAGGACCCTTTACTCTTTGACTGTCTGCATGTGTACATGTGGTTGTGGGTACAGGTTTGTCTGTTTGTATCATGTACAAGTCTAATTTTTTCAGCATCAGTGAGGACAAAAAAAGGAGACATGCAACATTCTCCAATCTAAAACCCCAAGTCACACAGATGTTTATTTTATAAATAATACCTGCTTATTTAAAGTTAACATACAAATAAGTAGTATTAATTTAACTACCTTGCACCCATGACATGCTGTGTGTTAGGCCTGCATGTCAGTGGTAATTGATAAATAAAGATCTGATGAAGTAAAGCTGCCGTCGTTCTGTTTGTCTTGTATCTAATGCATTTTGTGAATATCAAGTCATGTGATGTGTTTAAAATCCTTGTTTCTTTTCAGTGTAGTCTGTGTGCGATGTTGGTCAGTGAGGTGGAGTTCAAAGTGTTCACTTCCAATACGGCCAGTAAATTTACCTTTCCTTGATGTCAATGTTGTTTTTAGTTTTTATATCAAAACCTTAATTTACCATCTTGTGATTTATTTTAACGTCACCAATTGGTTAGATTTTTTTAAATAACAGACTCAAAGGGATCTTACTTTCAGTTTCTAGAATCCAGACGGCTTTCTTCTAGCATGGGGTGGGAATGTTTTTCGTGTAAAGTATATTTGTTTTCCTTATGTTTGATGAATGCTTAAAATGAATGCATTTTGTATTATATTCTTACTTTGCATGTCATATTTTGTCTCACTCATCATACCCTAATATCCATGATGGATGTTGTTCAACCGCAATAACGATCCCCCCATGAAACAGGATGACTTCTTAACAGAATGCAGTTATAATAAAAGCAAGGATCGGGACTTTGATAATGCCTTCAGGACTGTTTCATGAAGTCAAGTTAACTCTTTCAGCCATATGTTTAACTTTGTATACCTATTGACCTTCAAACACTTTGAAAAAAAAAAGCCTTTTAAATATGAACATTGCTTTTATTGCTTTTATTTATACCTCTCATATTTCTGCACATTATTGAAACCATAATATATATATATATATATATATATATATATATATATATATATATATATATATATATATATATATATATA
>JAVLVB010000003.1:4711433-4746541 GCA_032876305.1 Orestias chungarensis
ATATATATATATATATATATATATATATATATATATATATATATATATATATATATATATATATATATACATTTTTGCAATATTTAAAATTTTTAAGCAAGCGCACTTGCTTAAATCCCTTGATGGGATTTCATGAGGTTTTTATAGTGCCTGTTCTTTGTGTTTGTCACATGTGATCCCTAAACTGTTTATAAAAGTCGCTCGCATCGTTTTTTGTTTTCATTGTTTGATCACTGCAGTGTTTCACATTACTGAATATTGAGCCAAGAGTTGTTATACTGTAATGAGCTACAGCGGGAGGAAATTGTTTTTTCCGTGTGTGCGTATGTGTTTGTGCTGTGTAGCGTGACCTGTGCCTCAAAATAACCTTTGTCTTAGAGGATTATTGTCTTCCCACTCACAATCCTCCAGGGCTCTCCTGTTCAATGCAGCCCTGATTTACTTGACCCCAAGGGCTTCCCCCACTTTTTTCTTCTTTTAGGTTTATCCTCCTTTTTCTTTCTCACTGTCACTCTCCAAGTTGCACCCCTTCACACATCTCCTCCTGAAGGGCCACAGAGAGAGAAAGAGAGAAATAGCTCCTGTCATTTTCTCCTCTTTTAAGTGGGACTCTGCAACACTCTGTCACAGATGCCCTGAGGGGAGGACATCCAGCAAAGGAAGGACCTTTTACACTTTATTGTATTTTGCCAAAGAGAGCTCATATCTCTTTCCTCACTCTCTCAATCTGTCTCTCTCCTTTTTTTTTTTACACTTTTCTCATATCCCACCAATTCATCTTCTCTTCCTCCTCTGTTGCTGTCTCTACGTCTATTTTTGGTTCCGTGTTTTATGAGGTTTGAAGGCTGGACTGTGCCCTTTCAGCATGCTAGCTTGTCAAAAACCCAGTAAGGCCAAAGGGAAGAAAGAGACTGCAGAGCGGCAGAGAGAGGAGATGGACGTCTGTCTGAAATCCAAGCAGAGAGCCTAACAGATCAGACAGATGTCTGAGGAGCTCAAGTGGAGTATGCACCTGGACGTGGAAAAACAAAGAAATCTTGGAAAACATTGCTGATTTTGAATCCCAGTTTTGACATGCACTCTCTCATGGTTTAGAGTCTGTTTTTTACATGTACTTTATTTTTTAGACTTTGGTTTTAGATCAACTGTCATCTGTGTGTGCTTTGTGTGCTATTAAGCTTGATTTATTGTTTCATTTTAAAATGTTTTCTCCTTTTTGTATTTTTCATGGCTTTTTTTCCCCAAACCTGTTTTTAGTTTGCTGTCTTCTCCCCACCTGTTGCTCATTGTAGATTTTTCCCAGGTCATCTGTATGGTCCCTTTTTGCAGCTTGACAGCTAAATCCTGCCTTTGACTGCATTTGAGTTAATATACTAAAACTGTGATCTACTCATCGTTGAAAATAAATAAATAACCTTTTTCTACACATTACACATGCAATATTGGGATTCCAGTCAAGAATGTGTTTTATACTTTGTATATGAGCTCTTTACAATGCATTGTATTTTAACCGAGAACAGTTTTGTAAATGTAAAGTTGACTTTAAGTTCTCCTACAAAACCTCTACCACTCACATTTATTCTGTTGTTTGATTATTACCACGTCAGTTTAATATCCAAATGTGATGTTAATAATTCATGCACCAGCTGTAAACTACATCTGCTGTGAAATATGTTAGAAGCCATATTTCCCATAAGTCAGATCAAAACATAATAAGCATGCTAGAATTAGATCCTCAGCTAACATCTGCAGATAAAAGCCTCAACACCATGCATCAGTCAGATCATTAAAAATATTAAATAGAAGTACACCAGCAACTTCCCATTCTAGGTTATGTCTTTTTAGGATGTAACTGCAACTTTATTAATCAGATTATCCCTGTTTTGTAGAGGCATTTAGAGACTTTAGATTCTTTATGTTTAAATAAGAAGTCTTAACATTGTTTGTGAACAAATTCATCTAATCGTAATAATAACATGCAACGCTGGTGATGGAATGTGTATGGATTTATTTACATTTAATAATTAGGATAATTATAAATTAATGATTGGGATCAACGTATAACCAAATAAAATCTAAAACAGGACATCCCTAAAATGCTACGCTACTTACTGACCATCATCAACAAAAGGTCTTGTTTTTATTGCCTCATAAATAAGTGGATGCTTTTTGTACGAATACATCCAAAACTTTTCCGTTTTAAATAATGAAAGAAAATATATTCTATTTCCCTCACTATCCCTTTATTATTTCAATGTCACCTTAGCTTAAGTAACTTAAAAATTAACTAGAAGATTAAACAGAGTTGCTACTTAATGTTTTATAGTTAACATAGACAAAGACATTTTTTAGAGTAAGTTTTTCCAAGCTTCATCTTGTAGCGTTGCATTAAAAATTAATTTTCTTTAAGTAATGAAAACAACCAGATTGTTCTGGAGGAAAACAAATTTTCCTATTTTTGCCAACTGATGGATCTCAGTCTACTTACTGCTACTTGTTACTGTATATATTGCATTAATATATATATATATATAACTCTATGGCTCTTATCAACTTTAAGCAGGACAGAGGGCAGAGGTTAAGAAGATCTCAGAGCGACCTTCCTCAGTGGTGTCCCTGTGGACTCCCTGCCCTTTTGCAGCCTTCAGGATTTCTTTGAAAAAAGGTGCTTGCGGCATCATTATTTTCATCTTCCTCTCAGGAGGGGGACGCTTCAGGAACCAAGCGGCTCGACACAGCTGGTATCCTCTGTTCTGAGTTGGGGGTAGGCTGATCAATACTGCAGAGGGAGATCAATCCTGCTGCGTGTCTCTTAGACGTTTTCAAGTTGAGTATGCATATATGTCATTCCCCATGTGGCCGTGGTGTTTCAGCTTTTACAACACCTAATGGGAAAACCACCTAACAACCACTTGACAAGCAGTATAGGGAGCTATACAAAAAAACTCAAAGGTTAGCACAAAGTCTGGCTGTCAAGTATAGTTTTTGTGTAAAGGTATTTGTTTTTTTGTTTGATTTACATGGGGAAATCTCTGTATCTGTGTGTCTTTGCATGTGTGAATTGTACCCAGGTGCATTGCCTGAAGGTTGTTGGGGTGAGGAGGGAATGTGTATAGGCTGAGAGACGACAGGGTGTGTTTGCAGGATTGTTTTCCCAAAATCCCTCAACAAGAAATTAGGTCAAATTCCAAATATTGAGTCAGAAAAAAGAAAGGAAAGAACTCATTAAAGTGAGAACCGCTATCATTAAGTTGGAGTTGCAGACCTAAAGCCAATAAAATAAAATAAAAATCAAATTCTGGTACAGGTATGAAAGATTTTTATGGGTAGACCTTTTTTATTTTTGGTGTCTTTATTATGTAAACCTATTTATTTGCTAGTTAGCAAAAATAATCATCCAATCAATAAACAGCTTTATTTGGGTATTTAGTTTAGTAGAATTTACTGAGCATAAGAATGGAGAAGAAAAGGAATTTAAGTGACCAATTGAATGTGGTAATGTAGCTGGTCTTAAAACTGATGTTTTAAAAGGATTTTCCCTTCTTACCACCATCACTCTGGCTTTAAGGTTAGTTTTAGTGATTAGGGCATTGTAATATTGTGTTTATTTTTATTTTTCTTTCATCTGTTCATATCTCTTGTTTAGTGGCTCCATGCTCTCATTTAACTCATTTTTAACATTCCAGCAATCACCTCCCCGAAGCATTACTGGATTAATGTTTTGTCCATCAGTATCAGACCATCTCTTTCCTCCAGTTGCTTTCAAGCTGTTTTCTAATATTATCGTTAAAGGTTAAAATCATGATCCTTCCGGCTTCAGCTTTGCATTAGGGTCCATTATAACCACAAACTATTCACTAAAATCTCAGATTTTTATGAAGAAATAAATGTTCAGATGTCTCAAAAAATTCTGAACTTGGCAAAGACAAAATGAAAGTAGAAATTCTCATGTCAGCAGTTTGTACCTTCATGCTTACCTCTGTATTGTTGCTGGCCATGTCCATTCATTTATGCCCATCTTCTCATTGCTTATTCGGCTGGATAATGCTGTTTTGATTCTGGCCTATTTAACACTTGAGTTTATATTTTGCTGTGCTCTCTGGACTGATTGTCCATATTTTTCCCCTGTGCTTCCGCTCAGCCTAACATGCGCTTATTCCTCCCACTCGGCCCTCTCCTTTCCTTACTGGACATTGACTACACTTCTGTCTCCTGACCACAGCCTCTTGTCTCGCCCACAGATCTGTAAGGGTGATTTTGCCCCCATGTTTCTGAACCCAGACTCCACATTCTCGCCTCTCCCTGGCTCTCGCCTGGCTCTGTCTCAATGACTCTGACAGTGTTTCTGTCTGCGGATCATTGAGTCCCCCTTGGAATCCCAAACCAGAAATTAATTTTCTGAGTCAATTCTTTCTCAACCATGTTCTCCTGTTTCTGTCAAACGCCCAATTCGTTCGCTCCCAAGCCCAAAACGATGACATTATTGTTCGAATCATCAGGCTGAGATGTGCTGAGGAGCCAAAATCCAGTTTCCGCTTTTTCCACAGATTCTGAGAAGATAAACGACTTTGATCCTGTTTAAAATCATTTAAAACGTAGATACATCAGCCACTAACTTGATCTTTTATCCACCCTGTCCCTGCTGTTTCTACATAACTCATTCAATAAATCGTTTAACTGTAATTTATTGTGTCAGTTCTAATCCTGGGTCTTCAATCTGAATCTTAACAAATGCACACCATTGCACCGCTTAAATAATCTAAAACAGGTTTCCAAAGCTGAATCATCAAGTTTAGGAAACTAAATATTTTCAAAGCAGAATTTTTCTCAATCCAAAAAAAACTAAAAGGATTTTCTGAAAGCAGAAGTAAGTTAAATGCAGTACTAAACATGTGTATATACAAGGGACCAATTATTAACAACTGACCAGAAAGAAGGTTTACAAAGAGTACAGTTAAAAGATTCTGGTGGGTATGAATTGGAAGCTGCCTTCATCTCTGCAACTGGGTTATTTGAGAGAATCCCAGTGATTAGAGGTTTTCTCTTGAAAGGTGATTCTTAAAAGAAATTGTGCGCCTATTACCTCATGTGGTTTTCTTTTGGTGGATCACTGATTGTTCATGAGAGTCGTAGACAGACCTGTGAAGATAATCGGGCAGGTGAGGCATAAAAAAAGGGTCATGAAAAAAGGCTAAAAAGTTTAGGAAGTGTCGGTGGAAAAGGGGATAGTTGGGTGTTAAGAATGAGTGGAGAGATGAGAGTGTCAGAGCAGGTGGATTCTAGCAGATGGAGATCCACCCAGAAGAGTGTGATTTTGAGATTGTGTGAGAATAATCTAAAATAACCCGAAACTCAGTATCCTTGGGAGTTGGGTTGTCAAACAGATACAATCTTCCACTTGCAGAGCGCGCGAGAGCAGAAGTATTGACAGAAAAATGTCAGGCAAAAACTTGATTATTCTTTTGATATTAGAACATGAAGTGAATCCATGAGGAACGGATACGTATGAAAGCAAACAAAGATTTTGAAGCATGAATGTGGCGACCAAAAGCAACAAATCATCTGGTTAGGTGCAGGAAGAACAGAAAAGAGTTTGAAAAGATTAAACGGCAAGTGCAAGCAGACAAACCAGGCTGCAGGAGCAACCTGCAGCAACTGGTGCCAAAACATGAAAGCTAAACATGTAGCGTAAACTTTGATAATATTTTAAGAAGACTAATTAAAGTTTCTGCAAATAGTAGAAAGATACCTGGGAAATCATCTAAATTCATTCAAGCTGATCTCTGAGGCCACCTAGGTAAAATACATTGGCTTCTTTTCAAACCATGCATTCAATTTTGAACCAAGGAAGGAAGACCTGGGGTTCCAGACCTAAAAGAGAAACACAAAACAGCCTCACTGGATTGCAACAAATGTATGTTGACGAGCTCCGAGGTTTTTGGACTGATATTGTTAAAACTTCAGAATTTTCGGACCAGAGGTATAAAGAAAAATGAATGTCCCTCAAATTAAACACAGAAAGGGCGAATTACTGTTCTGGGCCGCTACGCTGCTCCAGGGGATCTTGAATCTGTGTTTGGTACAAAGAAGTTTGAAGGCAACCAAGAGCAAAACACAGTGTCCAAAGGAGAATCCTCAGTCTTAGACGGTGGTATGTGCCTGAGGATGAGCTATAACTATGTACTGACCCAAATCAAGCAGCCAAAGCATCAAACATGGGTGATCAAATACAGCATTGGACTGTGTCAGTTAAGAGTCCATTTCTAAATTTACCAAATGTAGAGTCTGATTTGTGTTAAATATAAAGTAAGGAAGAGATGTCACCAAGTTTCTTTACCATAGCATGCCAACCAAATTGAATTGCAACCATGTGAAAAATGTAAGCGTATTTTATTGCACATTGAACCATTTTATTATTTTTTTTATTTTTTTAATATTGTAGTTTTTAAGCAACAAAGGAAATATGTAAAACCATACAGAAGTTTTATCCCCTCAAGTTTAATTTGATTGAACACATCTACATAACATAGAAACTCCTGGTGTTTACCTCAATATACGGATGCCTTGAAGTGAGACATACTTAAACTTTGAGTTGCTAAAAAGGTTCCTAAAGCAATAAGTAAAGCAGAAGAATGGATAAATGGTAAATTGAAACACAAACTAACAGCAGAGTAAATAATGTCAGTTAAAGACATTCTTTAACCGTAAGGGTCTTTCCCTAACCTGCCACGTTATTCAGCTCAGTTCCCCGATGACTGGGTGTGTGTGCCTGTGTGTGTGAGAGAGGTTGTAAAGTATTGGGAGAAAGCACACTCACACGCATGCACGCAAGCAAGCACACAGCTCCACACCCATCCACACACACATTAATTCATGCAGAAACAATGGTGTCTGAGTATTTCCCAACACCAGAGCCATGAGGAAAGCAGGGCGAATCATGTGTGCATATATTTGGTTCCATATGAATAAGCTATCAGCCGGAGCTGTGAGTGACATCTGCTCATCTATAGGTTCCTTGACTGTTTTCTACTTTATTGTATGAATCTAAACTAATGTTAATGTACATTAGTCAGGCACTAATTTTGTCAGGTTATGTCCAATAGGATAGATACATAGATCAGATGAATATGTGTGTGCTTTAATCCTATACCAGGTCTTAAAACGTCATAGTCTCCTGACTGTTCGTCATATAATTGTAGTTAAAAAAACAACAACCCTTCAGTCTCTATTAATCAAACATACTTGATTTCATTTTTGGTTAATGGGTCTTGCTGATAAGTGCTCAGTCATTGGTGCTGATTTCTTTCACTTGATTTCAAATTAAGAAAAAGGAGACAGTGATAAATGAGGATTACCTCTGACGGATGATATCTTTTGAATTTTGATAAGAAGCCATTTGTGTCTCCTATTCAGCAGGCTCTCCCTAATCTGTCTTACCTTAAACACCAAACAAATAGGACTGAGCTTTAATTAGTTGGTGTTCCCTATTCTATCTGCTGGCCTCTTGTATTTGCAGCCTTTGTCTTTTGATTTACTTATTTGTTTTACATCAAACAGGTTTGGAGATGTGTTAATAAAAAGACAAATCTGCTCTGAATACAGACATATTAGGCTCTTGCTTTCTCCAACAGTGTCTGCTTTCCCAAAACCTCACCCGGCCTAGGTGGGCCGGTCCGCGGGGTGCCATGGGCGGTGTCTGTGAATTGACATGCTGTTTAAAAAGAGATCCGTCTAAATTATTCAGTCTGTTATTTTAGCGTAACCATTCAGGGATGATGTCTGGTTGTCACGGAAACATAGTCCCCTGATCCCGAAGCCACAGCTGAGTTCCCCTCAGGAAGCAGGAAGAGAGAGAAATGCCTACCATTCCAGCCAGCTCATTTCAAAGAAAATTGAGGTGAAAATACGGACAGAGCTGCCAAATAGTGTTATTTTGTAAAGGTGTATTTGTTCATTAAAAAACTATTCAATGTGTGCCTGTACCACTTAGAATTAAAGTGTTGCAAAAACATTAATAAGCCTCAATATCAAGTCATTTGCAGCATCTAAATCCTTTCACATTTTCAAAACTGCGCAGGTCTTGAACTTGTCTTGTGTTGGAAGTTCAACATCCTTAAATCATACACTGGATGAAAAACAAGCTTTATCCAAACTTGGAGCTACTGCAAAACTGAGAAAAGTACTCACCGAGAAGCAAATAAGCAAAAGAACTCTATAGGGTTAGGTTATTTAAGTTTTTCTATAGTTATGGCACTATAGGCTTAGACTGCTGGAGGACAATCTGACCACTTCTCTCTCTGCTACTTTCGTCCTTTGTCCAATCTACTTAGTTACCGTTATTTCAACCTTGTTAACCTTTTGTTTTCTCTTAGTGTTCTTCTCTCCATAGTAGCTACACCTGGTCTGGCGTTCTGTTAGCTGAAACAGCTTCCAGATGAGAACATGGGCTGAGAGGCTTTCAGTGACGCTTTACAACTGCTGCTATAAACTCTTTTTTTTCACTATCCTGTGCATCTATTTTAGTTTTTTGTCTTTTCAAACCCCCAGTCGGTCATGGCAGGTGGCTGCTTGTACTGAGCCTGGTTCTGCTGGAGGTTTCTTCCTATTAAAGGGGAGATTTTCCTCTCCACTGTCGCTACATGCATGCTCAGTATGAAGGATTGCTGTAAAGTCAACGATAACACAAGCCATTGTTTTGGTCTGCTGATTCCAGAAGAGAGAATGCTGCAAGTCAATAACTCGATGCAATCTGCTGGGGTTCCTTAGATTGGAAACTTTTTCAAATTGATTTGTTATGATGTATCTTTGATTTTAATTGATTTCTTGTAAAGTGCCCTGAGACAACATCTGTTGTAAATTGGCGCTATTTAAACAAACAGATTCTTTATTCTTGAATTAGATTAGATCGGTCACAGCAGCAGCAACGCAGTAAAAAATGTAAAATTGTTCAATATTTGTTGCGTGTCATCTTTATTAGTGAAGGAGTTGAAAGTTGTGTGTTTAAGACCACAAAGGTGAACAACTGGGTATTTTCTCATGTCTTTTTTGTGACGAATGATTCTGGGAAAATATGGCTAATATTTGCTCTGTGTGAATCAGGCTAAACAGGTTTTCCCTCTCAGATTTTCCTCTAATTAGCACCACTCATGTTCCAATCAACTCTGACCCTCTCCCCTGTTGTTTCTGATGGCCAAACCAGTCAACTTTGGTATCTTCTGATTAGTGCACCTTTTTTTGTCATAATTTTTTGTCCCTTACGCGTTTTGTTAATCAATCCAATTTAATAATTGCATATGTTTATTGAACTACAAGAATCAATTTGCATTTTATGGGCTGAACAGAAGAAGGTAAATAGAAATTATAATATTTACCAAAAACTAAAGTGTTTGTATTTTCCTGCCTTTTCTGACTTAGTGGAAATACACAGACAAACACACACTCAATGCGCCCCAGGCCTTCACGGTCAAAGTTTATGGATCTCCATTGAGACATGAACACATGGAACAGTCATCAAGCCTGCAGCTGCTGGTGTGGATCTTCTCTCCATCTCCCTCTGAGATCCTTTCTAAGATGAGAGGCTGCATATGGGGGCCGCCTCTTTGCTCTCTGGACTTCCTGTAAAGAAACCCTCCTATTCATCGACAGAAAGCTCTCCGTGTGCTTGTGTCTAAAACCTCCATGTGTCCTTGTGTGTACAAAGCGAGAGCATCTTTGTGAGCGCGATGGTAGAGACGGAGCGACGAGAACAGCTGTGGACTCAGACGGTGATTCTGCCTGCCTCCTAAACGCTTGGATTTAAACACCGCCCACAGCCCAGACAGCACTCCATGCCAAGAGGAACATGCATATGCATGCAATCACGTGCACACGTTCAAACAAAGAGCTTTCCAGCTTGGACAGCTTGCATCATAGATTTCAGATGGTTTCATCATGTGTCATTTTTCATCCCTAAGCTTTTCACATTAAACAAACAAATACAAGACAGTTACTAATTTATCTGAACTGATAGGAAGAAGCAATATGTTTTGTGTACAAACCGTTTTCTCAAGTTCAAATTTTACCTGTGACATACCGCAGTGTTTGCTGTTATAGATTTTTGAGCAATGTTTCAGTAGCTTTTAACTGCCTTTCGGACTGGTTCTGGTGTACAATGAGAAGGATAAACTCTGAATTCGCAGTTAGCCTACCGTACATTATTAGATGATAATGATAAAAGGCGCAGTTTTAGATTTTTAGGCTTCCCCGAAAACAATGTTTATGGGAAAACTAAACATCCCTATTCAGTTTTTTTACCAAAACATTAGAGTAACTATTTTTTAAAGAACCTGTATCACAAAGAATATTGCGGTTCAGATTTCACTAGTCTATTTATTGGGTTATTTAGACTTAGTGTCAAGATTGTCTTGGTGCTAATTAACACAGTTGCACCAGTCAGTTTTTATCACATAGAAATATTTTACATAATTTACATCAATCTAGAGCAATGCTAGCTGCGAAGTTATTTAAAAAGTCCATAAAATTAGATACTCTCGATATTTAGGTAAGGTACATATTATTGTAGAGAACTGAGTTCCTGTGTCTTGTGAAGCACATGACTAAATGCTCATCTGAATACATTATTTCCTGTGGAAGCTATCTAGAGAAATGCCACCTGCCGTGTTCACAGTGTGATTCCAAACCCCCCCGTCCGGTCTGCGCTGCCTGTCAGTAGAAAGAGCTCCTTCCACCTGCAGCAATCCACTCTAATGTGCGTGTGTTTATGCTGTGTGTGCTCACAAAGGAGCTTTGCAAGCATATTCACAGGCAGCATTTTTGACAGGCCTAATGAATCTCCAGAGAGCAGCTACCTGCCAACTTTTTCCTGTTCATTCTTGTCTTTATTGTTCCCATACTCTGTTCTCCACTGTATGTCAACCTAAACGATGCCACTCCTCGTCTTCCTTCATTAGCTCTGCAGCTTCTGTTGAAATGTCCACAACTATACTCATAAATCAAATCATACTTGTGTTTCATCCTGTTGTTTTGAGATAAGCTTTAAAAACTCTTCAAAGCTCTTGTTTAGTCTCAGTTAAAGTTGTGCTCTGAGTTAATTTAACAGATTCCCCTCTTTTTTTCTGTAACTAATATCACTATTTCTCAACAACTGCCGTTGTCTGCTAATTAGATAATTTTACTTTCAGACTGCAATCACCC
This sequence comes from Orestias chungarensis, assembly GCA_032876305.1. Classification (NCBI taxonomy): domain Eukaryota; kingdom Metazoa; phylum Chordata; class Actinopteri; order Cyprinodontiformes; family Cyprinodontidae; genus Orestias; species Orestias chungarensis. The sequence continues at coordinate 4,722,627 of JAVLVB010000003.1, forward strand.
CCAGGCCCCATACTTGTTGGAGTCCTTGGGAAATATTCAACAGCCAAGGTTTCCCCCACTCTGCAAATTGCGGCTAGACTTTCAAATAAGTGAATATGCTGTGGACACACGTTTTGAATACATAACTATAGTTTCAATTATTCATTTGGATCTTATACTGTTACTCACATAGAAAATTTGCTGCAAGATACACAAATTAACACAATACTAACAACTGAGGATGTCCACAATTGAAAGAAATAGGGTTGAACAAATGTTTGTTGGAGACTCCTTAACCGAAATATTTGTCCTTAACTATGTATTTTGACATTATATATATATATATATATATATATATATATATATATATATAGTACTTCCATTAAAAGTTTTTGGTGTTTACCGTATATTCACTGTCACCGCCCCTGGCCTCTTGAGGCTGTGCAGTTTTTTTTTTGGTAGACAGGTTCAGCTTTGAGGGCAAACCCTTCCTGATTGGCTGCCTGGAGACAAGAGAGCAGCCACCATTGGACCAGCAGAGAATGGCCAGCCAATCAGATGCTGAGGAGGTCCACCTGCACCACATAAAATGCACCTGAAAAACATTCCTCCAGTGGAGAGACAACCTGTAGAAAGAGGCTTTGTTCAGCTGTTCCCCACCCTTGGTATTGTGCAACTCCTTAAGGCAGCTTTGAAACATTTTGTTGTTTGGTCTGCTAAAACAGCTTGATTTGTTGTTACTTCTGAAACTAGAAGCTTGTGTTTTGGAGGCTTGGTGCTCCCCTTGTGTTCTTTCTTTTGAGTTATTTGAGTTTATTTTGGATTGTCTTGGTTGGATACGTTGTAATTTAATTTGCACCTGATCTTTCTTGAATTTGTTAGTCCTTTCATTTAGTTTTAATTGTGTTAAATTGTCTTGTTTCTTGGTTGTGAAACCTTCTTTTGTAATAAATCACCTTTTTTATAGCTCCTTTTCTTCTGGACATTTTTATGTTACAAAGAAATTACCAGTGTTGCCTGAAATTGGTCCCCACATGCTGAGGAGATATGTGATAAACTTTAAGCTTACTCAAGTGAGAATAATTGCTGTACCAGAGCTGCAACTCCTTTGGTAAATTCACCCTTTGGTTTAACAAAGTGAGCTAATTACAGTGTATAAAGTCAGTGATCTTTACCAGATAAAACTGATATCAGGTTAATCTGTCATTTGCAGAAACATGAAATACCAGCATATAGTGGCAGCAGCTGTGCTAGTGAGCTTCAGAATCTCATTCTTATGAGAAGTCTTTAATTATAGTTTTGCATTTTAAATTAGTCATGCTTCAGCTCAGCTTGTCTTTCCAAAATCCATTACCTATATCTGAGGAGGCCTTGTTAGGTTACAATGTATTGCTAATTACACAGTATTATGATACATTACTGTAATCAGAGTAATTAGTGAAATAAAGTCTACACAAGGCCTTCACGATTGAGGAAGCAGAACAATCACATCTAAGGAGAAAAAAGAAAAAAAAACACTCGAGGTGATCTTGATCGAGACTTTTCTTCCAAACATTCCCATCTATGATAAATATCCACCCAAACAGCCAAACAGACGTGCACTGTGTTTATTTACATGCAGGTTTTCTGAGTTGTGAGTGAGTTCACCGAGTATGAGTAATGAAACGTTTCACACTTATCCGGCTTTTGCACGTCAAATAAAATTGACACGGTGTCGCTTCTAAAACAAAACCATTAGATCTATAATGACTCCACTGGCTAGTCCCAACGGACTGACGAAACACACACAGACATAGATTGTGTCTTTCTATCTTTATGTTGACTTCCATTCATTTTCATCCATTTCTATTTCCTATTAAACCTAATCATTATCACTACATGCATACGCTAAAACCAAACTAAACTCAATGAAAACTTTTGTCCTTATCCCAATTCCCAACCAAAAAAAAAAACATGCATGGATTATATGACCCAGGTTTTTAAATTCGTAGGCAGCAGTGGATCTTCAAAATGTAGGATTTTTTGGGAAAAATGAACCTTACAAGGTGAGAAATGCTAAAACTCACACACACATCTACCCCAGCCCCCTATTATAGATTCCACCCATCTGCCTCTCTGTGAGCCCTCCATCCCAAGGGGAAGAGACGGGAGCAGAGAGGGAGGAGAAGAGAGGAAGGCACTCACAGCTGCATTTGAGATGTATGGGGGGGGGGGTTGGCGTTCCCTCTTCTCCCTTCTCCGTGTCTACTTCCCAATTTGTATTTCTGTCAAGTTTTCAAGTTGAAGGAATGCCAAGAGCTCACCTGTGTTTGGGCTTCCTCCTTACAGACAGGTTTGAGCATATGGCGCTGAGTTATGAGTGATTTATAGATACCTATACATAATGCGAAAATGCGTGTTTACTAAGGTATGCGTTTCCTTCCCGAAGAAGACAAAAGCAGGAGATGTAAGCTGACCATCTGTAAATCCAAAACACGACAACAACAAAAAAGTAACTTTTGTATGTGTGGACAGTTGAGATGTGTGTACAGCTGGTTAAAAGTGGAGACTTAAAGAGAGCAGAATCTCAATTATGCTTCTGTTTTTAGATGCCTTGAAGTGGTGTGCACATAATAAAAAGGGTTTCCCATCACTAAATGGTTGTTAATAAACTCAGACATTAGTTCCTTTAAGCTGGCAAAGTGAGTGACAAAACCAGTATGAGTACAGAGCGAGCTGGAGGCGAGGAGGGAGCTGTTTAAATAGCGCGTCTTTTGTCTCACAGCTGCCAAACATTGAGCCCGACCCAAACCAAACTGCAACCCCATGATCCTCATCTGCCCTATTACATCCTTCAGCTGTTTCCTTCTTACGGCCCTGTGTGTGCAAATGTGGACGTGTGTGTGTGTGTTTGCTGAGGGAAAACAAAGGCCTCGTTGTGACTGCACTGTCAGATGCAGCTGTGAACGCTTCAGATGTTTCTACACAAAGGATGATGTGAAAGACGAGTAAAGTCTAAGGAGTACAAAACAAAGCTGATGCAAACTTTAGTTAAATAAATAACTGTGACAATAAAGTCTATTAATCTCACTCTGTGTTTGTGTCGCTGCTCCAGCAAATCATCGTATACTTTACTTTCAAAGAACAAAACTCATCGTACAATAAAAATGGATTGTGTCCCTGGGGACAATGGACACTTTCCATGTTTCATTCTCACCAATGCTGCGCCACAGAATCTAACCAACAATGAGCGTTGAAGTGTCTGGTATCTAAAAATTGCATCATCAAGATGAACAAAAATAATACAGTTGAACTTCTCGTGGATCTTATGAACACTCACTTTATTATTCACATCATGTTGGACATCCTTTTTTATTATCTGTTATACATCTGCAGTAACAAGTGTAGGATGGGTAATTCTCACTGTTTGATTTTTAAAACTTATCCTTAGTTCATATTAAAGCTTTCATATTTATAATATCATATTCCAACATCCTGATATTACAGGTAAAACTGTAACTCATCAGATGCGACTACTTTTTTTGCCTCCTGTTAAATTTCCACTGTTATGAGAGTCTCCATTACTGTGGCTTGAAATGCTTCAAGGTTTGACATCTTGTATGATCACAGATGGTTTTTGCATAGTTTGGTTGAAGGAAACGGTTATTTAAGCTACTTTTGCCTGTTTATCATGTCTAGACTGACTATGTCCTTCTAAAATCAGAAATTTGTCCATATTTTGTCGAAATGAAAGATCAATATCCACTAACATTTAAGTATAGTTTTTTATGTTGCTTTTGGCCTATGTTAAACCGCTTTATGTGTTTGCTGGATTAAATACTCATTCTCCAGCTGCCAGAAGAGCTTTGATCTATGAGGACATGAGACGTCTCTCTGTCCTGTGGTGTTTAGCACCAGGACGTTGAAAAGAGATCCTAATGCCACACTGTGTATCAGGGTTGTTCAAACACATCCCACAGATGCTTGATGGGATTCACATCTGGGAAGTTCGAAGGTCGAGTCCAGGCCCCTCAGCTCTTGTTCCATGAGTTTTATGCAGTTGGATGCAGTACATTGTTTTTTGCACAATGCACTGAAATAATAAAGACAGTGTTTTTGATTCTGATTTGTTTTGTAAAACCAATTTTTAGACCTACAAATATAAAGTAGCAACACTGATCCACTTTAAATTTCACATCTTTTTTTGGTTTAGGTCATCAATCAGAGAAAGATCAATGTGATAATCCGTTTCTCACACTGATCTGGGTTCTCTTAAAAAAAAGTCACATCTCCTCTGCCTTTTAACATTTTCTGCTTTCTCGTTCAGTCAAACTCTCGGCTTTGTAACAGTGGAGAAAATGTACAGGGCCCAACAAAGATCCACTCAGGTAAAACACTCGACAAGGTCGGTCCTGGAGAGGCACGGCTCTCAAACAGGCTATTAAAGGATGTTGTTTCCACTCAGATCACTACAGGCTTTGATACTTTGATTTTATCTGTTTGATTATCGTCTCATATCAGGAATTTAACCCAACACACCTGCAGCGCCTCCTTGTACCTTTACCACACATGTATTACTGTTCAGGTGGCAGGCTGCGTTGCTCCTCACACTGACAATGAAAAGATGTGCTGTGTAACTCAGTGTAACGTGGTGCTCTGTGAAATAGTGTTCCGTAATTAATTATTTATTAACATCTATGTCCTTCCCTCTTGTGTTTACTTAAGGAGGTTGAGGACATCAACCTTCTCCATAGTCAAAATATTAATGTTTAGTATGAAAACATGTGTTAATATTCATGCATTAAGATTTAAGGATTGCTAAATGGTTTAACTAAAAATGAGAAGTTCTTCTAATTAAATCTTTCATTATAAAGAATTTCCAAACTTTTATCTGAACTTAGCTAATTGGCTTTTAGGTTTTTAGCACAAAAGGGAAAAAAATGTTTGCAAATCCTTTCTTTTTTACTTTTTCTTCTAACAAATCAGTGAATACTGAAAGGATGATTCACATAACTTTGTCCCCTTTGAATTCGGCTCACGTGGATTTGGTTTTGAACTGTCTTGGTTTTCCTGTTTTTTTTATTTTGTGTAAAACAAAACTATGAAACCATAGATTAATAGAGATCTATATAAAGAAATAATACACTGTTACTACTTGCACGCTCACCACAAACACAGAGACAACGCAGACACACAGGTGTGTTGTGGAATGGTGCAAGTTGTTGAGCAATGGTCTCTTTAAAGTTGGAGTGGGGTGTTTGGGTGAATAGAGGTAGAAGTGGAGAAAGGAGGCAGAGGTGTGGAGGTGAAGACAAGCTCAACGTTCAGAAACAGACCGTCTTTGTGCCTCAGGGCAGCAAACGAGCACATGGGGATGTTATTGGCTTCGTCAGCTCTCTTGTAGCAGCTGTGCTATAACTGATTAGATGAATCTGTATAGAATATCATATTAATATTAATGAACCGTCTATTATTTGTTGCCTATATGTGTGTCTATTCAATGAGATGTGTGATTCATATAAAACATGAAATTAGTTCTAATTACTAACACCCTGCGTTTGCACGTAATTGAATTACCTCCTTTATGTCCGTTGTGTTCTGGTGAATGAAACATGTACCTGTGTCTGGGCTGCTGTGGTGAACTAGTCTACTCGACCACAGGCTGGAGAGAGACCTGTCAAACTGTCTTGTCCTGGGTTGTGTAATGCAGGCCGCAATATTTGGTATCCAGGATGTACAGCTGGGTAGCAAATTAAAGTTAAACAGCGTTAAGTGTCTCAGCAGGGGGTTGGAGTGGACCACCAGGAAACTCACTGCTGGGAAGATGAACACATTTCTATTATACGACACCCATAACCGATCATTTATTGCTTTCATTTGCTGTTCCTAGAACTAATGGATACTTAGTCATATATTAAATTTTCAGGAGTTTGGTTGAAGGTAGGTAAAATATTACAATAAAAACACTTCCTGCCATATATCAAAAGTGGCATAATGTAGCATGAGGACCAGATTGGTTCAGTGGTAAAAGGTTTCAATATTTAATGGACCGTCTAACAAAGCAGTCGCTTTATGTCCGGGCGGATCGGGAACCGGTCAAAACCTAAAGCACAGCCTAATCCTATCTGTTAGGAGTATGTGCTGTTTGTGCATACAGCTGTGAACATCTCTTCTCAAGTCAGTTATTTATATAGCGCATATTTACAACACAGGTCATCTGAAGGCACTTTACTAGAAAAATAATTTCATTGCAATCATAAAGACATTTACACATGATAAACTAATCATTGTGTCGTTGACTTTACAGCAATCCCTCATACTGAGTATGCATGTAGCGACAGTGGAGAGGAAAATCTCCGCTTTAACAGAAAGAAATATTCCAGCAGAGAATAGAAAATAGAAGCAGAGAAAAATGAAAAATAGGGAACAGGTCAGCCGCAAACTATCTGTAAGATAATTGTTGTCAGGACTTTGTTTTACTTAATAAATAAATGCTCTTTGAATCCATACAGTAGGTCTCTTCTTTATAAGCCTTTCCAACAGCATGATGCAGCCACCACCATGTTTCACAGAGAGATAACAGTGTTCGCCAAGCAGAGAGTTTTGTCTGATTCCAAATAACTTTCTTTCACTTGAGCATGGATCCTTGAGTCGAGCTTTGACATTAATTTTCTTCAGCATCGACTCATTACCCTTTTCCAATAAAGGTTTGATTGGTGATCGGCGAGGGAAACAGTTGTTGTCTGCAGAGTTTCTCTTATCTTGACCGGTGAAGCATGTAACTCCTTCAGCGTAGTTACAAATGTCCTGGTGGACTTTGTCTCTCAAGTGACCCTCCTTGAATGGTTACTCACCTTGTGAGGATGGCCTGATCGAGGCAGAAGGCCATATTTCTGGGCAATGAATTAAGTAGTGAGTGATTTCCTATTCAAATGTGGGGTTTGATCATCAATCCTGAAATGTACGCAGTATGTTGAGGTTCTTATTGTTACATTGGATTAGATGGTGTTGTGTCTGAAGAGAGTTTAAAATAAAACAGGATTTTTGTGGATAGAAAAGTGAGATTCAAAAATAATCTCAAGACCTTTTATTTATTTATTCTACAGATTTTTCCAACTAAACTAGAGGAGTTATAGTTTTTAGTTACCTACCTGGTGAAAACAAATAATAAACAGATATAGTTTCCCTCTCTAATGACTCTTGACCTTATTCCAGACATGCATATGCAAAAACCACAATAGACAAGCTTTACGCTTGTTTGCTGGTGAGAGCATAGGCTTCTTTCACAAACAGGAAGCAAACATGATCTATAATCCTGTTTGAGCTACGCATAACATCTCCTCCGGCCACACTTACTGTGAAATCTTGACCGAGCTTTAAAGTCACTCTGTGTGTTTATTTACACCGACACATGCAGGATGAAATGAGTGACCGAGACCAAATCCTTTGCCAGCAGGGATTTGATTTAACGCACCGGCTATGAGTCACATCAGAGTGAAACTAGCTGGATTTCACTACAGAGAGGCTTTATTTACTGAGGAAACACACGTTGAGCTTGGAGGATGAAAGCAATAAACAACCCTGAACACACACACAACGCACAGAACCAACACAGATATGGACAATATACGCTGTGTAAAAGATCATCTAGGACTTTAGAAGTTCAGGGCTCCCTTTGATGCCTGACCTACTTTATATCCGTTAGTTAGGTAAGTGTTTGGCTCAGGTTCAAACTTTTGCAATAAAAAACATTTCATAATACATACTTGAAGCAGGGCGTGAAGTTACTCATTTAGTCATTACAGAGGGAACAACTGTAAGGTAATGTTGCTTTGCATATATTCAATATCTATGATAATCTCTGAGTGGTGTTTACACTGCCTGTGTACCTTTCAGCACTTCTCTTGCCTTGACTTTACGATTTACACGGGTTGGTCGTGTTGACTCATTTTGGTGTCAGTCTCAAAGAGCTTCATTCATATTAAGCTTTTTTAATTCAAGCTAAGAAAAAAACACATGTCATTACAGACACATTTTCAAAATATTTTATAATGATGCTTTAGTTTCAAAAGGATATAAAAACCAAATGTAATTGTAATTGTTGCCGTAAAAGTCAAGTTGCCTTACTACTTGCGTTAAATGCAATTAGGCTGAACCCAAAGCACTGTTCATTAATCCTTTAGACGGTTTAATACTTTTAATCTTTTAAATTCTAACCTTGTTACTGAGAGTGAAGAAGATTATGTGAAAATATTGGAGCAATCTCTCAAGACAAGACCTGGATATTAGATGCACCGCGATTACACCGATTACATGTAAGTTGCAAAGTACCTCAAAGACAACAAAATATATATGTAGAAGTGGACATCACAAAGTCCTGATCATACTGAATATTTAAAAAAATCCAAGAGCAGGCCAGAAAAAGTGTTTGTGAGCAAAGGCAGTCTACAAATCTGACAAAGTCCAGCAAACTATTATAAAAGAGACGCGTGGAATGGTCCTCCATAGTTAAATAGTTTAAAGGACAATTACACCGAATACTCAGGAACTGTCTGCAAATTTTTTAATTGAAATTAAATAAAAATCTTGTTTTGTTAATTCTGGCCTTTGGCAAATAGAAACAACTCTTGCTGATCCAAGCTGAACTAAAAACCTAAAGGTTTGTTCTCATTTAATTCCCAGCAACAAGAAAGGTCTGGTTTCCACTGTACTCCACTGAAAGTCTGGTGGAAATAATAATAATTTATAAAAAACATGTTAGTAAAGAGGGATTTATTTAAGAGTTAGGGACAGATGGATGAGACTTCAGCTCAGGGCTTGGAGAGCGTCTACATTCAGACATATCAAGGTCACATTCCTTCTGTCGAACCACTCCTGAGCTAGAGATGTCAGATGTGTCTCGCCTGGGGAAACGCGAAAAAAAAGGACTGGAATGCAGCTCAATTGTCCTCAGGTGGATTTCCAAATAAAAACCATACATTTTTCATACTAAATTTCCTCTTTAAGTCCATTGTGATGTTTTTAACAACTGATGACTTTTCACCTATCCAGTCTGCTATCAACCTGTGCTTTAATGCACAGGTTCATGTAGCTGAATCTCCATAAAAATCTACTAAAACACACAGGAAGACAAAGATTATCAATTCCAAAGAGCAAATGAAAATAGCTGGGCTTCCTGAACACCTCAGCAGAGCCTCCATGCCACCCTGCATTAATGCAGTAACCCATGCTAAATAAGCCCTAACCAGGTGCTGAGTTCACATGCTGTACAGAAAGAAACAAGAATAATAAGATCCGTGCGTGTGTTTTCCAACATGATGAATTAGTTTTGATAATTCAGTTGAATTGGGAAGATGTTAAATAATATTGTGATTTGGTTTTACTACTTTTATTGCAGTCTCCTCTGTGTAAACTGTCTCCTCTTGTCTCAGGGTAGGCGGGTTTTCCGCCAGCAGTGTTTGGTTGATTCTCTATTGATTTGTTGGTGAGCCAGAGGAGGAGGAGGAGGAGGAGGAGGAGGAGGAGAAAGTGAAAGGGGAGTGGAGAGAGTGGAGGAGAAATCCCTGTTTGATGAGGGAAGTGAGGGGAGGGAGGGATGTGATAGTTGGGTGTCGGAAAAGGAGGAGAGCGCGATCATAATCAGAGGAGGAGAAAAAGTCGGAGCCCTCCTAAAACACGTGGAATCAGGGAGGAAAGTCGGAGTAAAGTGACTTCGCACTTTATTTTTTTTATTTTTCTTCCTTCTCCTGCAGTCTTCTTCTTCTCCTCCTCCTCCTCCGCCCTGTATTCCAGCTGCGCTTTAATGCCAGTACGCACCCGAGAAGGAAAGGACGGAGAAAACGGTGAGGAAGAACAGGCCCCCCCAAACTCTGCGCCCTCTCCCCCGGCCCTGCATGGACGGGGATGGGGAGAGCCGCATGCCGTCACCGCGGGGCTGAGCGCCTAGCCTCCCCGCCTGCGGCGCGCCTCCTCCGGCCGCCGCTGCTGCTGATCGTCGCTCTCTGCTGCGGAGCTCTCCCAGGTAACCAGCACTCAATCAAAACAAAATAAAAAAAACCGATAAAGTTATTGCTAATTTTTCACACTTTATTGTATTTATTACACAACTTAACTTTATAACTCGCTCTTTATTAAGGCTGGAGGTGACTGGTGTGTTTTTAAGCGCTTGTAAGCGCGTTGTTCCCCTCGGCCCGGCGCGGCAGTGCAGCAGTCAGATCGGGTTTCTCCTCCTCTCTCCTGGGTCGTCATCCTCCTGTCTGCCCCTTAATAGCTCATGGAGGAGGGGATGGAGGGAAGGGGAAAAAGAAACAAGGCTGCTACCTTTTCCTCCTCTCCATACAGAACAGATCTACTGAAATCCAAGTTAACCCCTCAGTCTGTAGAGTTGCTGCACATAAAAAACAACATAAAAACAAAGTGGTGTTTCTGACTGGATTAGCAGAATAAAGGTTAAAAAAACGCACAATAATTGAATAATAATAATAATAATGATTTAAACAGATTTGAGCTAAAAGACAAATGTTTAGTTTAAGCTAACTTTTCTCCATGTTGAGTTTAATCCTGCCTTTTCTGCTACCCCTGTGTGTGCAGAGAGGGAGTGCTTCGGCTAATTTTTGGGGGGATCACACCTCCTGTAATTAGTTTAACACTGCCAGGCAGCAGGTCACCACAACCCCCCACCCCTCCATCTCTCCTTCTGTGAACACACAGAGGCCTTCAAACCCCCTCGGCACCTCCTGCCACACATGCCTCACCAGGAAAGAATGTGTATTATTTGGTTTGGTGAGGCAAACAAAAAAAGCTTCATTTGCTGAAAGGTGTGAACAGTGTTTTTTTGTGTTATTTTTGGGTGAGACGCATGTCGTCAGGCTGTTCGTCTGGATTAGTTGGAGCTATTGTTGGCGGGCGGGGGGTTAGGCGAGTGAGATGCTGGTAGAGAAGGGGATCAATAAGGGCTTTGCAAGAGATGATCTCTGTAGATGTGTTTTTTTTTTTATTGTTATGTCTAGTACAGTAAATTGAAGTCTGAGATATCCTGACCTCTGATGGTGGAGAAGCTGCCTCGGCAGCTGGTGGCCTGAAGTCAATGCCAGCAAAAACAGAAAATAATTGAGATAAAACACATGGGTATAATTCTGCAAAAACTTCAGATTCCAATTGTATCTTTTATAGAAACTTTGCTGCAGAGGATAATACGAACACGTTAGATCCTCACCTGGGGATTCCTTTATTCTCCTCCAAATTCATTTTAAGCCGTTTCCGTATTCACCAGCTTTACTTGCTGCACTGTTAGTTTCTTTTTTATATGCATGGATTGGATTTTCTTTTAAAAGAACAGCCATGAATACCTAATAGGATTACGAGAATCCGCCGGGGGAACAAAGATAAGATAATTCTCTTTAATAAGTAACCTTAGATTGTCAGAACATATTTAATTATCTCATGAAAATCTCCTTATGGAAGTTCAGAATCCAGAAACAGCTCTTTGGTTATTCATTTAGCTGGTGCAAACTTTTCTTCCGAGCCTTCTTGTGAGTTTTAATCTTTGGAACCCTAAAGAGTTAATGAAATGAACAATAAAATATATTTTTTCTACCTATTTGAGGTTAAATGTAACAAAAGACATGTATTAAGATTTAAAGATGGTTGGAGCTGATCTAAATTTCTCACCACACCTTACTTTTAATTCCTTTGTCTTGATTAACCCTGGAACGAGACCTATGGCCGTAAAAAGTCTAGCTTTCAGCACATTTTCAAGGCTAAAAACAACTAGATAAAAGATATCTGCACAGCAAGCGACCTAATTGGCAAGAAAAATTCTACTGAATAGTTAGTTTAGCATTTATTTATCACATGAAATCCTGAAACCTTTACAAATGAAACTAAATTTCCTCCGCTTAGACTTCCAGCTGCAGTATTTGGGTTCTGGAGGAGTGATAGGAAGAAAAAGAAGGCAGGTTATGGAGTGCTAAGGCAACAGACACAATGCTCCCTCAGTGCTCAGACAGTCGCTCCATGGGTTTGTGGGCATATCTTGGGGCTGGTGTCGGTATTTAACAGGCATGGGAGAGATTCATAAGCCTGCTGCGAGTGGGGGCTCCACGTCTGTACCCGGATTTTTAAAATTGGTGAAACTCAGAGCAGCACTGCCCTCACATGGTGGGATACAAGTCCATCACACGTCCGCAAAGAGTGCAGATGGAGGACTTTGCTATTTTTAAAGCCTAATTGGCGGGAAGAAACTAATGGAGGGTGCCTATTTTTTTTTTCTTTTGCTTGGACATTAGTGTCATACGGCCATTTTTTTTCTGCTTGTGTTTGTGTGCAGCTGGCCCCTCTCTAGCCTTCCTCTCCCTCCCTTTCTCTCTGGACTAATCTAATAGGAGCACGCTGTGACTGATGCATTAGCTCTGGTCTCTAATCTCTCTCTGCCTCTAACTCTCTGTACATCTGATGATCGGTGATACAAAAGGCCCGTTCTGACCCCACCGTTCCACTTACAAATATGGGAGCAGATATAAAATCACGCACAATTTCAGACCTGGGATTTAGTTCCTGAGGGTGTGATCGCCAATTTTTTATCGTGTGTTGATTCTTTTTAAAGTGAGGATTAGGAGCACACCGCTTATCAAAGTGTCGATGAATCATAACAATACATGACATGAATACGTCCTGAACAACCATAATCCAGAGAGTGCTGTGAAAATATTTTGTCTTTTAACAGCACAAATCAGCCTTTAATTGTGAAGATAGAAAAGCATACATCTTTCTACGAATGTCTCAAAAATACAACCGAACAGCTCTTTCAGCCACCTATGTAAAAATATGTTTTGTTTTAATTTCCTTCTCTTGAACTATAATTTTTTTCAACCCTGCTCAAACTACATAAACAAATTAAATTTGGGGGGTTCATTTCATGTCTCCAAATTTGAAGCTGTAGTAGGATAAAAATGTTTAAATAATTTCAAGGTGTCCCAAATACTCTTAATAGGATTAGGATTAGGATTAGGTCTGGGCTTTGACTAGGCCATTCTAAACCTGAATCTTTTATGTCATCTTCTCACACAATTGTAATAAGCATGGTCCTCCCAGCTGAAACCTCCCCACAGCATGATGCTACCACCTCCATGTTACAAGGTGTGTTCAGGGAGATGTGCAGCATTGGTTTTTCCTCCCCTGGTAGCATTTTGTATGGAGTCCAAGAAGGTATATTTTGGTCTCCTCTGATGAGCTTGCTTTTGTTTTCCTCTCATCATGCAAAGGGGAAACTGCAAACTGGGTTTTCTTTCAACGCCTTCGTAAAATTCCTGCTTGAAACCCATGTTATGCAGAGATATAACTAATAGTTGTTGTATCAACAGAGTCAACGGACTTGGCTGTAAAATGTCTTTAGCTCTTTTAGAGCTAATATGGTTTCTATACTGCATGCTTATTGAATTGTTTCCTTTCCCGTCATGTTAATTTAAATCCACATCAGGACAAAATCACGTTTCATTTTTCATCCATCCACAATTAAACACGGCTTTTTGCTGTTCTGTTATATTAAATCCCAAAGAAATACATTTTGCTTTATAAAGAAAATGTTACATGTTTCTAGGAGTACAAATATTTTTGTACTGCTGTACAGTCATGTTTTATCTCGCTGTGAAGCTCTACACTCTTCTTGGCTCTACTGACAGTTTATCTCTCTGCTTATGGGATGAAATTGCTTCATTGTTCTTGTCTCGGTGCTCTTTGGTTTATTACACTTTAGGTTTATGGCACTCACAAAGCGGCACTGCTGATTGATCAAGACTTTTAATCAGCTGCTGGTTCTTTTTCTACTTTTATTGGGTTGGGCTGTAACAGCTTAGAGCATTGTGAGTGTTAGGATCAAAGACCTACACATCAACCTTAGCCCTTTCATGAAAGATCAGGTTTGGATCCAAGTGATCCGACATTTATGGTCGCCTCTGCTTGGCCTTTAATGCAAACATTCATTTTGTCTTTTAAGGGCATCCCTGACTCCCTTTGTTTGTCCCGTTCAGGTCAGTGCCAAGTGGTCACCACCCAGTGTCGAATCCAGAAGTGCACCACTGACTTCGTCTCCCTCACCTCCCACCTGACGCCCGCTGTGGATGGCTTTCACACAGAGTTTTGCAAGGCTCTACGCGCATACTCAGCCTGCACCCAGAGGACAGCTAAGGCCTGCAGAGGAAACCTTGTTTTCCATTCAGCCGTGCTGGGAATCTCAGACCTCATGAGTCAGAGGAACTGTTCCCGAGACGGCCCGACTCCCTCGGCACATCCCGCGATCCACCTTGACCCCTGCAACTACCACAGCCGCACTCAGCACACCCACGGCCACTCTCACGGCCACGGTCACAGCCACGGTCACAGCCGCTCTCGGCCTGCGTACCTGTTCTGCGGGCTGTTTGGGGACCCGCATCTGAGAACATTTAAGGACAGCTTCCAGACTTGTAAAGTGGAGGGGGCGTGGCCTCTCATTGATAACAACTACCTGTCGGTGCAGGTCACTAATGTTCCAGTGGTTCTTGGTTCAATTGCAACCGCCACCAACAAGGTGAGAACTGTGGGAAACTGTGAAAACATAGCTCTCTTGTGTTATTTTTGGATTATTTTCATCAATATCCTGCCAATATCTATTCTACGTGGTTCTGATTTCTCTTTAAGCTCTGACCACACTAAAACTTTTTCCTTCCAGTATTAATTATTAAAGCAAAGATTCATACAGTGTGTCAGAGAGGACAGTTTTGTAAAACAGGGTTCACAGATAAAAATTTTACAGAGATGCCATTTTAAGCTGTCGTTAGTATTTCCTACCAAGGATAACTGCTAATAAAACTTTAGCTTTAACCAAAATATCGAGAAGGCCGCCAAAAGTTTCAATTTTCCCATAAGATACAGAAGTTTTAGGCAAAAAGAACAGGATTAAACCCTTTCGTAGTAAATAAGCCCTTCCTGTTATCTCCTAATATTGTGTCATTCTGGCTGTCTGACCCAAATCAGATGCAGAGAGGACCTAACGTGGTCCTTTAAATTAAGATGAAAATGACTAACTTAGGTATTCTTCCGTTTCTAACGGTACCCACATAGAAGGAAGATGTGTGTAGCACAGTGCACCAGTAAAGGGCTGGATGTTTCATTTCCACATTAAACCCTTCAGGAGTCAGGGCCAATCAAGTTGAAAGAAAACCTCTGTACTTCTGTAATTTCCTGGTATTAAGACTAAAAAGTCTTACTAGGAAGTCAAAGCTGACTGTTTTTTTTTTTTGCTACTTTTTTTTGCCACAAATTCAGAAATGTTATCAGTGGGAAACCAGAAAACACCTTTGCTCCACTTAACGCTCCTCCAGACTCCCTTGTGTGTGTCTCTGGCTTCCTCAGGCACACAGGTGCAAAGCTACCGGCCTCAATCTTGTGACCGCCTCTTGTGACTGCAGCAGTGCAGCAAACCTAACTTGGTTAACGGCTGCATATAGGCTGACCGCTAATGCGGCGGAATGAGATGCGTGAAAGGAGCCACTGTTTACTTTCGAGCACATTTGGAAGCACTTGTGTGTCTGTGTGCGGGAATATGGACCCTATAAGCTCATTAGTAGCACTCCTTGCAGTCAACTTAAACATTATACGTGTTAAAAGGTCCCAGTGCAACAGCAAAGATGCATGTACGCACAAACGTGCACAGCACTATGTGCAGGACGAGCCGCACAAGGTGATCTTTGTGGTGTTAAAGAAGCAATGTTGATGTTTCCCCTGATGATTTGCCCTCTCTAGCTTAGTGGATAGCTTTAATTATTAAAGCACATGCACACACATCTATTCACCAACACCGTGACATACACTTGTGCACGCCGAGATAACAGAAAGCAGGTTTTATACGCTTTGCAGCTGAAGGTTTGACCTTGTGTCAGAGGTGGTGCAAGTTATTAGTCATGACTATTAGACTCAAACACATACACACACACTTTCATATACACCCACATTAACAGCCCTCCAGGCTTAATGGGCTGCCAGGCCTAATTCCTCACGGCTGTCATGTGAACAAAGCAGCCATTCACCGGAACTATGATGCCGGAGCTAACCGTAATGCTCACACACCACACCCTGTATCACCGCTGCGTCTGCACACCCGGGGAGCAATGTGTGCGCATGTGTGTGTATGTATCTGTGTGTTCATGTGTCAGCATGTTTTCATAGCTGTGTCAAATTACAACTTGTTAGAAAGTCATTTCTGAAACATTGTGAGATGATCGCTCATTGCTGTGTGGCTTTTTATTGTGGATTTTTTTTTTTGCTCATTTGAGGGATCAATGCTGGATCTTACCAGATTTCCCCTTTTTTTTTTTATTCAGTTGAAAAAAAGATGTTTGGAACCATTTTATTTACTGAGAAACAAACAAATTAATGAACAAAAGTGCAGAGCGTGGACGTAAAATAATAATAATAATACTAATAAAAAATTAATGCAGGGTTTGCAAATATTCAGACAAATCCTTTTGACTTGATACATGTTGACATTAGGGCCTGAAATTAAAGACATTTTTTTCCTAAGCTGGATGTGTCAGCATGCACTCTGGGTCATTTTGACTTTTGAGCATTTCATACCTACGCTTTGGTAATTCTCTTCTTTTTTACTTCAATTTGTTTTCAAAGCAAACCCTTTCATACACATGTACCCAAATCACATCTTCATTTTTAACGGTTGTGAAAAATTTTCAAGTATTACTGAGTTACATTTTGATTAAATCGCTCAGTCTTATTACTCTTTAAACTAAAGTCTACTACTAACCTACTGCTGATAGTTACTATTTATTTGTGGCGAACTGTTAAAATTTCCCATGAAAGTCTTCAAAAAATTTTGTCATCAAGGCAGGTGAAAATTGTTGCACCAGGTGGATATCAAGTAACACTTTCTTGGAGCAAAAGATTTCATATCCCAAAACTGCAACCTGTAAAAAAGAACACCAGCATTGCTGTGTTTCTACTCTGGTTCTGAATCTTGACAACGTCAAATTAACCGTATACTGTTTCTTACTGTAGATCACCATAATCTTTAAGCCTTATGAGGGTTGCACAGACCAGCGGGTGTACCAGGCCGTCACAGACAGTCTCCCTGCCGCCTTTGATGACGGGACGGTGAGCAGCGGAGACCCCATCCACACCTCGTTCGGCGCTGACGGCGCCGCCGGGAAGGTCCGGGCTCTGTGGATCTCTGAACGCAGCCCCGGGCGCCACGTGGAGCTGCACGCTGGCTACATCGGTGTGACTGTTATCATTCGCCAGCTGGGGCGCTACCTGACACTGGCCGTGCGGATCCCGGAGGAGTTGGCCCAGGCCTACGACGACACCCAGGACCTGCAGCTCTGCCTCAACGGCTGCCCCAGCAGCGAGCGCATTGACCAGGCAGGACACCTCCCTCTGCCGCTATCTCCACCTGCGCTTGGCCTGCAGCGGCAGCAGCTGCGCCGGTCCAGCTACTCTCCACAGATGCAGGCATACTCCTTTGGTGCTACACAAGTTTTTGCCGTGGAAGGGGCAAAGGAGCACTGCAGCGAGCAGCTGGAAGTCCTGGACATCTACTTCCACTCTTGTGTGTTTGATCTCCTGACCACTGGAGATGCTAACTTCACATTGGCTGCACACAGCGCACAGAAGGACATGGAGAGCCTTCATCCTCACCGGGATAGATGGAGGATATACCCCCGCGGCTCTGCGGCCTCCTACTTCTACTCACACTCTCCGTTTATCAAAATGCCCGCTCTGCTCCTGCTGTGTGCTTTGAGCATCGTATTCATGTGAGGTCCCTGTGTGCCTGAATGCATGTAGGCCCATGTGTGTGCACTTCCAAAGGAGTTTAGAGAGACTTTGTTTAGCTGAGCACTGATACTGAGCACTGACACAGAGCAAAAACTCGCAGGTCGGACAGTTACGGGGAAAATAGCAAAGGGGGCAAACCGCATTTCACCTGGCAGAGTCCGAATCATCGATGCATCTGACAATGAGAAAAATGTTTTCATGTTGATGAATCATCTGTAAATAGTCAATTTCTTTCTTACGTGCACAATGTGATAGTGTAGAGATGGTTTTGTTTATGTAATTTTATGTGTTTTTTTTTTTATTACCTCAGAGGAGGTTTGTTTTAACAAAAGCACTTTATTTTACATTTTTTTAATGCAATGCCAGTCAGTGTTTCTGTTTTGTTTTTTGTTGTTTTTTTAACCTAAAACCCAATAACTATTCAAGTATTTGTTTTTTGTTCTGTTTTGCTACATTCAGAATGAATTATGTTTGGGAAGCTTCCATTGATACTAAAATGAATCATTCCTCCAACAGCTGATCTGGGTCGGCATCTCATTTAAAGTCAGTTAATGTGAGCTTTTCTGTTGAATGTATTAGGTCTATTGTTGCAGCAGATGCCATCAGTACTACTCGGTCGTTATTTGATCCCACATGTGTGTGTGTGTATGTGTTTGTGCTTGTTTGTGAGGGTTTTGGATATTTTTAACAACTGATGAATGTTTGCTTTATTTATTGTGACTCACATTACAAGGTATTTCAAACTTTTTTTGCCAACACAATGATTATACCGTGTGTCTAACGAAACAGCCTTTTCTTTCCTGAAGGTATGGGTAAAGGTTTAGCATGTTCCTTACCGAGCACTTTCCCTCAACACTTTCCAAGAACTTAAACTGTTGTTACTGAAGTTACTATTACTTTCCTCCACTCTTCTTCTAACTTACCAATTACTTAACAGAGACTCTATTTTAATATCATAGAGGTTACTTTTCAATAACTAAAACTGCATTAGAGCTTACTGATTACTTTCAGGAACTATGTAACATTTCTAAAGAAAGCAATTTTCTTTTCCCTGGAAGATACTCTATTTGAACCTTTGTGGATTTACTGCTTACTTTACATGAACTTAACATTTAGTTCCCTAAAACTGTCACGAAGCAAAGGAAATACATTCCAGTGCTTCGCCAGGTAATTTCCTGAAATCTTCTTAAATTTTCCTGATTTCTTTCCAGGAATTTATCATGAATTTAAGTTTTTGAAGAGTCCCTTGAAGACTAAGGTAGAAGAGTAGCTTGTAGATTCATTAAATAAAACCAGTAAGAAAAGTACCAATAAAGTAGTTAGTATGTCCCGAAAATTGACATACGAGCCCCATGAAAGTGCAGATTGTATTATGTTGTTCTAATTGGTTTCGTTTTAATATTTACCAAAGACAAATGAGATGTTTTACATAAACATGCATCATGTCTCCCCTACCAAACCAGCACCTTCAGCCCTTCTCTGGCTGCTGTAAACCAGCTTTTACTTTGGCAAGGTGTTAATTATTTAGATACAGCTAAAATACTGGGGGTAAACAAAACTCTTCAGATGATTAAACTGTGTTTTTATAAGCACTGTGATGTTGGAATCGAGGCCTTGTAGATTTTTCTGCCCCGCTGAACATTTTGTATATTTGTTCCCCGGTTTGTTGGCTCAGATTTAGTTTTAGCCATTATGTGAACAACTTTCATCATGTAAGCGTCGGTTAGGTGAAGAGCGACTGGTCAGTGTTGAAATACCTTAACTTATTTTTGAACTTAGTGTCCTGTAGACGAAGTTAAGCTCCATATTCTTGATGTTGGATAATTATTTAAATAAAATGTCAGATGTGATTGTGCTGCCACCTAGTGGTACTCCCTTGCTATGTCAGTGTGTTACTAAAAAACAAACTAAATGGAAGACACGAAGTTTGTGCTTGTCTTTTATTTAAACATGATGAGTTAAAACCAATGAAGTGTTATTAGAAATTGAAATCACATAGACAAAAGATGGCTGCTGAGCAGTTTTTTTCTAAAATGCCATAATAAGCATAACCACTGCAGGTCGTTTTGTAAATGTGCCAGATTTAAACTTAGAAGTGCATTTCCTACGCAATAATTGAAATTGATCTAAAAGTAAATTTAAACATTAAATTACACAATATGTAAAGTATAATGAAGCATAATGTTTTTTAGGAACATGTTTTAATCAGAGGCATATAGAGTAGCCCTTAACTATGATGTAACAATAAAAATAATACAAATTGTTATTTTTTTCTTCAAATAAAAAGTTAATTTCTGGTTTCCCTCCATTGATTTTGAACCCCTAGACCAATTCCAGGGCAACCAATTACCTGTAAATGTCAACAAATTAGTGGATACATAAAAACTAGAAAACCAGAAATCTAGTTAAAGCTCAATATAAGGCAGCCATAGATGAAAACCTTTTAGTGCATGGAAAGAACTTTACTCAAGGTTCACCTTCCAGCAGTACATGGTCCCTAGCCATAAAGCCAGAGCTACAATGAGACACTTTAGATTAAAGCATATCCATGTAGGAAAAACAAGCTCACAAGTGCTGTAAACAAAACAAAATTTTAGACACTTTACTGAAAGATTGTTAAAACCATAATTTTCCTTTCATGTCTGAAATTACGTAATGATCTGTGTTGGTCTTTCAACAAAAATCCTTATAAAACACATTCTTGTTTGCGGATGTAATTTTCCAATATAACAATGCTCTGAACATTTAGTAATTAAGGTGTCTGAAATTCAAACAGAATTTACATTCATCTCCATTTGCTAAAAATATGTTCTTTTATTTCTTATGACCACTGAAACAAAACACAGGAGCTCTAAACACACCTTAAAAAGCCCAGGAGAATAACAAGCATTGATCCACCTGTGTGAGGTTATGTGTTGATCAGATACCATCAGACGTGGCCTCACAGGATCTCTTTCTAACTGCCACAGTCAGCAACACCTGGGATGAGAGAAAATACAAAAAAAAAAAAAATGCAGCAAAAAGGCGCCACTACCAATTCAGAGCAGGAAACCTTAGAGGATTACTTCCTTTGTACCTGTAGCTTTCCCAAAAACACAATGTAAAACCATCTTTGTGAATTCAACCATAAAGGATGGGCTTGTTTTTTCCTTCTTTGAGTTGAAATAATCTCTGAGTTAACAAAAGTTGCCCTTGTTTCTTTTTAGCAACACCTTCTGTATCCAAAGATCTTCATGTCCAAATATCTAAAAAGGAAAAGCAAACGTTATGTTAAGACTGTTTTCCTAACTTTTTAAATCCGTCATATAAAATATGGTCAGTTTATTAGCAACAGCTGGATTATTTCAAATTAGGTAAAAATTTCATTTTGAATTGTAAAATAGTTTTTGTAGCCTCTAAGTTATTTACAGCCATGTTACAGAACCTGTTCTAATACAATGGTACTATTTTATTCCTAAAAAACTAAACTACAAAAACTGTTACTCACATATTGTTTTAAGACATAAAAAGATGCTGTTTTAATATAAAATGTAACTGAATTGGTAAAATAAAAAATGCCAAGTCCATGAAAGTTCAAATGTTTTTATTTTTTCATTTAATAGCTTTGATATAATTTAAACAATTACAATTTATGCAATTACAATTAAGTTTTCTATTGTTAAAGGAATCAGTTGAAAATACAAACAAAAAAAGGTTAAAATACATTAGTGTGATAATTGTGATGCTACATTTTATTTTTTTATGTTACAAGAATAGTATTTTGCTATTTTCTAAGAAAATAAATTGTTGGAAACATTGCCGCAAATGAAGTTATCCATTTAAGATAACCAAAGGTTATAATTGCTAAATGTTTAAACATGAAGTCCACCTTCTTACACACAATGTTATCATTCTCATTTACTGATAACAAAAACAGTCAGATGCCTGTTTAGAAAAATTAAGTAGTTTTGTCATTATTGAATTCAACATCTAAATTCTCCAGTCTTTTTTAGTAACTATTCCCATTATGAATTATATTAATGTTTGCAGTTGTATGACTCTCTTACCACTTTATAACAACATAAATAGTCATCAGTGTATCGAAGACTATAATCTTCATCAGGAGGAGCCGCATACACAAAATGACCATGGTGTTCGTCCTGACAGCAACATCTAGAAATCAAGCCTCACATAAACATGTTGCATCTGCTTAACAAAATGGCAATTTTTAACTGGGGATCTTTTACAATGTTTTACCTTCTCCCGCTTTATCACTGTCGCAAATTTCATCTTCACCTTCAGGAATAATAGAAACATTCATAAACTAACTCAAAAGTGTTGTTTCACCAAATTAATAACAACAAAATTCAGACTGATCATGGTTACCTGTCGAGGTAATGCCATGCCTTTTTGTGGCTTTTGAGTGCTTCTTGCGGCGCACAGAGCAGCTGTAAGAGGGCCAGTTATTAGTGACCACTGTGATCATCGCCACAGCAGTGTGGCCACGATGCTTCCTGGTCACAGCGCCATTGTATGGAGCGACGTTGGTGTACTGTTCATCAGAGGCCGACCTCCAACTGATCTCCAGGTGACCTCTCCTGAAGTCGGTAACCACACAGACCAGAAGGGTCAAACCAAGTCTCTCCCCTGAGAAGTGGACTGGAGGGGCAAGAGATGCCAACAAATTTCCCTCCACCCCTCCTGAGACAAGAAAAGGAGAAATAATTACATAAAAATGTTCCTAAGTAAACATAAAACAAGAAAAAAAGAAAGGAAGAAAAAAAGATGAAGGAGGCTTAAAAATAACTTTATTTATAGAGCAAAACAGCAGACAGTGAAAGCAGGTCCTGACAAAAAAAGTAACTAAGAAACAGTAAACATTTAAAAAGTTAGAAACATATGAGGTTAATGCACGGGTGAAAAGCTCTTTTTTAACAAAACACATAAAAATAAGTAAATACATGTACGTAAATTTTCACAAATATTTAAAAATGAATGTGAATTCAGGATATAAACTATGTGTAAATTCAAATATCATTTTTCCAAAACAATGTTAAATTATGAGTTTTTCAATGACTAAAGCTAAGCATCAAACCACCGACATAAACACAAAAACATACAACAGATAAACTATTATTGTTTTTAAATGTTGAATACGCCTCAAACACATTTCCAAAAATGAACAGTTAGTAGAGACTTGAAAACTGGAGGAATGCAATACATGAAATTGTATCATGCAGATAACGTTATATCTAAAAATAAGAAACAAAACACAATTAGAGGTGGAACGGAGAAAGACCTGCGCCTTTACAGAGGTTGAGTTTTCATACTGCAAATATTGAAAGTCTGCATATCTTGCCTCCAAAATAATTGGAAGAGAATAATTGAAGATCTTACCTGTCCATAAATAAAAAATAGGAAGGTAAATAAGTCCTCTGGATTGCCCGGTCATTTCTACCCAGTATTTCATCTGACTTTTAGAGGTCCTGATCAGCTCTGTATGTGTGCATGAGTTAGTGCATGTTTGTGTGCCTTGTGTAGGAGTGCATTAAAATAGGGCTTTGCCAGCAGTGTTGCATTGTGGGGGATTAGCATGTCTCATTGTTGTGACCTTATACTAACAATGGAAACCCCTTACACCCTCCCGACACACCCACAAACCCTATCACACACAGAAACACAGAGGGAGGAAGAGAGAGAGGCAATGTAACACAAGTCATACATGTTGTGAGGCTGTGCTAGGATCCATTAAAACCACAAGGAAGTGAAGAAAAGGACATTGAAATACTAAAACAACAGAAGAACCACCAGGTAACCACCTTTGGCTGTTACGTCTGAGGTAAGATAGTATCAGCAACACCTGCACATATATAGTCCTGTTAATGCACAAACATAAACATGTAAATTAAGCTGGAAACTTCTCAATACTAATTCCCTATTATTTTACAACAAAACATTGTTGGCTGTATTCTGGTATCTAAAGCTTGTCTATGTTCTCTCTCTCAGGCAAACACACATCTACAAACTCATTAAGCAGTTTTTTTTGTGTATGTGTGTGTGTGTGTGTGTGTGTGTGTGTGTGTGTGTGTGTGTGTGTGTGTGTGTGTGTGTGTGTGTGTGTGTGTGTGTGTGTGTGTGTGTGTGTGTGTTTTTTTTGT
>JAVLVB010000003.1:4746641-4757238 GCA_032876305.1 Orestias chungarensis
GTTTCAATTTCTTGCAATAGGAATAGATCGTAGATTTAGCTCATTTATAAAAATGTACCTTGTTTTATATATCTCAGAGGCTGTAGATGATTACTTCAAATAACAGGTTTGGTGCATTTCAGCTTTAAGAATGTCCCAGCAACCTGATTTGAACCATAGCTGTGCTCCCAGCAGCTGCTGTCACCTTCCTTTGGTTATGGCTCCGTCCTCTTATTTCCTTATGAACGCATGACTTGTTTTTGCTCACATGTCTGAATCTGTAAAAGGCAGAGCTCTGCTTCGGTCTAATTTTCAGCTGAGCTCTGTGTAACAGATTTAACTGAGCATGTGTTCGGTGTGCACTAGTTATTCTTAGCAGTTTTCTCCGCCTGTGCCATGAAAATAATTTACTCCTTTTATTTTGGGTCATTGAGTTAGTAATAACTTTCAAACGTCTAAAGTAAACAACATATCCAACACGCATATGTTTATGGTTGAGCTTTGTTTAGTTCATTTATGCCATGTCAAGTTACAAGATATATCTTAACACAAATCTAGGCACACATAAAAGAAATAACTAAAACTGTGCCTAACGTTTTCTAAGACAATCCTCTCATATTGTCCGATTTACCTCCAGTAAAACAGTCTAGTTCTAGAGCATGAGGCAATTTTAAGCAAACATGGATCAACAAGCAGGAAGTTTTCTCCTGCAAAATGAATTCCAGTATAAGCAGCCAGGTTTCAGGATTGGCTAAAGGTTTATGAGAAAGGAACCATGTCAGAATTAGAGAGTGTGTTTTATGGGAAAGAAAGGCTACTATGCAGATGATACACAGCTCTACATTACAACGTCACTATGGGACCATGAACACATCCAAGCTCTTTTGCCAGCTGAACAGAGAAAAAACTGAAATTATTATCCTTAGACCTAAAGAAGAACAATCAGGAGTCAGCACACTGCTTAAGTTATTACAGCTAAAAAAAAATACCGACCTTGCCCGAAATCTGGGTGTAGTGATGGACTCAGACCTAAAACCTTAAAGACACCTGAAGACACCTGAAGAAATTATTAGGATTGAAGTAATGATGTCCCTACAAGATCTGGAGATACCTGTTCATGTATTTAAATATAGTTGCATTGACTACTGCAAAAGTTTATTCACACGTCTGTCTAATAACTCAATCAAAGCTGCAGTTGATACAAAAGGCTGAGGCTCGCATTCTAGTTCATAAATCACTAAATGTCTTAACTCCAACATACATTACAACCTGCTGTCTTAGTATCAACCTTCCAGACCACACAGGTCTTCTAGTTCCAACCTACTCTTCCTTCCCAGAACAAGAACCAAACTTAGAGGAGCAGCATTCAGCTTTATGTTGTTTTATTATGTAAAACATTATGTACAACATAATTATTTTTTTTTCTTTTAATTTGTTTATTAATGTCTTTCAGGTTCAACAGAGAAATTCCAGAGGAGTTGTCATTTTATTTCCACCAACCACTGGTGCTGGTTGATCCTGTTCACTCCAGTATTCAGGTTATGATTAAATGAGCTCAGTGCTAAGAGTCAGCCTGGCAAACGGGTTGGCATTATTTTAATTAATATTTGGTCACAGACATTCCTGTTGCAATGATTCCAGTTTGCCTTTTAGTCCTGTTAGCTTTCAAGATGTGTGTGGTTGGGTCGGAACCCTCCCAGAGTTCACAGCAGGTAACAAGCCCCCCTAGTCCAACCGTAGAACAATCTCCTCTGGGTGATGGAAATATGTCCTTTCCCTGGAGTCGTCTTCGCCTCCCAAGGTATGCTCTATACATTTTTAATGGTCACACTATAAAAGCTGATGAATAAGAATTTAATTGTCTTTATTTTGACTCTCTTGATAATTCACTGTGTTGTTTCTGGGTCTCAGGTACATTGTTCCTCTTCACTACCACCTTCTCTTGCAACCCAACCTCACAACTCTTAGTTTCACAGGCACAGTGCAGATCCAGATTGATGTGCAAAACAATACAAACTGGATTGTTTTACACAGCAAGGATCTTCAAATCTCAAAGTCCACAATTTTAGACCACAACCTTTCTCTTCTGTCTGACCAGGTACTTGGAAATTCAAGATTGGTTACCTTTCATCAGCGTCACCTATTGGCTTAACAATCTTCTCCTGTTTTAGGTTCTTCCAGTTCTTTACAACCCTTCTCATGAGCAAATAGGGATTTTTTCTCCAAGAGTTCTTAGCAGCGGGCAGAAGTATTTCTTGTACATAGAATTTAAAGCAGAACTAGCAGACCGATTTTATGGCTTCTATAAAAGCACATACAGAACCAGAGATGGAGAGACCAGGTGAGAGCAGGTTTCCTGCTTCCCAGCATCACTGAAAAACTTGGCCGGCAAACACCTTCAACAACAATGCAACAAATTTATTTTCAGATACTTAGCTTCCACTCATTTTGAACCCACGAGTGCTCGAATGGCATTTCCTTGTTTTGATGAGCCAAGTTTCAAAGCTAATTTCACTGTGCGGATCAGAAGGACTCCAGAATACATTTCTCTCTCCAACATGCCAGTAGTGAGTGCAAAATATACAAAAACATTACATACTGTTCAAACACTGACGGAAAAAAATTACTCCAACGTTCTCTCGGGTTTCAGGTCAAGACAGTACAACTAAACGGTCACCTTCTCGAAGATCAGTTTGCTCCAAGCGTAACAATGAGCACCTACCTGGTAGCTTTCATCGTTTGTGACTTCAAGTCTGTCAGCGCAAAAACATCCTCTGGGGTGAAAGTAAGGTTTTCATGATCCTCTACTCTGCTGTCACGTTTTGCATAAACCGTTATTTTGTCAACCAGGAATTCTGGCTAACCAGTCTGGTTTTGATTTCACTGTAGGTCTCCATCTATGCATCACCTGAGAAGTGGATGCAAACCCACTATGCTTTGGAGGTTGCTGTCAAAATGTTGGACTTCTATGAGGAGTACTTCAACATTCGTTATCCTTTACCCAAACAAGGTAACAAATGATCACTTCAGTCTTTTTTCTTTTTTCCACTCTTTAGCCTTTGTTCTGTATTGCTTTGTCTTTCAGATCTGATTGCCATTCCAGATTTCCAGGTTGGTGCTATGGAGAACTGGGGTCTGACCACCTACAGAGAGACTAGCCTTCTCTATGATCCCCTCACATCCTCTATATCTGATCAACTCTGGATTACAATGGTCATTGGTCATGAACTTGCTCATCAGGTGGGAACATAAAGCTGCAGATTAGTGATGCATCAAGATAACTGTGAAGTTTTGTTGGTTAAATTTCCTAGTGCTGGAAGAAGGGCCAGTGCTTACATTTTTCTGTTTCCCCTCCAGTGGTTTGGGAACTTGGTGACCATGGATTGGTGGAATGACCTCTGGTTGAATGAAGGATTTGCCAGATACATGGAGTATATTTCAGTGGAAGCCACGTATCCTATCCTTAAAGTGGTAAATTGTTTAATCCCACACTAATATATGACATCTATTCCTTAAAAGGAAAATAGATATTTATGTTACTTACTCTGTTCTTGCAGGAGGAGTATCTACTGCACACGTGTTTTGCAGCAATTGGTCTTGATTCTTTAAACTCCTCTCGGCCGATCTCAAGTCCAGCAGAGAGCCGTACCCAGATTGAAGAGATGTTTGACACAGTTTCCTATGACAAGGTATAATCTATCTGTTTATGTAACAATTCATAATAGACAAGAACTGAGGATACAAAACAGTTACCGCACTTTTACCACATGTAGCTGGCCCAGTTTGTCTTATTTAAGTTTGAATCATTTGTACATAATAGTATTTAAAGTGCCTTGCCTGTATTTGATGTGGCAAAAGCAGTTTTTGCACACTTGGGTAAGACAATGTTTCGTGACTGCTTACATGTAATGGCTAAACCTTTTCCAGGGAGCTTGTGTCCTGCACATGCTGCGACACTTCCTCACTGAAGAGGTGTTTCAGAGTGGGATAGTGCGATACCTCCGCAAGTTCAGCTATGGAAATGCTCAAAATCAGGACCTGTGGGACAGCTTATCTAACGTAAGATACAAATTTTTCCCCTTTCATCTTTTTTGTTTTCATTGAACACTTTTGTAAACAACCAGCTTTATTAGCTCTGAAATATTTATAGTCATTGTAGGACTGATGTTCCATTCTGTGTACCTGGTACAAACATAGAGATGGGTTTTTTTTAAGTGCAAAAACCGGTAAAACAAAAATCATTTAGCTATTTAAGTAAAGCAGAAAAACCTTCTTCAGTCTGAAATCTATATGCTATAAGTGAAATGGGATTTAAAAACACATTATTAGGGATGACCTAACAAGCACTACAAAAACAGTTCATGTCTACATTCAAGAAACTCTTGAAGACCCATCTCTTCAAACAGCATCTCCTATCCTAACTCTCACCTTTATACGGACCCTACTGTCACCGCTGACTCTGACTAGCGATTTTCCTCTAGTTATTGTCAGATTGATAATAACTGTAACATTCTGTTGTTTTGTAAGTCGCTTTGGATAAAAGCATCTTTTAAATGCCTAGACATAAACATGATGTCACTACCATCCTGATTTACATGGGAAAATGTGCTCAGGGCATTGACGAAATTTTGATTTCAAAGGTGGGGGGACGCTTATTTTTTAATGAATCTCTTGTATATCAGTTCACCATGTTTTCTCGTAGTTCTTCTAGGTTTAAATTTTTACTTTTAAGTTTAATGATTCATTTTATGGTTTGAGCGGCTATTAAGCATGTAGCAAAACATTATCATGTTTTTCCTAATCCTGTAGTGCCTATTCGGACCGATTATACCCCCCAGCTCTGTGTAACTTGTGGTGCATTCGCACAGGATGAGCAAAGTCTACGTTTTACTTGAATTTACTGACATTAAGGCTGGAAATGATGTAAAAGCTGTTGTAACATCGTCTCCATCTACTATGCATCTGTCATCATATGCCACTACTTTTAAAGTAGTACTGGAAACCAGACAGCTGTCAATACTGCTCACATTTCAGGAAGACTTAGAGCTAATTACTATATCTCATAAATAGCTTGATCAAATCAAAAATTTTGCATACTGCATGCTGCTAGACTAAGGCACATGAACACCAATTCAAATATTAGCGTAAATGAATACATCTGATATTACAACCCTTCTGACTTACCCGACCCAATCACACAAACAAATGTCGAACTTACAGTAGCAGATTCCATCCAATGACCAAACTGCGTACTACTTAAAACCCTAACTCCTTGACCATTTAAGATTTCTCAAAAATCTAACAACTACGAAGAAGCTAAAAAATAGACCCTG
Source organism: Orestias chungarensis (assembly GCA_032876305.1). Classification (NCBI taxonomy): domain Eukaryota; kingdom Metazoa; phylum Chordata; class Actinopteri; order Cyprinodontiformes; family Cyprinodontidae; genus Orestias; species Orestias chungarensis. The sequence continues at coordinate 4,751,954 of JAVLVB010000003.1, forward strand.
CCACCATATAGTTATAGTTGTATTCAGCAGCGTGTCAGATGATTGTAACGTTAGCTTCTAAGGAGTGACAGTGGAGACTTCCAATCACACAAGAGATCCAAACAGCAGAGAGCCAATCAAGTACTGGTGGATGGTCTAATCTCAGAGAAGCGGACTTCAGCTTGAGCAGTTGTTTTCCGCTTGATCCTAGCGCAGACAATTCCGGTTTAGTGTAGCGGAACATTTTTTTCAGACATTAAAAAGTGCAGGGGACCAAATCAGACATTTGAAAAAGGGCAGGGGACATGCCCCCCCCCCAAAAAAAATAAAATAAAATAAAATACGTCGGTGGCTTAGTGTGATGTGTTGTGTTTATTTCAAAACATATGGTGCATTTATGTCAAAACATTAAATAACACTCTCATCTGAACAAACATTTCTGTGTTACCTTACATGGCATTTGGTAAGCAGCAGTTGTTGTTCCTTTTTTCAACAAAATCTTTCTTTTTGCCACCAGTACATGAAAACTTGCGAAATACACATCTAATAATTTTGTTTTGCCAGTTTGCCATACTGGGGTTTTGTTCTCTGCAGCACCTTCAGAGTTACTGCTAGCTTCTTAGCTTTCTTCTCTTGTTTAGGAGGATGGCCATGTGTTGGTTGCATTGCAATTTGACTAAACATTTCCCCTTTTCTGAGGATGAACTGAATGCTGCTTTGTTAGATGATTGTAGCTTAAGCTATTGTTTTATAACTGACAATACTCCTAATTTATCTGACTTACCTAGTACGTTTCCTAGTTTACGCAATGTTTGTTCAGTAACATACGCCTGAAGTCTGACAAGCTTGGTGTGAAGGGTTTTTGTTTAGGAGTATCCCAATTTAGAAATCAAATTAATGTCACACCTCATTTTTTAATGGGTAAATACAAATTGTAAAATATTCATAATTTGCCTTCCACACCTCACTTAGTTACAGCTTATTGTTGGTCTGTAATCTAGGAATTTAGAAACACTGATGTTGGCTGTAACATGAAACAATAAGAAAAAAACCATATGTATTTATTAATTTGCCAGGCACTGACCATGTTACTCCAACCAAAGTAATACATTTCATAAAAATCTTCATAATTTTTTAGACATGCTCAGAAGATGATTTCACCTCAGGAAAACACTGTTACAGCAGTGAGCAGGCCTCCAAGAATGCAGTGAGTAAAACATCTTTACAACATTCACACAACTGTGTTCACTAGTTGTGACGGTCAATGTTTTCCTGCAGTATCTGTTTGCAGGGGAGCACCTGAACCTGACAGCCATGATGAACACTTGGACCGTACAGAAGGGGATTCCTCTGGTGACCGTAACCAGACAGGGATCTCAAATCCTGCTTCGTCAGGAACGTTTCTTGAGGACACTTCTTCCCTCTGATCCTCAGTGGTCTGCGGTGCAACAGGGGTAACTTCACAACTGTTTGCAATTACAAGAACCTCCCAAAACTTTACATTTATTTTGTAAAATGAACTTATTGTGAGAGTTATACTCTTCTGTCATTTGAGTAGTTTCCTCTGGCATATTCCTCTGACATATAAGACTGATACTTCCAGCACCATCCACAGACATCTGATGACTTCTCCCACAGGTAAGAGATGAAATAACATACTTTATGAAGTACCCATGTTTTTAGCCTCACTTTGCAATTTTCCAACACTCGCTGTTTTGTTTTATTTAGACAGTATACACATTGGAGAAGAAGCCACCTGGGTAAAATTAAACTCTGACATGACTGGCTATTATGTGGTTCATTATGCCGATGATGGTTGGGACGTAATGGCCAAACTATTGAGGGAAAATCACACAGCTCTGAGCTGTAAGGACAGGACTCACTTGATACACAATGCATTTCAGCTAGTCACGTAAGGAATACGTTTTTTTTATGTTTGAGATGATATGATAACTTCCTGTCTGTCTGAAAAGAAGGTAAGAATTAGCTTTTCTATCTTTGTAAAGGGCGGGACATCTCACACTTAGTAAAGCTTTGGATTTGATTGGTTATCTACAACTTGAGAAACACACAGTGCCTCTCCTCCAAGGACTGGGTTACCTGGAGGTTTTCTACCACATTGTTGAGAAGAGAGATGAGCCTGTTTTAACTAGAAACTTGGGAGTAAGAGAGCAACTCTTCACAGTAGTTCCCCAACATACGTATATTTAATTAAGACACTGACTAAATGTTAAGAGTTGTTTTTCATGTCTGTGAGCAGAAGTACATCCTGCAGTTTTTCCGTGCCGTCATTGACCAGCAGACATGGAGTGATAGCGGCACGGTGTCTGAGCGACGTCTGAGGTCGGAGGTCCTCTCTTTGGCTTGTCACCTGGAATACCCCCCCTGTCTTGAGCGTGCAAATCAACACTTCAGAGACTGGATGCGGTCCAATGGAACATTGAAGTCTGACAGAATCACACTATAAAAAATATAATTCTGTTTTAGAAACAATATAATGTTTCATTTGAGAGGGTGGGCTGCATACTTTGATATAACACTGAATATCTGACATCGTGTGTGCTTTTTTCACCATAGCTTGCCAACCGATGTTGTAGGGACAGTGTTCTCAGTGGGAGCTCAGGATGACCATGGCTTTTCCTCACTACTAAACGCATACAAGATCTCGCTCTCTGAAGCCCAGAAAAGAAATATCCTGTATGCTTTGACAACCAGCAAAGACATAGACAAGCTGCGAAGGTGCTGGAGGTCTTTTTTTTTCTACTTTTTTAAACAGATGGTGCTGCTATCAAGTTGCAAAAATGATCACGTTTATCATAGTGCAGCTCCCTTGGTTTAGATTACACACATGTTGAGAAAACCGCCGTGGCATACATGCTGCCAATTATATTCAGTAATGTATCTGTTCTTGTGTGTATTTGCTTTGCAGATTGCTGGCAATGGGTCTGAAAGGGGATGTGATCCGATCACAGGACCTGTCTCATGTTGTCTGGATGGTGGCCAGTAACCAAAAAGGACATCATCTAGCCTGGAAGTTTGTCAAACAGAACTGGGACAAATTGGTTGATAAGTTAGTATGACTCCTTTTTATAAACTTTTGATAACATCAAAGTGCTGCTGTAAACTTATTTTATAAAAAGTGTTTTTGCACATGAAGCTTCTGAGATGTTTGTCCGCTAACCCTGCATAGACTTAACATTTGTCCACAGACCAATATCTGCTGGAACAGATTTGACGTTTATTTCAACAACTCTTTTGTTCCATGCAGGTTCAACTTAGGCTCGTCCTGCATCAGGATTATGATTGTTGGGACCACAGGTCAGTTTTCCTTTCCAGAGGAGCTCACTGAGGTAAAACAATGATTTATTCCATCCTTAGTACCTTTTTATTTATTTTTTATGAGTAAATCTGTCACTGTGTAACATATTTAAACAAGTTTTAAAAAAATGTCCTGTGACAATGGAAGTATCAAAAAATATGTTACTACTAAAATTGATTATTTTAATGATTACTGTGTTTTTTGTTCCAATTCCTAATATCTACAGATTCAATCTATAATTTAAACTTATTATTATCTGCAAAGTCTGAGGAATGTACATTTTTAACATTTAATTGACTTTAGATATAAAAAGGTTTTTCTGTTTAAAAACAGACAGAATTGTACTGACCCCACCTGGAACTTACTTAGTTTGTTTTGAACATAATTCTTTAAGATATACCTGGCAAAAACCTTGGTCATATTATTGCTGTATGTGTTTTATCCCTCAGGTGCAGTCATTTTTTGAATCCATCAAAGAGCAGGCGTCTCAGCTGAGGGCAACACAGCTTGCCCTGGACAACATGCATAAAAACATTCGCTGGGTTCAGAGAAACCTGGAACCTCTGAGAAACTGGGTGGATGAGCGGATGAAATGACAGTCGGCAGACAGAGAGAAGAAAAAAAACTTTGCAAGACTTTCCAAGTATTCTTGAAAATGTTGTATTTGAAACCAATGTTTCTAATAATGAATCAGTTTTGTAAATTTAAAACTCTAAATGTCTGGGATGTTCTTTGTTAGATTAAAATCTATAGTAATAATAATAGATAATAGTTAATAAAAAATGGCAGATAGTGGGTATCACGAACACATTGTGGAACAAGGTGACAATAAAGGGAATTACGTCAACTGGCACCTTTGTTGGAATCCTTTTAACTGGACCGCATATTAAAAAAATATAGTCAAATTAAACATAAAAACTCTAAAAAATAAATTAAACTACAATGAAAGAAACAATGTTAAAAGCAAAGTAAAATAAGAATAAAAAAAGTCATCCTTCAAGGTGATAGTGGAAAGTACTGGCAATGCAAAGATATCTGCCATTTAAACAAATCTTGGCTGATAAAGAGTGAGTAAACATTTCTGCCTTCAACTGAACATACGGTACGTTGCTCTGTAGTTTTGGTTCCAGACACAAAAACTTTCTAAAGCAAGGTAGTTTGCTTAAAACATGGGGATGCTAAACAAACAATTACCAAATGATAAATGCCTGGGACAGCTGGCGTATAGGGGACTACTAGCTCTTACAATGCCACTTAAATATTTCTTTATTTTATACACTGGAAAATCTTACAACCTGCCCAGCCTCTATGAACGGCACTACAGAAAATATTTACTAGGAACTGTCAAAAGACTTCCTGCTGAATTTTGTGCCACCTGAAAGCTTTTTCATAGGTAAAATGTATGATGTATTTTACTGGGAGTTTTTTTTGAAAGACTCACACAGATACGATTGCTTAAGATTGTACTTTAAAACAATAAAACACAGTGGTTGCAGCATTATGCATATAACAACTATGAAAAAATGTGTGTGACAAAAATCTGAAGGAGGATTAGGATAAAATTGAAGCAATGGTTTGCTGGAATTTAAACAAACATTTTAAAAATAAACCCTACTAAATACTAAGCAAATGAATAACAGCTTTATAATTTAAAGTTTGAAGTGGTACTTGAGTTTTTTTTAAGTGTCTTGCTCATTGTAATGACGTTAAAAAAGAGTAAAGTCAGATTTAAAGTATTGACAATGAAAGCAAGAGGAGATGTGTTGTCTTACTGTTTATATAAACATTTAGCATCAAATGTAATTAAAAGCCCAACAGTCATACATGTTTTATTTATTTATCTTAAGTATATATATATATATATATATATATATATATATATGTATATATATTTATATATATATATATATATATATATATATATATATATATATATATATATATATATATATATATATATATATATATATATATATATATATATATA
>JAVLVB010000003.1:4757338-4777021 GCA_032876305.1 Orestias chungarensis
CAATAGAAAAGTAAACAGCGTTGAAGTTGATTGGTGCGTACAGCGTATAAGCTCCGCCCTTCTCTGTATCATCCAATAGGATGTTGGCTCTAACTGGACGGAAGGTTGTCAATAACTGGGAGGAAAAGTGTCGTTTTTATCATTTTCTTTGGTCGTTTTGCGGCTAACAAGTTGAACTGAGATTTTTTTAAATAAGTTACATTTAAAGACTCATACCCTCTGTTTCCTACGTGTTCCTTCAAAGGCGTGAGCGGCTAACATTAGCCGCCTGTACGTTGTGACAGTTGAGGGGGGGGCTGCTGATATCAACTGTTGTTGCTGCTGGTTGTGTCCAGCCGGGGAAACATCACTCCAGTCGGACGTCCTTGAACTTTAAGAGCCCCCCTCCCCTCCAGTTCCCTGGACGGGAGGGAGTTTAAGAGACAAGCCGCCATGGATCTGTTTGACAGCAACCCTGCTGGTAAGTAGCGTCCTCAGCTAGCTAGCTAGGCTAAGGTAGCTAGCTGGCCCCCCGGCTAATGGCTCAGTTCGTGGTGACTGAATGACTTTGCTGCATGCAGAGCACAAATGTTTATATACGAGATGTTGGATGTTTTTGCGATACGTCGTGATCAATTTCATACGAGATAGCTTAATGCTGCTACTGCAATGTTTACTTCGCTATGTACTCAGGTTATACCAGTGCGTTCAAGGCTAGAAATGTTTTTTAAAGAGTTATATTAGTCAGCAGCGAGCCACTGATTATTTTATTTTTAGTTATTATTAAACAAAAAGCCACGCAAAGCAGTAAAGCAAACCTAGAAGCAATCAAATCACAGCAGTTCAACTTCCCCTTTTTTATCTCTTAGAAATCTTAGCTGTCACTTTGTTGGTTTTTGTGAACAAGAGCAAACTTGAATTTCTCAATCAAATAGTTAATAATTGGATGGTGAAAGCGAACTTCTCAATATGGTTGTGAACTGCAGCAATGTGCTGTTAATGTGTGTTTATGAGCTAAACAAAGGAACACACTGATCAGTATGTTACTCTAGGTTGTTGCAAAAGTAATTTATAAAGCAGAAAAATGATCAGCCCCCATAAAAATCCTGAGCTATACAACCATAAACGAGCTGGCCTACCTCATGATCTTGCCACCACTGTGTTTTACTGCTTTAAAAGGAAACATTTTGCAATCCTGATCCTGATAAAATGCATCATACCTTCCGGCCATAATGTTTATGTAAAATATATTGGCCTGGTTTGATGATATTATTCGCACCCTCACATATCCAAATATGATTACATATATTGTATATTACTGTGACAACGTACCAATACACAAAATGTGTTTAAAGTGACAGCATCCAGCGCATTGTGGCCGTATGGTTGTTATGCTTGTTATAAACTCTTCTGGACATTACACAGCAGTGAGCTACTTAGCTCCATGCCTATTAATAGACCCTCATACCACAGCGGTGTGGTCCAGACAGAGAGACACTTGAAGTCATATCAGAAACTCTGTAACCCAGAAAACAGACTTGGATAATGCAGCTTTCACGTTATGGGATGTTGACGTGTTTTTGCAGCGTCAAAGCTCAGCTATGTTTGTTGTCATTAGCTTTTAAGCGAGCAGCGTGTCTTTAGTAGGTGTTTACAGTCTCTCTGCTTTTTCCTGGTATAGATCAATTATTAAGATAATGCACAGCTCATCGCGTATGTGTATGTGTGGATTGTGAGTACAATACGTGCAGTCTGTTACTTATGTGGTTATTGAATTAGGAATGCTGACCATGCTGCTGATTGTTTCACAAATTGCTTTGGTGAATAAAGAGTTTTGTCTGCCTAAGAACGACATGCAGTCAGTAAAACAAAGGTTTTTTTTTCTCCTGTTGCTGAAGATGCATTTTATTTTGAGGAAGTGAACTTTTTTTTTCTTCTACTGCATGTGACAAAACTAATGAATTGTGTTTCACTGAGTACCTGCTGTTGTAGTTGCTTGAATTTGTTGCAGGAGAATAAAACACCTCGGTGATATTTGCTCATTGCCAGTTTAAATGGAACAAAAAAATATCTGGGCAGGCAGACAAACCTGTTTTATTTAGGCCACCGTGTCACAAAGGAGGAAAAAAAAAACAACCCAGATAAAATGTGTACAAACAGGAAGCTGCGAAAAACCCTGTCGGTGCAGCAAGTGTTTGTTTGATACGGCTGTTTTGTCATCACCTTATGACAAAATTCCTCCCTCAAAGTCTGCAAACATAACCAGATTATGTTCTCTTTGTACCAGTGTACCTTTCTCTTACACACGGCTAAATCAATTTGCCTTTTTTTCTTCCTGCGCTTCACAGAGCGAGCTAACCTGCCGAGGAACATGATCGAGAATAGCATGTTCGAAGAAGAGCCTGATGTTGTGGATTTGGCCAAAGACTCCAACGCATTTCCAGTATGACACTTCCGTATTTCGATCGTTGAGGAAGGCTATGGTTGCACTAGGTGTCACATATTTTAGAAATCGCCAAACAAATGTTCTCACAAAGATGTAGAATATTTGCAATAGCAAGTACACCACAATGCCTCCCCTTGACTGGTTTATTTTTTTTCTCTGTAAACTAAAACTGTCATATATTTTTTTTTGTGCTCTATGTTGTGCAGAATTCCAAAGTAGAAAGAAAATGATACATACTCTTTAATTATTTGCGTGTATTTCTTTTCAACTCCATGGAAAACATAAATTTTGCAAAAATGACTTTAAATCTTTTGAGCTTAATCCCTAATAACGTTGTGCATCGAAAAAATTAAGTTTATGCCAAATGTTGGCGGCAAAATGGCTCAAGTTAATCAGTTTAAATAGAAAGTGTCTGTGAAAATTTTGTAGGTTCTGCCATTGTTTCCTACTTATATTTACTTGGGTAATTTGGGCTATTTTTAAATTATGTTGCATTTGTCCAGATATTAAATTAGACAGATTTCACTGATTTGTTGACGTCTAACGGCAATAAATGCAATAAATAATAGTAAGTGTGAAGAGAAACGTAAAACAAATGCAAACCTTCATAGTTTTAGCCTAAGATTTTTGAAAACCATACATGTTTCCCCTTCCACTTCACATTCTACACTGATTTGTGTTATTGTATCAGATATGATTCTATCACAACAACAAAAAAGTGAAAAAAAATAAATACATAAATGTCTCTGGAGAGGCTTCATTCCAGTTTATGCTCCTAAAATCTGGAACAGTCTTCCTGTAGAGGTGAGACAGGGCTTAACTTTGGCGATGTTTAAATCCAGGCTGAAAACAGCCTTAATTAACTGTGCATACAACAACTGAGAATATTAATACTATTATTGTCATTATCATTATTATTATTTTAATTTTATTTGTATTTATTTTTAAATTCAAAGATGATGTTATTGATAAATTTTCTGCTCTTTTTTTTCTCCTATGTAGAGCATTTTGAATTGTCTTGTACACGAAAATGTGCTATACAAATTAACTTGGCTTGCCTTCTCTCTGTACTGCACAACATTTTAAATTGTTTACACTGAAAGATCTTTTTTTATTGCGTAATAACAGAGTGAAATTTCTTTGAACTTCTTAGACCTTTCCCACTCTTGATCCTGATGAGGTGTCGTATGAGCCTCGCAGCTCTCGGCTGCTGGTGCGCGGCCTGGGAGAAAATGACATGGACGACGATGAGGAGGACTGCGAGTCGTCTGCACGTCTGCTAGGAATGTCTTTTATGAACCGCAGCTCTTCTCACAGACCCAACTCATCCCCTTACGCCAGACAGTCTCCACCAAGGTAACGCTCAAGTCTGGTTGTCAGAGTTAGATTTTGTCATTCAAACTGTTTTTTTTTTTTTAAAGCTTCAGTATCTTGACTTCTCTCCAACAACATTTTTGTGGTTGGATCTCAGAATATTTCATACATGATTTTTGACCTCGTTTGCAAATAACCTTCAACATGCCATAACTGATCTTGGCAGAATATATACCTTTTTAAGAACTATATTATATGATAATAAAAGAAGACAATTCAAGATATATTTCCTGTTAGCCATTCTGCAATGAGAAATCAAATAAATATTAGGAGCACATGGAATGCCATGGCATGCTGAGAAGAGAGGAGTTTCTGTAAAAAGAGGTTTCACTTTTTTTTTCTTTTTTTTTGTAAAGATGAGATACGTCCTTGCATGTATTTATTACATAATTTATTAATTAATCAATGAGTAGAGGCAAAACTCACCGTGTCTTTTTGATGATGGAAATCTGTTATTTATATTATAACCAATATTTACAGATTCCACAGATTTGTAAATGCATTATTCTACACTTTTGTTACGGCTCTTGGAGAAAATCCCCACATACATCCTATAGATTGGTTCACACTTTCAGTTAAACCGGCTACAATCCTGCAGCGCCTGACCATCTTTGTCACATGATCAAATAAATACTGCATTATGAATGTCTGTCCCTCCTGAAAAGCATACAAAAGTTGCAACAGGATTAGTAGTTGATGACTATTAAGTTTTACTTATCAGACTGAAAATACAAATATGTAAAAAAAAAAAAAGAATAACATCGACTGAAACCTTGAAATAAATCAATAACAAACAGGGAGAGGAAGTGTAGAATTTTAATTTAGGAATTACGTTGTCTAATAAGTAAGTTAGGCGAGTTATTCGGTTGACATAATTTATTTGTTTTATTCTTTGTAGATAAAAAAAATGTCATAACTATTTAAAAAGGTGTCAGAACTAAGCGGAAAGGCACAGAGACAAATTTTTTTAATATTGTCTACTTATTTTTTAAATAAAGTTTTTAACAAATTTCCTGAGAATAACAAAAACCTTCTTCCACAAATAGGTAAATTTGACCATGCAGATGAAATTCTCCACAAGAGCAAGAAACAAATGTTAAAATTAAATCATTAAAACAAAAATGTTTCCAATCGCTAGAATGTAGAGACTTCGATAACTTCTCCGGGGTGAAGCCATCTGCTTTTACTGCATCAAAATGAAATTAAAATATCCCAAAAAGTCTCAAATTTATGTGACTGAAACATTATTTTAACAGGGAAAACTTTAATTATTTAATGTTCATAAATGCATTTCAGTTTATTGTAAATATATTTTTGCCCCAGGTCATGTTCACGACCTTCAGCTCGCAGCCTGATTGTCTGTGTGTTCGTGCTGGTGATAGTAGCCTCGATGACCATGGTGCTGTACTTCCTACCCGGCTGCACCTTCACCAGGGTAATTCAAAAACATATTCCGTTCCCATTTTGCTCCATCACTGCCTGACTTCCTGTCTAACTTTCTAACCTTAATCCTTCTTTAGGCTGGATGTCCTGAACCAAATAAAACTGCCCCGTTTGAGCCAGTTTACCCTAATTCCACAAGCGGTGAGCTTTTCCCGTGGTCTGAACTCCGACTTCCTCACAGCATCCGACCACTCAGCTATGAGCTCACCTTGACCCCCGACCTTGACAATATGACCTTCACTGGCAGAACTGTGATCGAAATGTCCATTCTTCACAGCACAAAGCGAATTGTGCTCCACGCTGCTAATCTCAACATCACCAAAGCTAGCTTTAAGGTTTGATGAAAAGAGGATCAGTGAAATCATTTCTTTTTGACGTTGGATTCTGTCTTGTTGCTCAGTGAACATGTCTTCCTTGGCAGCTTGGGGACGGCCCGGTCCGAGATGTGACTGTGCTGGAGTACAAACCCCACCAGCAGATTGCTGTTAAGTTCTCAGAGGAGATGAAAACGGGGCAACAGTGTGTTTTAACCTTTGATTACTCTGCTAACCTGTCACACACCTACGATGGCTTCTACAACAGCTCCTACACTGATAAAGATGGAAAAAAGAGGTATCTTTTAATGTTTGTATCAAAACTACTTATGTGGGATATTCTGCCAAATGTCTCTAAATGGGACATAAATTGGAAAAAAGACAAGGAGTAAAAATAAAAACTTTGACTTTTGTTACGTTATTCGGAAACAAGTAGCTAATAATAATAATAATAAAAGTCTTTATTTTTTGTTCATAGAGTCCTTGCAGCTACACAGTTTGAGCCGCTGTCCGCCCGGAAGGCCTTTCCTTGTTTTGACGAGCCATCTTTTAAAGCCACTTTCCTGATAAGAATCAACAGAAAACCAAACTACACAACTCTGTCAAACATGCCTCAGGTAAACTAAACTAGTGCTTTAACATGAAATCAAGCTTTGTGATAGGAATATTTGTGGCCTGTGCTAGTGTGAAAGTTATTTATTTTTTTTGCCCAACTTCACCCACAGTTTTCTTTTGGAAAGACGAGTCTGTACTAATTGGGGACATTCAGCAGAGACTGAACTTGGGTTGGATTTGAGTCTGCAAGTGTGAATCGATCCGACTTCCTTCTCAGTACAATATGCAAGATAATTATATATGTTGATTTATTTATTTTAGCCTTAAGCTAGACACTTTCGGGTGTTAAACGAACAGCCAAAGAAAAACATAGGGTAGGAGAAAAGGTCAGATTTACCTATTTGTAAAGCTATTAGACACCAAGGCATAATATAAACTCTCAGATAGCTAGTTATAGTAAAATCTCATAACATGTAGTATTGAAAAATGAATAATAATAAAGGAAATTACATATTGGGTAAACGTTAAAGTAAGATATCAGATAGGAAGTTAAATACATCCAGCTGATGGCTTCTAAAGACTAATCTAGACACCGCATCGATGTGGGGAATATTAGTTAGGCAGGTTCATGTTTATGGTCTTACCAAGTATTATTACGCCCTGTGATTCGCAGATCCTAATGTGGACAAACTGTTTTATTTTGCTGCTCTATGATCTTAAAAACCAGCCTTATGTACCTGCATGCTGGCCTTGTGCTGATGTAATTCTAGCGCTCTGTGTTTCAGGCCAAAACCACACCTCTTCCCAACGGCCTTCAGCAAGATGAGTTTGAGAAGACCAATGTGAACATGAGTACATATCTGGTGGCCTTCGTTGTCGCTAACTTTATGTCCGTCAGCACCAGCGCTTCAGGAACAACCGTATGTGTAACAAATTATCATTTATTTCCTGTATTAGTTAGGTCATCGTTATCATTAATTTGTTTGAAAGACGTTGTTTTAATTTTGTGAATTCATTTTAGTGTACATTTTTGATGTACATCTGTTGGTTTCAGGTCTCTGTATACTCTGTCCCTGAGAAGAAAGAACAGACAGGCTACGCTTTGGCCACAGCTACCAAACTGCTGCAGTTTTACATCAAATACTTTGAGATTGATTACCCACTAAAGAAGCTAGGTGGACAGAACAACAATGTTTTTATTTAAATTTTTATCCCAACTCCTTTTTGCAATTTTTTTTCACATATTTTACATTTTTCTGCTGTATTTTATTTTTTCTCAGATTTGGTGGCTATTCCTGACTTCCTGGCTGGAGCCATGGAGAACTGGGGCCTTATTACTTTTAGGGAGACCACTTTACTGTTAAACAACGATTCCTCCTCTCTCGAAAAACAAATAGTGGCTTCTGTAGTAGCCCACGAGCTCGCTCACCAGGTAGTTATTCTCATTTATGTTTCTATAAAAGAAGCAGAGACTGTGGTTATGTTTAGTTCGCTGATCCATCTCCGTACTGCAGTGGTTCGGAAACCTGGTCACTATGAGCTGGTGGAACGACCTCTGGCTCAACGAAGGCTTCGCCACCTACATGGAGTACATGTCGCTGCAGGAAATACTGCCTGATCTTGACACTGTAAGCTTGAACAATTTACATGGACATTTCTTTGGTGAAAAAAAAGTAATTTTGTAAATATATATATATATATCTTCTTTTTTTTTTTTCCAGGGTAATTTATTCCTGTCTGTGCGATTCAGAGCCATGGACAAAGATGCTCTAAACTCCTCCCACCCTGTGTCGACGGAGGTTAATACGGCAGAGCAAGTGGAGGAAATGTTTGACTCAGTCTCCTACGAAAAGGTACTGCTCAAAGTATTGTACACAGCACAGAAATACAATTTAATACAAAAATGTTTGACTAACCCTCATTTTTTTATATGTAGCTTTCAAGGAGAGTTGCACTTTGTTTTCTGATCGCTATTTAACAAGCTTATTCCAAAAGACCTGTAGTTCTGTCATATAAAATATGATCATCTGACGGATGGTGGATCTCTTAAATGTTTCCATCTTTACTGGATTATTTTCCAGTTTTTTGCAGAGATGACCTTCATATTCACCTCATTTGCTATGGATAGTTATGTCTTCCTTTTCTCATCTCCACTATTTGCCGTTTTTTGTTTTTTCACCAAAATTTGCAATTAGTTTAATTTGCTTCTAGGAAGTAACCAGAGAATAAGCAAAGCAGTTAAACTTCAAAGGAAACCTATAAAATCTGTTTAAGAAACCCCTGAGACCTGTTGATCAAGATAAGTTTTAAAAATTACCAGAAAACCTGGCCTCTTCATGGCAAGCTATAAAGATATATTAGGGTAGTTTATATACTACAGGCTCCATGTTCTTTTGCCAAATACCCATATCCAATTACTTACCTTTGAGGAATTTCTCTACTGGATCTCACACTTGGTTAGAGCTATAATTAATGATCCGTCATTACTCTAATTGTGGAGGTTTTTTGTTTCTAATTTCCAGGGTGCATCCGTTCTCCTGATGCTTAACGCATTCTTGCCAAATGAGCAGCAGTTCAAGAAAGGCATCATTCAGTATCTGAAAACATTTAGTGGATTAAATACAAACACGGAGGACCTTTGGAACAGCCTTACACAGGTATGTGTGTATATAGTTTTGATATGTGTGCATTGATTTTAATGACGTCTTCACCAGTAATAAACATGTTCCAGTCAGTTATCCATCGATTACCTTTTGCTTGATCCTTAAAATTTAGCTCAAACACTAAATAAAACATAAATTAATGTTCAATAAAAGCCTCAACAGCTAAAAAAGTAGATTGGATACACAACTATAAGATTTTTAGCTGCATTCAAAATGGTTATTTCAGTCAATTTCCCTCAAGCACTTGTAGTTATTGATTGAGTAGATATGTAAACAAATACATATGAAATTATTCTAGGTTTGTCAAAAAAACATTGAATGACCAGATCAGCTCTTAAAGAAAACTGGAAGACGGCGCTGACATGTGAAAACCGGATTGGTGCATCTGTAGTTGTAGGCTTTTATGTGTTTGTTGGTCTGTAAGTTTTACTATTTAGAAAACTTAATAGTCGCTGAAAAGTCTTATTTAGAATCACAAATGCATCTGGCTAAGTGAAGCTTTAAAGTCTGTGTCTTAAGCTGATTCTCTGACACTTTAAAGCTTCCTTTCTGTTACCAGTTCTGCACTTATTCATACATGTCATCTTCAGTTTGGTTTTCAAGCAGTGACTATGTGAACAGCTGCTTTAAAAAGTTTGAAACCCTGCCAAGAGTTTTTATTGCTGTCAGATCTCCTGTTTGTGAAGCATTCATATAAGATTATATTTTATACTTTAAAATACAGACTTTGTTACGTTTGTAGCTAAAACTGTTAGAAAAAGTGTTATGAGATTGATTGGGTTACATAACTTGTTTATTTGTTATCTTGTGTTTTGCGCTTTGAGGTTTCCACGCCGCATCAGAACATTTCCGAGATGATGAGTACATGGACTTCCCAGAAAGGCTTCCCACTGGTCACCGTCAGTCGTAGTGGAGATCAGGTGTCCTTCTCCCAGGAGCCCTTTCTGCTCACGTCTGAAAATACCACGAAAAAATCCAGGTGGGTTTCAACGCCACATTCCTGAGATTGGTCAGTATGAGAAAAGTGACATGAAACCCGACTGTGCTGCAATCTGCTGTAGGCTGTGGAATATTCCCATCACATACGTGAACGACAGCTGCACTTTGCTCCCGGAGTGCAGACAGATGTTGACTCTGAAAGACAAGACAAGTACAGAGCAAATCTTAACCTCGTCGTAAAATAAAATATTTAAAAAGTTAGGATACTGTGTGTAATGATGAATGTTTGTGTGTTATAGGAAACCTTAAGGTGCCAAAAAGTTTGAAGTGGCTGAAGCTGAACTACAAGAACACTGGCTTCTACGTCGTCGACTATGGAAATTATGGTTGGATCGCTCTTAGTGAGGTTCTGTCGAGTAATGTCAGTGTTTTCACGCCTGAAGATCGGGCCTCGCTCATACACAACATCTTTGCTCTCTCCAGGTCAAATTAATTTGCCTCAGATCAATTTCAAAACGTTACATTTATCATTCAGATTTATGCTTAAACAGGGTCAGTTTCAGGCTCACCTTTTCTCACTGCTTTCTTTGGCTGTTAGACTGGGACGTGTTTCTTTCAAGCAAGTCCTCAACCTGTTGAACTACTTGCCCAATGAAACGGAGACAGCTCCTGTGGCAGAAGCTCTGCTACAGCTCAATAGTCTCTATGGACTGCTCGATAAGAGGCAGGAGTCCGGCTTAGTAGCTCGCCTGAAGGTAATTTCCATAAAAATGTTTGAGTGGCAGTAGAAGTTAAAATTTCATCCAAATCAGTACAATTGTGTTTAATGGTCGAGTATCCTTACATTTAAAGGATTAACTCTTTATTATTTTGTCAAAATACTTTTGTTGGCTACGTCCTTCTGTTGAACTGAAGATATGTTTAGATGTTGTAGTCATGATTTTTTGTAATAGTTTTTCTACGCAAAAGGTTTACATTCTGAAAAATTTGGGTGCTCTGCTGAAAAATCAATCCTGGAAAGAGGAGGAGAGCCTATCCAAACAGGAGCTGCGCTCAGCCCTCGTTTCGACCGCCTGTGCTCTGAGAGAAGAGAGCTGCGTCGACAAAGCCACGTCTCTGTTCCGACAGTACAATGACTCCGAATTCAACTTCAAGTAAGCGAAAACACTCAGCGAGTAAAGCAGCAGCACCCTTGAACTAAAAAGACATTTTTACGTTTGCGTTTTTATATCGTCTTCTGTAGGATTCCCGGTGATTTGCAGCAAGCTGTGTTCACAGTGGCAGCTCAGTCAGATGACAGCTGGAGAACGTTGCTGCTCTTGTATTCAACCACCACCAATGATGCGGAGAAGCGGAAGATGCTCAAAGCCCTAGCGTCCACTCAGGACCCACATCGTATTGCATGGTAAGGGTCTGTGTGTGATTTAAAGAGCTTTACTAGGTTATTAGCTCCTTAAAGTCATGAACATTTGCCTTACAATCATTACAAATTTTAATCAGGGGTCTCTAGATGCACCAAGCTTGTTCTGATACTCTTTGTTTGGATATGCGCAGGATTCTCAAGGCAGGTCTGAATGGGCATATTATCCAGACTCAGGAGCTGCCTCTGATCATCAGCACCGTGTGTAAAGGTTTCTCTGGCTATTTGTTTGCCTGGGAATTTATACAAGTAAACTGGGACCGCCTCATAGAGAAGTGAGTTTGATCAGATCCCTTCATTACAACACATGCTTGGTTTTGTTCATCTGAATACTAAAAGATGGGGACGTCAGAGTTTAACCGGAGCGCTTTGTGCTTCCTGCTGTAGGTTTCATTTGGGCTCTTTTGCCATCCAGGCAATCGTCAAATCCACTACCTCCCACTTTTCCACACAGGCACACCTTGATATGGTATGTATATATTGTTGCAGAATATTCAATATAGTTAAATATGTTTGATATGTATGCCACACTACTTGTGTTGCTCTCTCATAAAGGCAAATAAATTAACATTCATTGAAGTTGTGACGTAAGAATGTGTTCAAAGCATATTAGAATGTTCAAGCCTTTACATTTGATGGATTAAGAGTCCTTGGATCACGTTCTCTCTCCTGCAGGTTCAGGCTTTCTTTTCCAGCCTGAAGCAGCGTGGCTCCCAGATGAGGAGTGTGCAGGAGGCTCTGGAAACCATCAGGCTGAACAAACGCTGGATGGAAAGCAATTTACCAGCTATTGTAAAATGGCTTTAGGAACACTACTTCAACCTGAATCCATCCAGATGACGACCAGGTGGTGGTGGGCATCTTCAAGACGGCAGCCGTGTTTGCACTATTTTTGGCCTCTGCCCCTCAATTACCAGTATCCGGTTTGGAGCAATAATCAACGGCTTTAGCCGGATGATAAGTTTCCGAGATGAGTCCCGTCGGTTTTACTCGATAGCTCAGGGTGATTCTGAATGTCCATCTGTTGGACTGAACACACACTCCTTGTGTTTTAATGCTGTCGACCAAACTTCCTTTGCAGCTGTCATCTAAACCTCGTGCTTTATTAGACAATCATGCTTTAACGGATAAAACAAACGTCCTTTCAGCCCCTGTTGCATCTCAGGGACCCAACCATTTAAGATGTAAAGATGTTTGCCTGTAAAAAGGTTAAAATTATCGACCACGTCCATCTCTGCGTCGCAGGAAACTTGTTTTTGAAGATGATGATGTTGTGAAATTGCTCAGCAGTGAGGAACTGAGAGAGGCACGTTTTTTTATAAAATCCCTATTAGTCCCATAACTGAAGCATTTCTCCATGTTGATAATAGTCGGATCAGATGAATAATTGAAAAGCTTAAAAACGGCAAACTGTTTTGGGTTCATTTGAAGGTAGGAAGAAACCTTCCCACTGTGCAGTAAAGGATGTACTGAAAACCAGTGCAGGTTTAAATCACCCAATGTGTCTTACAGAAAGGGAGAGCAGGCAGCCGACACTGGAGCCCAATGTTCTTTATATTTAGTCTCTCACTCGTCAAATCTGATCCTCATGTTTTACTCTGCTTTTATCCCCCTTTTTATTTATTTTTTTAAATCAATCCACGCGTGTGAAAAGTTGTAACAATAATCTAAATACGATGACATGGTTTTGAAAGTACCATTTTAGACATATTGACTTTTTATATTTTACAACTTATCTTTGTGTTCTGTATAGTCTGAATTATTTTCAAGGTTTTTCGTTATTTCCCATTTCTTTATTTAGATAACCAAAAGGAGGTCATTTGCTGATGAATGTTGTGTTACAAGGGCTACTGTGCTTATTAGAGATACCAGGCTTACGTGTTTATCTGTGCTTAAAAAAACCACACATTGTCACACCTCAGAATTTATTTATTAAGGATTGGGACTCATTACTTTTCTGAATAGTTATTTAAAAACCGTCCAGAGAGGTACTTTCCTTAGATTTACTTTGCTGTTACCTTATTGCTGTGTTACTATTGGAGCTTAGTTTTGCTTCACATGCTCAAAAAAAGTGTCGTTACATGAAACAGTTCAAAGGTCAACTTCAGAGATCTGTGTTCCTCTAAATGGTAACTGAAGACGACTCGATAAAACCGTCGTTATTTATGTAGATGATGTTACAAGAGCCTCCTTACAGTATTTTCAGAAAAAAAAGGCTTGATTTCCCTCTGGCCTGTTCTCTCCTTAAGTTTTCTCAAAGCTTTTACATTAATCTGTATTCAATTTCTATTCTTTCTTTGACTTGCCAAATGACACATTTAACACTTGAGCCATGATTATTTTTTAGTTTTTGATTACTGAGCAAATGCACACTCAGTCAGAAATCTACTGAAGAATTACAATTTTACTCTGTTTGGTGTCCAGACAGCTTTAAATGCAGATTACATTGGACCTGTATCCTAAACAACTGAGGTTTTTAGAAAATCTCTACAAGCGCACCAAAGTTTCCATACTGTATATTTAAAAATGAGCATTTGGTCTTGGATTTTATATTACATTTTCAAGACAGAGCTGATCGAAGTGACTCTAGTGTTGAACCTGAAGATAATACAAGTTGACTTGTTAAAACAGGTTTAAATAGTCTTGTAGAAACTTGAAATAAGTTGGAATAAAACTAAGTTTCACTTTGAAAAGGCACCTTGTGTGACGGGTTTGTAAGTTTCCAAACAAGAAGAAATAAAGTCAAACACAAGTGACTCGATCAGATTGTGTATATTCTCATCGCTGATTAAATCTGTTTGAAGATCATCAATATTCCAGCCAGTAGTTGCTGAGGGGATTTATTTCCGTTATAATATTTACTCTTATCAGTCCAGATATGTTCCTATGTTGTGCAGGACAGCGGCAAGCAACTGACAGTGAGACAGTGCATGTCATATAGTTCAAAGACCTTATTACTGGAAACCTGTACAACTCGTTCAAGCGAGTAGTTTAGAGGAAAAAAAAATGTTTTTAAAGAAACTAAGGGAACTAAATCATCTGCCAGATTTTTGCTCATTGTTCATCTGTTTTTGTTTAATATTTCTTTGTAAAAAAAGACAGAATTTAAAGTTCCTTTTGATAATCATTGTTAAAACTCCAAATAAAGTTAACCTTCATACACGTCTTCAGTGGCATACTTTGTATCACAGCTTAAGCTCTGCCTATTTCTATGTATTATAACTGTATTTCTGGTTAGAGATGGAAAAATTATCCAATTGACTCTTGAATTCTTCATTGCAGAGTTGTTTCAATGCATAAAAGGTTTATATTGTAATTTGTCTGTATTTTCCAGTGATATTTGTAGTTGTTTCTGTATTTATATATTTAATACAGCTTCAAAGACATTCTTTACTCATCTGAATATTACCGGTCTGTGGCTTGGAGTCCGCATTATTGCCTAAATTAGTGCATCTTAGTTAAAGTCATAAAGCAATGACCCGTTAATTTGATTTAGGGATGTTTGATCTGGAGAACATCTAAACCGTAAATGACACCAATAAGTGAGGTCAGCTTTGACCAACGCTGGATTAAACATAAAATCTTTGAATAAATATCTGTATTTAACCATAAACATGTAAAACATGCATGATTTTTCAGATAAAAAACCCCCACTGAGATTTGTTCCTTGCTGTCTGAAGCGACCACACATAATACTTCCTGCCGAAGATTAAAATCAGCAATATTGTTGAACTAGAAGGAGTTAAAGTGAGCAACACTGACACTGCATCATATACATAAACAGAAAAACAACTGAATTAGATGTAAATGTATTTAAAAACTATGTTTGGACTTTAAACTAATGGCATTTCTCTTCAAAAAACATTTTGTGAGTTGGTACAACACTGACTTCCATATTTATTGGCAGCCATGATGTTTCTAAATCAGCCTGCTGGACATTCGGTGTAAAACATTTGCAATGTGCCTCATCATTTCAACATTGTGTAACATTACGATCACAAACATCAATGTATTTTCTTACTATTTTACGTTATACAGAAACCGTGGTTAGGAAGATAAAGATCAGTTATACTGTGAATGAACTGCAGATTTCTTAAGGTGTATACTATATTTACATATATGAAATGTGACCCAATATTTTTTTTATTTATTTAAAGAACTAGTTTGTTCTCCCTTTAGTACTCAAGCTGGTGATTGAGCACAAAGATTGGCAAGGCCCATAGGTTTTTCCAAATTGCAGGTAGAACATTGTTAGGTTGGATCTGCTCACTCAAATTTTCAAGACAGAGCTGATCGAAGTGAGCCTAGTGTTGAACCTGAAGATAATAGAAGTTGAGATGATGAGTTGAGTACACAGAGCTAGGTCCATAAATGTGTAGGGTTAGCAGGTTTGGAATAACAGCTTTGAAAGGTAACTCAACCTAGCAGGACACCTTTTAGAAATGCATATTTGGAAATATGTTTCTTTAAATGCCCTCAAACACACTCTGAGTCTAAATTAAGCTTATTCAGAAGATTCGTATTTTTATAAATTGTTGGTGGTATTAATCTGATCAGCACCTTTAATAAATAAATCCTAAACCACCTTGTTGCTGAAGTGTGATATAAAAATAAACTTGGATATACCTTTGCATTGTTACAGTATTTTATTTTTATGTGAAAACAACCCAAACTTGGTTCCATTTTATGGAAAACATTTTTTTGTGTGGTTGAACAATAAGGATGGAAATCAAAATCCTTTCTTTGTTAGTGATTCTCTGGAGTCAGTGCACTACCAAATGTTTTTTTTTTTATATTATTTGGATGTTACTTTGTTGATATGTCTCTTTTCTCACATGCACGAACAATTTAAATATCCTTCTCAACTGTCTATATAATAAAAATAGACCTATTTACACAAATATGTCAGATTTTCGATTAGTAGCTCAACTCTTATGATCTTGCCATTCGGTTTCACTGAAAATTCATAATTAAATGTGGATCTAAGCAAGATCTAAGAACTTACCAAGATTTAAACCACCTAAGTATTTATGTTCAAGATTTGTTTTTTCAAAAAAAAAAAAAATACGAGACCATTTTATATTGCTTTCTTTTTGATTTGCTTTTTACCAGCTGTTTACCAGCATTTTGCCATTGTGGTGAAAACCATTATAAGAATCACAGCAGTAATCCAAACAATGCAGCCAATTAAAAAGTCACGGTGACATTCGCTTTGCTAAGGACATGGTGTTCTGTATCAGTAGCTTTAAAACAGATTATATCTCATCAGATCAACCTGCATGATGAAAGGTGTCTGATGTATAGGAAAAACTTATAGAAGGAGTTAAAGTTTACCAGAATTGCCTACAAGCCTTTAATTTGAAAAGATAGAGTTATATAAATGCACCCAACCCTTTTCTTTAGTGCCTATAATTTCAGATTTAGTCCTGAAAGCATTTTATTAAGCAAATTTGTGTTGAGTGTGTCAAAGCAAGACTGAAACATTAAAAGACTTTTGTCTTATTTGAGAGCATTAGCCTTCGTCTCCACATCTAGATATTTAGGTTGACCTCTGAAAGGTCACTGCTTACGTGCTGATACGGTTCTCTAGAGCTAAAACAAATCTGAACAATAAGGATGGAAATCAAAATCCTTTCTTTGTTAGTGATTCTCTGGAGTCAGTGCACTACCAAGTGTTTTTTTTAATATTATTTGGATGTTACTTTGTTGATATGTCTCTTTTCTCACATGCACGAATAATTTAAATATCCTTCTCAACTGTCTATATAATAAAAATAGACCTATTTACACAAATATGTCAGATTTTCGCTTAGTAGCTCAAACTACTATGATCTTGCCTCTGAAAGGTCACTGCTTACATGCTGATACGGTTCTCTAGAGCTAAAAAAAATCTGATCTCACAGATAGCAAACTGATCTGCATGATAAGGCCTACTACGATATTACTCCAAGCGTGTCTAAGGAAACCTTTATCACATAAATTAGTTGTAGCAGCAGAAAAAAAGAAAAGAAAACGGACCTTGGGTGTATCTTTTAATGCTCTAACTGGGACACATGTGTGTGGGTTTGCTTGTGGTTCTTTGCCCCAACCCGGGTCACTTTGGAGACTCCCAACCTGCAACGGTGCCGGGCCACCCAGAAGCATCTGCAGGCGCAGGCATCCCCACAGACAGCATTCCACCCAAGGAGACTTCCCCCACCAGACACCCGCTTTCTCTGTATACAAAATAATCAACAAATTAAAAGATAATTTTATGTTGGATCCTAAAGATTATTTCACCCTATTCTTGAAATTCTTATACTAGGGTTGCATATTTTACCCTTTTAAAGTATTTTATGTGGATTTCGTGATATTTAATAGTTTCTGAGGGTAATAGTGCTTTGTTTGTAAGTTTAAATGAGTTTACGGCATATCTGCGATGTCTTAAATGGGACTGGATGATTAAGAGAAACAGATTTGATGTTAGGTAGGGCAGTGTTGCTGCAGCTCCTCAGATTCACAACTTTCTGGTCAAAAGTGATCAGCGGATTACAAGGGACACCAATTGTTTCTGTTATAAATATCAGAGATATTTTATTGTTCAAAGTTAATGCTGGCATTAATCTGATGAGAGGTTTTACTAAATAGATGCTAATCACCATGGTTACAGCCGTCACCCTTGTAAAGCAGTTTAAATCACATTGCTGCTAAAGCGTGCTATGCAAATAAACTCAGTTATATCTTTGCGTCTTTAAAGTTCTTTACAAAAGTGTTCATTTACATTCAATTTATTTTTATTTTTTCTTACGGTGGTTGAACAATTAGGTTGCATGCTTTTCACTCTATTAATCCTCTGTAGTCAGTGCACCACCACACCTTGCTGAAGAAGACAAATAATATTTATAAGTACCACAAGTACATTTAGCTCTGTTTAAGCTTTGGGCAAACTTGTTTGACTTGTCTGAGTGGACGATAAATCATTGAGAGGAAAAATGCGGCTGCAGTTTAAGGCTTAAATGTCAGAAGTAATTGTTGTTCCTTTTAGCTTTGGAAGTTAAGCAATGTTGGATCTCTTTTACTGCACTAGAGTTTGAATCTACTGAGGTTGGTCTGCGACTTAATTGAAAATAACTTGGTCGTTTGTCTGTGTTAGACACAAATTTGGATGTTACTATGTTGATCTGTCTCCTTACTCGCATGGAAGAATAATTTCAACTGTCTCACTTGTCTTTATATAAAGATAAGCTGTGCTTACAGGTGCCTTAAGAAGTTACCTGAAATGAAACCGTTTCAATATATATGTGAAGTTGCTGATTTACTGGAAAGCAAATCTCTGCTTTCAAGATGTTTCCTCATCATCTAAGAACGTTTTTATTTAACAATTCTCCTGTATTTAGCTAAGATATTATACAAAGGTATTGCTGAATTTTAATGCATGCTGCACTTTTCAAGTTACATCTTATCAAATCAACCTGTAGAATGAAAGGTGAGTAATGTGCAATAAAAAAAAACTTCTTGGACTCAGACTTGGTTAAAGTGATCGTAAACCCACGTAAGATCAGACAAGTCTTGGAGTGAAATAAGAAGGAATGCAGATTGTTAAGCTTGCAGATCTGACAGGCAAAAAACATAAAATCGTCCCATAAGCGTGCCACCAGCTATTTTTACCAAAGTCACGCTTATAATGACATACATTTTTTTTGTTTGATCAGATACATAAGCAAACATAAACTCAATTGATTTCATTTGATGTCCTACCCAGGGTATAATAGGATGAATACTTTTGTTTTTAAATATTTATTCCTCACACATTTTTCAAATCCTCTCGTCTTTCTTCTTTTGTTTTCTGTTGGTCTAAGAGATAAAATCACTCAGTATGTGGTTTGTATAAGACGTGGAAAATAAAGCAAGTCTGAAAATAGCTTCTTAAAAATATTTACATTCACAGCACCTAAATGATGCACCTATGATGATTGAGTTTTAATTCTTTTTTTTTAGGTTACAGTTTTATATAAATTTCAACATGAAACATCTAGACTCAAGTTTGAGTCATCATGACTGCCTATCTTTAGTCCTAACAAACTGGCTTTTCCATTAAAGTTACATAAGTTTTTTTTGCAAAATTCATGACCTTAATCTTACAGGTAAGCTTTGATAAAGAACCCAAGTAACCTTTCGTATTCATTGGTCGCACAGCAGCCTTGGATTAATCGAGTGGCTCCTTACAATCACACTAAAGGTTTGATTTGCATAGCTCCCAACTTGATGCAAGGCTCCTAATTGAAAAGCCCAAACAATAATAAAAAAATCAGCGTTTTTTTCAGATTTGGTAGCAGCACTGCATGCAATCAAGAACACTATACATTGTGCTGAGTGAGGCCGTATATCTGCAAAGAAAGCAAACAGTTTCTAAGAAGGGATTATAAACAGTTTTGTAGGACAGTAACACAACATTTCTAGCATATACATATATATGTATATATATATATATATATATATATATATATATATATATATATATATATATATATATATATATATATATATATATATATATATATATATATATAT
>JAVLVB010000003.1:4790243-4809389 GCA_032876305.1 Orestias chungarensis
TCTCCATCTGAGTCTCTGAGAGAGTTTATCAGGGAGCGACTGATCGCTGCTGCTGAAGAAATCTTCTCCGAGTTTGATAAAACCATCGTCCAGTTCGAGGAGGAGCTGGATCGTCAGCGCAGACTGCTGGAAACCAGCTGGAGACCCAGAGTAGAGCTGCAGAGGACAGGTATGAGGAGCTGCTGCTGGTTCACTGACCACAGATGTGAAGGGAACCCTGGCTGGAGGTGTTGCACATCAACAACATACATACACTGTAAGGGTTTGGCGGCTATGCTGATGCCTGATTAAAATACATTAAAAGGTAAATAGACAAGTAGGGAAAAAAGAAAGATGTCCTAAATGTGTCCTATAATGATAAAGACCTATAATAATCAAAAGCATTCATATTACCCTCATGCTTGATATTCTCGTAATTTACATGATGTAAAGTAAAATAATCAAAATACACATAGAAATTAGAAACTAAGGGAACTAATGCAAAGTATGCAGAAAAACTCTAACCAAAAGTATTTATCTGGTCCTTTTTTTTAACCCTTTCCCTTGGGGTTAAAGTTTTTTTTTTGTTTGGTCTTTAGGATATTCACCCATGTATGTTAGCATTTTTTTCCTCTTTTCTCTACAGGCCTTCCACCGGAAGAACTGTTTCTCACTGACCTGCAGTTTTCTAGTAAAGAGAGGAGCCTCAGTTTACATCAAAATAATCCAGAACCTCAGAAGATTAAAGAGTGTCAAGAAGGACCAGAAACTGAGCAGATATTAGAGCACCGGGGAGACACTAATCCACTACGGATAAAGAATGAACCTGAAAAGGTTGAACTGCTGCAGGTGCAAGAAAGCCACAAGAAAGAAAAAACTCTTTATACTAAAGAACAGGAAGAAACACAGCAGATAAAGGAGGAACAGGAAGACATCTGTATGAGTCCGGAGACAGAGCTGCTGGAGTTTAAGCCGAAGAATGATAACAACATTTTAAATCCTATTCACGAGGAAAGAGGCCTCTGGGAACCTGAACCAAACTCAGACCAACCTCTTGCCCCAATTTCTTTTAAACCTGTGGACCAAAACCAGGAAATAATTGGCTCTGAAGACTCAGGATCCAGCAGAGATGAAGAAGTGAAGCTGAATAAGAGGCATCGGACAATCCGAGGTCACAGTGGGACTGTAGACAGCTCGAAAGTAAAGAGAAAGAAGAAAACCCACAGTAGTCACAATCTGTCTCCTTGTAAAGTGTGTGGTAGGTTTTTTGCCCGGAACTACATAAATCAGCACATACGAACTCACACGGGTGAGAAACCTTTCTCATGTCTGACTTGTGGAAAAGGTTTCAGTGAAAGAGGAAACCTGTCTAAGCACATTCGGACGCACACAGGTGAGAAGTCTTTCTCCTGTTTGGTATGCGCAAAACATTTTGTACAGCAAATCCATTTGACTCGTCACATGAGAACTCACACAGGGGAGAAGCCGTTCTCATGCAAGATCTGTGGAAAAAGCTTCTCCCAAGGCAGCAGCTTGTCGTGCCACGTCAGAACTCACACGGGCGAGAAACCATTCTCGTGCCTGATCTGCAGGCAAAGCTTTAGCAAACGAGGAAGTTTGTTTCATCACATGAGGATTCACACGGGTGACAAGCCTTACACATGTAGGACCTGTGGGAAAAGTTTCTGTCAAAAAAGTAACATGACCGTTCACATGAAAACCCACCGAGGACAGCAGGTTTAATTAGTTCATTTTCTTAAATAGTGGGTCACAAGAGGCTTTGGACTTGGTTCATCAGTCAACATGTCTGTGATAACAAGAATCCGGTTAAAATATCCATGCATTAACAAATGTGCTTTATTTTAACCACTGGCAAGTTGGTTGGGCTGGCATATGTCGTCGTCATACAAAGTTGAGAAGATCTTACAGTAAGTGTATAACCACAAAGTCTCCCTAAAAAGTTATATATGCATATAATAGTCTTAATTAAGGTGAGACTAATTTTCAGCTTTTAGGTAGTAGATTTTAAAAACAGGAAAAGAGGAGAATCACCTCAAGCCACTTGTAAAGTATAGTGGTGGACCTGTAATGCTGTGGGGCTGTGTCACAACTAAAAGGACTAGAAATACGGTTAAACTGCATTTGAGGATGAACTTTTTTGAAATGTACAAATGGTTTGCTAGGCACAGCTGTCAGCGGCCATTTTACACCTTAATCCGAATATTTTATATTCTGCAATTGCATTACTCAAGGTGGTTGCAGGTTGGATTAGCTTTACATTTTTTTATTACTATTGTTCAAATTTTATTTCATGTTACTGATAGGAACTTAATTTTTTTCTGTGTAAGCATTCCCTCTGGTTTTGGACGCTGGGGAATTGGAAGGATTTTTAAAATTCTGGACATTTGCTATGACGCATAACGTCACAAAAGCCCAAATAATGCCTCAAATGCTGACATACATCCCAGATGAGTTGAAAAGGAGGCGCCGTGCATACAGAGCAGCAGCGAGGAGGACGGAGAGACACGGGAAGTGTAGACCATCTCTTCCATTGATCTTATATGTGAGACTGCCGACGAAGAAGTCGGATGCTTTAGTGTGCAAAGGATTTTGCATCATTTGAGGAACATTACATACAAGCCTGGGCATCCCCCTTAATCCGACTGTGTCTTCAATCAGAGGTTCCAATAGAGGCTGCAGTAATACAGACCGCTACAAGAGGTCATCATCCTTGTCTACGACAAAGCTGTAAAGAAACTTGGATCATATGAGCTACAAAAGGATGCACTTTAAGTAGTTATAACAAGAATTAATGTTGTTTTATTGTAAACATTTCATGAACAAAGTGTTGATGGGAATTGCGCTAATGAGGTTTCCCTAGTATTGGAATTTTTTTCTGAATAAATGTCAGATCCTGCAACTCAATTTATTATGTTTGTTTCTGTCAGGCTTAAGTGACAAAAGTTGGAGAAAGATCGATTCTCTTGTAGTTTAAAATGACACAAAACAGCGTAAGTTTATTTAATTATTTTACAACTTTGTAAACAACAGCTGTCGATTAAACTGAATGTTACAACCTTGACATGATATATACATATTTTTTACGAGAAATCGATCAGAAGCACCGTGAAAATGGTCAGATACGCCTCCCTGGCTGCAGTGCGCGCTCCCGACACTGGGGAAACAGGTTTTCACAGGGGAACCAAATTTCGCGTGTGAGCGCCTCTAGACAACCTGAGGACGGTTCGGTCCAGAACACCCTCCTTTAAATAGAGGATGTTTACATGAAAGCGTTTGACTCGCTATCTGTATATCATTGTTAGCTATCTGCAGGCTGAATGGGTGAGTGATTTATTTCCACTGGGTTGGTTGGTTGTTTATATCAATTTTTTAAGGCCATTGAAGTATATTCTACACTAGTCGGGTGTTTAGTAATCAGGTTAGCTGTCTTGCCATCTGGCAGGTTTTAGGTGCCCCCTGACACATTTTAGTATGCCTCTGGGAAGGCAATTAAACCCAAGTGGCCTTCGGATGCATGTATGGGTGGTGAATGTGGCTTCAGTGTGAAGCATTTTGAGTTGTCAGTTCCATTTAATATATAAGTAAAGTGGATTTTAAATGTGTATATATATTGGGATTTAAATTGGAAGGAAACTCACTAATAAATATTTATATAGGACAGAAACGTGGATAATATTTCTACATACAGTAGGTCTTTCTATCAAAAGAGCTGTAGTTTTATTTTACAGAAAATACAAGAAAAGAAAAAAAAGAATTAAAGAACAAATCCAGTTTTAAATCAAACCCACATGAGTTAAACTCAAAGCACCATGGAGCTACTTCCATGAACTTCAAACCCTATGGTATTACTTTCAACATGACAAATGACACAAAGACATTATTAAATCACTTTTAGACATTAAACTCCAATCATCTTTTTACTGTTCGGGGTTTCTTCTTTAAAAAAATATTTATTTTCAGTTTTAGGCATGGTGTCAACAAACATATGATACTTTAACAATATTTACCCTTTAATCTGAACAAAATATACATATGTGTGTTGCGGTGTTGAATGGGGGTGGGGGATCCGTGCATTGTCTGAAACACAGATGGATTTAAAAGTTTCATTACAAGTCACATGTTAGAAAACAGTCCTGTTATGCTGATAGGTAAAATTTAAATGTTCTGGTAATTTGTACTGCAAAACAAGCTTTTCTTTATTTTTGACAAATAGTCTTCATACTGTAAACTGTGGAAAGATTACTCACATAGAAAAAGCCAAAAATACATAATGCACCACACGCTAAACACATAACTAATAAGTTAGATAAGTATACACAAAAAAATTAAAGCTTCCTTGTCCAGTCTCTCAATTATCAATTTAGTTTACAGTTTGTTGTGTTTTGGGGTTTTTTTCTCCTTGTAAATTTAAATGTCCCCATTAGTAGCAGTTGGGTGACATAGTTCAAAATAAACCATTTTGTTACATCTTTCTATGTAGATTGAATTGATTGTTTTTTGATTTTGCCTTGTAGGTTGTTATACAAGAAATGTGATTTAATTTTACTATGATTCAGATTCAATTTAAAAGCAAGAATGTGAAGAAGGTATTATTTAAGCTTTGCAAAGCATTTCTTTGCTTTCACTCAGTTTTTCAATATTGAAACACTGAGCTGTTATAAATGCATGAAAAGTTGTAATTACAAAAGCATTCTCAAATGAGGACAGTTCGTTTTAACAAGCTCCTCCCAGGGTTGGAAAGAGTGCTCCTAAATTTATATTTTCCTATTAATAAGTTGGTAAAAGGTCTAATTATTGATAAATGATTTAGCATTTCACATCTATACCCAGGAGCGTATTGCCTGACATCTATGCACCAGCCGAAAGCAGGCTTGCTCGGAAACCTACACCAAAACCAATAAAAGCAAAAGAATCAAGATCAAAACCCACCATGACATCAACACCAATCCACCTATTTTAAAGCCATTTTAATTGCGATAACTTTGAGACCTCCTAGTTTTATTGATTTCATCAAATTATTTGTTACTTTGTCTTTTAGGTCCAAGGAAATCAACCAAAAATATTTGATTTGTAGTGGAGTAACAACACAGCAGTTTCTTTAGTCAACTCCAACTGAAAACAACATAAATGGTAACGGTAAAGCAGAAAAACACCTTTTGGGACATCATTTTATAAATCATAACTCCCTTTTGTCTGGCTGTGAGTGGAGTCCCCTGATGGTTCACCGCATCGTGACCAATGAATCGAATCAACTGCTCTTTACCAGGCTTCTAGAAAAGCTTGATGGCATGCCGAAGAGGTAATTCAATCTATTGCATCTTAAAGTTGTAGAGCAGGAGTAACTCTCGAGGACTGGAGTTCAAGAGAAATAAATGTTCTCTCCTCTCTTGCAGTAAAGGTAAAGGGATATTAGACTCCTCATACCTCTGAGCTATTGTCGGTGATAAAAATATTTAACTCGAAGCACCCAACATGACATAACTACACTTAATGTTACTATAACTGTGTGCATATTAATTAGGTCTTTCTGCAATAATATAATATAAATGAAAAGGTATCACAGATTGTGTTTGTAAATGTGAACAGGTCTTTATAATGGTTAGCTTTTCTTGTAAAGAGATTTCTTTACTGTATTTTTTTAACACTGCACTGTTATTTGTTTTATTAATACATCATATTTGGAATAAATTCATGTTGGGTCATGAAAATGGCTCTGCATTAAAAGTATCACATTGGGACATAGCATAAAAATTTAAAATAGTTTTCTAGTCACGCATAATCGTGGTTCAAATCAAATTGAAACATCACAAAAGCAAAAAGCCGAAATACAAAAACAGAAAGCTGCAATTTAACACAAAAGTCACAACATAAATTGTTTTAAAACAGAAGTTGTAACAAACTTGCTAGCATAGCTTCCGTTTTAGCATAAGTCTTATTTTAACCTAACTACCATTGTAGGTTTTGCATTTTGTGGGCCCTTCTGGGCCACCATAGCAAATCAATTGATGTGTGGCCGAGGGTTTTGTATTTGCCATGTCACTGAAGTTATAGAAGTGATTTTTTATTTATTTATTTCATTACATTGTCATTATTCAATTAGATTTTTTCTTTGTCCAGAGCTCCCACAGCAGTATGCCTTCAGGAAGGTGAAGGTTCTCCAGACCAGACGTTCTGGGTCCACGAAAGAAACTCTAGTCAAAAGGATGCTGGATAAAGGGTGAGCAGGATGAATTTGAACCTGTGCAACAACAAAAGCCAGAAGTTGTACAGGTAAAGGATGAACAAGATGACCTGGAACCTGTGCTGTTGAAGGATCTACAAAGCGAACCAGAACTGATGAAAGATGAACAGGAGGAGCAGAAAGAAGATGAAAAAGAGCTAGAACTTCTGCAAAGGAAAGATGAAGCAGAGTTGCCAGAACCTGTGTTGGTAAAGGATGAACGAGAGGAGCAGATAAAGGATGAACAAGGGGAACCAGAACTTGTACAGATAATTGATCATTTTGAGGAACCACAACTTTTTCAAATGAAGATGGAAATGGAGGCACCAAATCTTTCTCAGATAAATGATGAACAGGATGAACTCTGTTTTAAGCTGAAGTCAAAGGCTGATCTCTTTATGGTAGATCTTACACATATAAAACAGAGACACGGAACCAGCACTTAACAGGGTCCAACTGCGCGTACCAGTATCTACTATACCTGAGAACCAATACCAGGAAAAGAACAACCATGATGACCCAGGGTCAAGTAGTGAGAAATTTCAGAAAAACTGAGGTGGAATAGCAGACTAATTGAGACTAATGTTTTTTAAAATTAAACAAAAGCCAGTTAAATGACAATATTGCTTGTAAACTTTGTGGTAAGGGGTTAAGTCAGAGTTATTTGAATAGACACATGAAAATCCTCACAGGCGAGAAGCCTTTTTCATGTCTGACCTGTGGAAAAAGTTTTAGGCTTAGAGATGGTTTATCTCAACACATGGGAACTCACACGGGTGAGAAGCCTTTCTCATGATTAAGCTGTAGGGAAAACTTTAGACAAAAAGGAACTTTATCTCAGCACATGAGAACTCAGACAGGCGAGAAGCCTTTATCGTGTTTGACCTGTGAGGAAAGGTTCAGGCGAAGAGCAGCTTCATATCGGCACATGAAAACTCACACGGGTCAGAAGTCTTTCTCATGTATGAGCTGCGGAAAAAGGTACAGCCACAGTGAAACCTTATATGATCACATGAGAACGCACATGGGTGAAAAGCCATTCTCATGTTTGACCTGTGGCAAGAACTTTTCCCAACGGCGAAATTTATCTCGACACATAAAATTACACACAGGTGAGAAGGCTTTCTCCTGTATGACCTGTGAGAAAAGTTTCATTACCGGACGGGATTTGGCAGTTCATTTCAAAACTCACACTGGTGAGAAGCCTTTCTCGTGCTTGAGTTGTGGAAAACTTTTACCTATCGAGGAGCTTTATCTGATCACATGAGACATCACATGGGTGAGAAGCCTTTCTCTTGTTTGACCTGTGGTAAAGGTTTCATTACCTGGCGTGATTTGGCCGTTCATTTCCGTATTCATACAGGTGAGAACCCTTTCTCATGTTCGACCTGTGGGAAAAGTTTCTCCCACCGAGGAAATTTGTCTCGACACAAAAAAGCTCATGTAGGCAAGGAACCTTTCCCTAGTCTTCGAGAGTGTTTTGGCGAAAGCGAAACCTTAACACATCAGATGTTAACTCACCCTGCTGGGAAGTCTTTTTAATGTCTGATCTGTGGGAAAAGTTTCAGCCTAAAAGGAACATTGTCTCACCCCCTAAGAACCCACACATGTGATTTTTGGAGAGATTTGGGGGTAAAGAGGAAATTTATCTGAGCATGTAAAAACATCAAATTCATCTTTGATGTCTGTGTAGAAAAGAATTTCAAAGGTAGCACATTCAATTTAGGTTTGAAAGTAAAGCAAAATTTTAGAAAACTGTTGCAGTGCATTTATTTCCATGCCCTTGATTGTAAGCATTTAAAATATCATGTAATATAAGAGCTCTTTATTCTATTTCCACTGTGTAAAAAATGAAATGCCATACAATCCATAAAATCACAAATTGTTTTTGTTAATAAACTCATATTTTGCTGGGGAGTTATGTTATTATTTTGAGCAGGTGCAGTGCTTATTTTTGGATAATGTTGGAATCACAATCAGAATTTTTTTTTATTGCCAAGTAGTTTTTTGAACATACAAGGAATTTGTTTTGGCATAGATGTTGCATAACAAATAGCTCAATTGTAAAATATAAGGAGCAAGTATTAAGTTCAAATAGTATAACTATATATACCTAAGCATTTGCAGGCAAATATTTATAGACAAAAAAAATGTGGATATTGTTTTCCTGACAGTCCACCACGTTACTAGTTTTAACAATAATTCCCCCAGCACTTTGGATTGTCATAGCCAAACCTTTGTTTGCACATCTTTTTCATTGAAGCCCATGCGTGGCTGTGGCAAAAAAAATAAAAAATAAAAAAACTTCCCTGTCACTGTTACTTTCAAAAATTTCATTGAACAAGCTTGGTGTACCTCACTGTACAAATTGAAGTTTCATGAAGTGTGGTTGTTTGTGTTGTTTGGTTGATTTGCTTTTGTATGTGTAATTGTTTTGGTTCCTATATTATTGCCAAGTAAGGTCTGTTTGTACCTGGACATTTCTTTGTGTAAAGCATCGAATGTAACTTGGTTAATTTGTTAATTCAAAACAAACATCTTTGTTTAATAAATTTATTACAATTTTAATAGATTGAAATTTCATGGTAGTTTTTGTTATTTGGCAGTTTATACAACCCTAGCTACATGATTTAAGAGCAGAGGAACATCATCTCACTAGGACTAGTGGTTTGATTTTAAAACATCGAAGTGATTCATAATCATGAGTTCATGGTTAGTTGTACTAATTTATACTTGTATATACTCAACGGTTTAGTCCGTTTTTAAAACTAGCCATAAAATATTCCTTTTCATAAAGCTTTCCGATGTAAAAACTGGCATAAAGATCTTTAGATTTAAATATTTAGTACACAAATGAACACTATAGAGACACGTGACTCAGGTTAGATGTGTAATTTCTTAAGATTTGATAACGACAAGAAAATATCATTGCTTGGCTACTAATGTCTAAACAATTTCAAAAACCTTACCACCCAATAAATATAAAATAACTAACTTGGTCTGTGCTTTATATAGCTGATTAGTGAAATACAGCACAAAAAACACTTTTGTTTTATATTTTATTACAGATATGTAAAAAGGATATACACATATAAAATAACCATTTAGATTTCACAAATTACACTGCAAACAAAAATCCACTAAACATAAAGTTTCATATTAGATATCAACTGTACTTGGGGAGGAAGCCAAAGATGGGATATAACTAAGCAAGTAAACCCATGTTTAGTTTTTTTTTGCAAAAAAAAAGTCAATGAAATATTTAATTTGTTGAGCCTTAATTCTTTCCACAGTTAAAAAAAATGATGTCAATACAGGCCCAGCATCATAGATTCTGATCAACACAGACACTGCAGAGGATACAACAAAAAATAAAGTATTATTACACATGCCATTTTTGTATTTCAGGAAAAGAATGTTTTGAAATATGTATTTTAGCTCCAGTTATTTGACAAAAACAATAGATGATAAACAACTTTAAGAAAGGACCCAAAACAATAAATTTCTTAGCTGATATAAGGGAAATCAAGCTAAGGAAATGCCAAAAAATAAATAAAAAAACATACCTGCTATACATAAATAAAATAAATCAGTTTTAGCTGAACAAATACTGAAAACTTGACCATCACCTCCTATACAGGGGTCAAACATAAGACAGACTTTTCATCTGAGTGAGTTTTCATGTGCCGAGACAATCCCCCTTTTAGGCTAAAACGTTTCCCACAGGACATACATGAAAAAGGCTTCTCCCCAGTGTGACTACTAGTGTGCCGGGATAAAGCCGCTCTTTGCCTAAAACGTTCTCCGCAAGTCCCACACGAAAAGGGCTTCTCACCGGTGTGAGTCCTCATGTGCCGGGATAAAGTCTCTTTTTGGCTAAAACTTTGTCCGCAGGTCACACATGAGAAGGGCTTCTCGCCCGTATGAGTTCTCAGATGCCCAGATAAAGCTCCTTTCTGCCTAAAACTTTCTCCACAGATCATACAAGAGAAAGGTTTCTCCCCCGTGTGGGTTCTCATGTGCCGAGACAATGTTTCTTTCTGCCTGAAACATTTTGCACAGGTCACACATGAGAATGGCTTCTCACCTGTGTGCGTTTTCGTGTGCTGAGATAAGGTTCCTCTTTCACCAAATCTTCTTCCACAGATCATACACGAGAAAAGCTTCTGACCTGTGTGCGTTTTTAAATGTCGAAATAAACTTCCTCTCAACCTAAAACTTTTCCCACAGGTCAAGCACGAGAAAGGCTTCTCACCTGTGTGAATTCTCATGTGATGAGACAAAGTTTCCCTTTCACCGAAGCTTTTTCCACAGGTGACGCATGAGAAAAGCTTCTGGCCTGTGTGAGTTTTTAAGTGTCGAAACAAATTTCCACTTGACCCAAAACTTTTTCCACAGGTCAAACATGAGAAAAGTTTCTCCCCTGAGTGGGTTCTAAAGTGCACTAACAAATTACTTTTCTTAACAAATGTTTTGCCGCAGGTGAGACATGTAAACCGCTTCTCACCTGTGTGGATTCTCATGTGTTCATTCAAATAATTACGGCTTAAAACTTTACCACAAAGTTTACAAGAAGGTAAATTTTCATCAATTAGGTTTTTTCCAGTTGATCCGTCTGCATCTTCACAGTGACCTCTGATTTTCTGACAGTGTATACTGCTCGGTCCTGGATTTTCCTGGTTTTGGTTCTTAGGTTTTGTAGAAACCCGAACATCAGCGTTGTTTAGTTCTGGTTCCCTGTGTTCTACTTCGTCATACGTAGGATCTACTGGGAGTTGATCAGTCTCATGCTTCAGTTTCAGCTTTTTTGCCTCAAGATTCTTACAGAGTTCCTCCTGATCCTCCTTAATGTTTGGATGTTCTGGTTCCTCTGTTTTCATTTTTAGAAGTTCTAGTTCTCCCTGATTCTCACTTATCAAAAGTTGCAGCACTTCTGTTTTACCATTTATCTCTAGTGGTTCCAATTCATCCTGGTCATCATCCTGCACAAGTTCTGGCTCTTTAAGTTCTTCCTTTAGCTCTTGATGTTTAAATTCATCCTGGTTGTCCTTCATCCACTGAGTCTGCCTTTGACCCAAACTGGAGTTTTTCTCCTGGATCCAGAATGTCTGGTCATTGAGTACCTTCACCTTCTTTAAGACATAATCATGTGCAGGCTCTAAACAAACAAAAGGTGAAAAAACAGTTGATTATTGAGAGTATCAAGAAAGAAAGACTATTTTTTTTATCATTTCATGTGACAAAAGATGCTTTACAGAGTAAGAAACACTTAAATGTCTTCAGTGTTGTCCTACACCTCAATATAAAAGTTCAGTTCATACATTAGTATCTTCACAGTGGACCACCTCCAGCCAGCAAACCCAGTGTGCAGTTCCAGCACCTTGTCTTATTGTCAAGCTAAAAGCAACTCGTAAAAGAGTGCACCTTCCAACATCTACCAACATTCAAACATTACATGTTCTTGGACCTGTTCTTGATATTACTGCCACCAGCTGGGATATACAACATGTCCCTGATAGAGTCTCTGCTGACTTTGTTGCTGTCATTAGAACAGAAGACACAGAGAATGAGGAAGGCTAACATATACAGTTTGTAGGGATGCAGCGATACCACTTTTTTTCCAAAATGAGTAGTATGCGAGTACTTGCATTTGAGTACTCACCGATACCGAGTACTTACGCCATTACACTTATAGTTATTTTGGATTTTTTTTATTTTTCCACAGATATTGTTATTTTAACTGTCAAATACTCAAATGTTTTTTGCGGTACTGAGGACAGTGACTCAGTGTGCCGTTGTTTTTATGCCACCAGGTTTGCGGGCGGGGAGCTGTCTGCGGGAGCAATGGTTGTGGGCGTGTGTGTGTGAATCTCAGGCGTGTTCGCTCATGGGGTCCTCGGGCGCGCGCTCAACTCTGACAAACTGCTCGCTCGGCTCGCGTTTGGCTCTGTGTCTGCGCTGGCAGCTCTGCTGAAATGTGAGTGAATCTCAGCGTATGAATCAACTTTTTGTATTTGGAAGGAATTATTTAATTGGATTAAAAAGGCAAGTCTTTGATTAGCTGGGAGTGAAGCTAATTTGCATATAATGTAGAGTTCTGGACGCAGAGCCGAGCACGAGCGGAGTGAGCTGAGCGGACTGAGATGAGCGGAAGGTTTGTCGGAGTTGAGCGCGTGTCCAGGCCATTAGGCTCACCCAGGCCCAATAGTAGAGGAGCGGGTGATATCGCCGTCAATTTTATGAGTACAAGTAGAGTACTTGAAGCCTGGTATCGGACCGATACCCGAAAACAGTGTCGTATCGGTGCATCCCTAACAGTTTTAGAGGTGTTCTTTAGGTGACAGTCACAGTATCGTTTATTCAGATAAAAGCAATGGAAGGGCGTCCTGACCTAGAGCATGGGGACAGGGAGGACCTTTGTACTGTCCTAGTAAGACACTGGTTATTTCCAGATTGATTTAATGTTTCAGCCATGGCAAGGAGTTTCATTAAAACTGCATGATTTTTTTGGGGCAAAAAAATCCAATTACGATTATAAATGATTATTAGATAGTTGCAATATATAATAAGATATAATATATGTATGTGTGTTTGTGTTAAATGTTAAATAGTGTTATTTATAATAAATTGGTCATGTTTTGTTTTTCATTTAAAAAGGAGGATAAGCTTTTTATAGTGCCATTTCATAGCACAATCAAATAACTAGTATGATGCCTCAAGTGTTTTCAGGGAAGACTTTGTTTTAAATGAGAGATTATGTAATCAAATCAATCAATCAAAAATACTTAATTTATCCCAAAGGGAATTTAGAAGGTGTTGGAGTAAATAAATTAACTAAGGAGTTATCATAGATGATGATGGCTGTGGGCTTGGTGGGCTGGTTTTATATATATATATATATATATATATATATATATATATATATATATATATATATATATATATATATGCCTGTTAAGAATGTGTTATTGATTAAGCTTCGGAACATATTACATTTTACATTAAATGTGATTTGGTTATTTAAAAAACAATAAAAACCTTACCAATTCTTCTCTGCTGATAAAAGCCCTTCAGTAACAAATACATGACTAGATTTTAAATCAGCCTTTTAAAATAAAGCTTATGATGATGACAGCTGACTAAAAACAAAGATTATGCTAATACAGCTGTCACTTTGTTAACCATCCGTTCGTCGACGCTGATTGGACAGAAAACTGACGGCTCTCTAAGCAACAACAGACCCTATTGGACGTTGGTTACCAGGTAACAGGAACGCACTTAATCCCTAGCAACGGGGCAGAACTAAAAGGTCGGGGGAGACGGATGTCAACACAACACAGGCATCAGTTTAAAAGACATTACGAAAAACACATGACTAGACAGCTTTTTAGTTAGCAGAGCGGCTTTAAATTCGAGAAACATTGAGAAAAGGGATCCGTTTACCCATTTAGCCTCCTGAATTCAGATGATCAGTGAAATACAGACTGCTGGACTCCAGATGGCGTCTGAACCGCTTTGGACGTTATTATTTACTGGAGAGCCGCCTGGGGACCTCCTGCTTGAGTGGCGTCGCCTCAGCGGAGGATTTCCTCAGCGAGTCCCAGGATGAAGTGTGTTCAGACCGCCGAGCTAACGCAGGAAAAACTAACCGGCCCAGTCTGAAGGTGGTCCGAGGAGAGAACCATGTTCAGCTCACACAACAAAGCTACCTCTGCTAAAAGCTCCCATTAAACCCTCTTCGTTGTTTGAATGAAGGCCAAGAAGACGAGCCGCTACTCAGTATCGCCAACTCGTGGGCTGGAAAACACTAAAACTAACGTAAAGGCATTTTTATACTGATTTTATCCCCAATTTTACATTTGTAGCTGGGTTCACGTTTTAATGTAAAGGTGTGTAGCTACTCTTTTGTTACCAGTTTATTACCAGGTAATACAAGGTTACTTCTCTAGATGTATTCAAGTTTGCTTTCTTGTATTACACGTCATGTAAAAAGTGGAAACAGACACATGAAATATGCTGGATATATTTAATGTTTGAGGCATATTTAATTTGGTGTCAGGATCTTTCTACTCATTATAAATTTATTGTCTATACAGCTCTTCCTCTGTATCCTACACATGCAAAGTTGTTCAGTTTAGTGTTTGTTTACCTGCACAACTTGTACCTGAACTGAGAGATTAAAAAAAAAGGAGAACCTGTGTTGCAAAACACCCTTGTTGTGTGTGTGTTTCATCATTATTATTTTTACTTGGTTTTCCCACAGAAATGTTGCAAGGACACATCTACAATAAAAACGCCCATTTATTTTGATAAAACACAATCTCATTGAACATAAAGTCTAATACTGATGGAAATCATCTGATCATTTGGAAAAGCATTAATTCAAAACGATTAACAAAGTGCTTGGATGCTGCCATACTTGTCTGAAATGTCAGTAACCTGGTGTGAATCTCTCAGGGATTTTCCCTATCATTTAAAATGAACTATAGTTTATATTGTTACGAATGTAGTTGACAGTACTAGTGAACAGCATCACATGCAGACGGCTCCAGCTGTAAAAGAGGGACACGGGACACTCCTCCTTGCTTTTTAATTACTGCAACAGCTGCTTCATATGGTTGCTCAGCTGATCTCAGGTGTGCAGTCAAATGTTATATTTCTTTCACTTTTTTAACAGTAAGAGCATGAAGGCCGGATTTTTTAAACACATTTACAGTAATGTTTTAGACGTCTTTTCTGAAGGTTGTGTATGTGAAGTGGCCTTCTTTCCAAAGTTGGACATTCATGACGCATATACACCACTCAAAAAAATTAAGAGAACACTCAAATAATAAGTCCTAGATCTGAATGAATGAAATATTCTCTTTAAATACACTGTTCTGTACAAAGTTGAATGTTCTGAAAGGAAAATCAGAGAAACAAATCAAATGTATTAACCAATGGAGGCCTGGATTTGCAGTCACACACAAAATTAAACTTGAACAACACACTACAGGCTGATACAACTTTGATGTAATGTAATTAAAACAAGTCAAAATGAGGCTCAGTATTGTGTGGCCTCCACATGCCTGTCTCACCTCCCTACAGCGCCTGTGGTTGCTCCTGATGAGATGGCAGATGGTCTCCTAAGGGATTTCCTCCAGACGTGGACAGAGCCCTCCAAAGAAATGCCACCCCACACCATCACCCAGCAGATGGCTCTCCACGGAGTCTCCAGACTCTGTCATATCTGTCACATGTGGTCAGTGTGAACCTGCATTCATCTGTGAAGAGCACAAGTGGCGAATTTGCCAATCCCGGTGTTTTCTGGCAAATGCGAAGCGTCCTGCACGGTGTTGGGCTGTGAGCATCGCACCCCATTTTATGACATCGGGCCCTCATACCATCCTCATGGAGTCGGTTTCTAACCGTTTGTGCAGACACATCCACATTTGTGGCCTGCTGGAGGTCATTTTGCAGGGCTATGGCAGTGCTGCTCCTGTTCCTCCTTAGACAAAGGCAGAGGTAGTGGTCCTGTTGCTGGGTTGTTGCCCCCTTACGGGCTCCTCCACGTCTCCTGGTAGTGCTTCCAGGCTTTGGAAGCCACGCTGGAAGACACAGCAAACCTTCTTGCCACAGCTTGCATTGATATGCCATCCTGTAAGAGCTGCACAACCTGAGCTACTTGTGTGGGTTGTAGAGTCCGTCTCATGCTACCACGAGTGTGAAAGCACCACCAACATTCAAAAGAGACCAAAACATCAGCCAGGTAGCATCGGTACTGAGGAGTAGTCTGTGGTCCCCACCTGCAGAACCACTCCTTTTTGAGTGTCTTGCTAATCGCCAAAGATTTCCACCTGTTGTCATTTCCATTTGCACAACAGCATGTGGAATTGATTGTTAATCAGTGTTTCTTCCTAAGTGAACAGTTTGATTTCAAAGAAGTTTGATTTACTTTGAGCTATTTTGTGTTAAGTGTTCCCTTTATTTTTTTGTACAGTGTATATTAATCCTTCTTCCTCTCAGAGTATACCTATGACAAAGTGCTTTAAGACATGCTGGCATGGCATCAGTAGAGAAATCGGATTTAGCCTAAAAAGCGGCGAGACTGACTCTTTGCCCACAGACCCAAGGCTCCTGTTTTTTTTAAATTAAATGACATTTGTTCAGAGTAAACCTTAACGAGAAGAGACATTGTGTCCTTGGTTTTGACATAACTGTATTCTTTGACAAGTTCTTTACAAGCTTCTGACCACTTCACAGCATGGACAATTGCCTTCAAATGACCCAAAAATAAAAGTCTGAGGAGGTCAGATTGGGGAAAACAGCACAGGAGTCTGCTTTACAGTAAAAGGTCCATAAAAACAGAAATCTTTCATTTCATGCCCAACTCTATATAAATTATTCTGGGTAACTCTTCACACCTCGTGTGATTTAAAAAAAAAGCTAATTTATGCAAGGGATTTTTTCGTTTCAAAAATGACCAGAGGCAACTGGGAATGGGGCTCGTATTTGTGACAGTAATTTAGATGAGGCATTAGACTACATAAATGGACTGAGCTAAATGGCCATGTCCAGAAAGTGCTCCGAAATATGTTAGCTCACTTTCATCTTTCACCAACCATTTTTATGTACAAATTTAAATGGCCTCATCTAAATGATCAATCCATCGTGGATTGTGTTACTCTACATAACCTTTGTAGATAAAGCAGTGTGTCTAAGAAGAAACACTGACAGGCAGCAAGAGGATGCAACCAAGTGAACAGTGAGCATGATGGACAATAATCACATGACATGTTCTGAAGTACTGCACTGTTAGACAACACCTCAGGACTATGCCTTCTTCACGTGATCAGTCAGGTCAACACTTTGGGTGAAACCGTGTGAGTTCTCATGTGCACGGTCAGATGACCTCCCTGGCGAAAGTTTTTTCCACAGGTCGGACACGAGAAAGGCCTCTCGTCGGTGTGGGTTCTGATGTGACGCGATAAATTTCTCTTATCGCTGAAAGGCTTCCCACAGGTCAGGCACGGGAAAGGCTTCTCGCCTGTGTGGATTCTCGTGTGCTGAGACAAGGTCCCACTGTGCCTGAAACTTTTTCCGCACGTGAGACAGGAGAAGGGCTTCTCGCCAGTGTGCGTTTGAATGTGTTTCGTCAGGACCATCTGCAGTGTGAAGCTCTTTCCACATATGGCACAGGGGAAGGGCTTCTCGCCTGTGTGAATCCGCATGTGGGCAGTCAAATGATTTTGCTGGCGAAAACTCTTTCCGCAGACCGTGCACAAGAAAAGCCTCTCATCCGTGTGAATTTTCATGTGTTCAGACAAATAAGTGCGTGCTAAAATTTTACCACAAACGTCACAAGAACAGAGATTCCTGTTGGTGTGTTTATTCTCTTGTTTTTTTACATCAAAGATGTCTAAACCCACACGTCTACCTCCAGTTCTTTGACACATCTTTTCTCTTTTTAGGTCTTCATCTCCACTTGAACGAGAGTCTACGGGATGAACTCTTTCAGGTGACTGGCTCTCTTGGAAAGAGTTGCTGCCTGGATCTGGCTCCCTGTGATCTCTTTCACCATAAGTATCCATCTCCTGCTTGACTTCAAGCTCTTTTTCCAGACTGATGAACAGTTCCTCATGTGTGTCCTTTATCCGTGTAGATTCTGGTTCATTCTTCTCCCCTTTCATCTGTGAACATTCTGGTTCTTTGTGGTTTTTTCTCAGCTGCTGAGGTTGCTGTTTCTGTTTGCATTTTATCAGCGGACATTCTGGTTCCTCCTGATATTCCACAATCTGTAAAGTTTCCTCCTCCCTCCCAGGTCCTAGTTCGTCCTTCGTCCCTGTCAACTGCAGAGGTCCAGGTTT
Organism: Orestias chungarensis; assembly: GCA_032876305.1. NCBI lineage: Eukaryota > Metazoa > Chordata > Actinopteri > Cyprinodontiformes > Cyprinodontidae > Orestias > Orestias chungarensis. Next base: position 4,808,310 of record JAVLVB010000003.1, read on the forward strand.
GTCCTGTTGATCACTTATCTGTGGGGATCCTGGTGCCTCTGGGTTCAAACGTCTCTCCTTTTTGCAGAAATACCGATCAAGATGAAGAACCCCCTCATCCCATATCGTTTTCTGTCGGACTTCTAAACAGGAAAAAGTATAAAAATGTTGATTAATGCAGACTCAACAAGCCTTTACCAAAATCTCGGTTCAGAATAGTTATAGGTTAACAACTCTCACAGAAAAGTCTATGAGCTTCAGCCGCAGAAAAATCCCACTTGGCAACAATTTTAGTGGCCAAGTACAATTAAACAGATTCATGAAACCTGAAAATGAATACATTCAAAAAACAGTCCCTGCACCTACGCGTTTTGATTTTAGCTGCTACATTTAGGCTTTGGGGTTACGATTGGGTGCCTTTTGAGCCTTTAGCACCACCTAAGCATCATTTTAATGCTAGTTTGCTGCAGCACTAGTGGATTATTGCACAACATGTATGTCCCGTTTTAGCTTTTATGGCTACTTCAAACTGGACTATGTCAAAAAGGTAAATTAAAACTAGCTTTTAAAAACCTCAATGACTTCCACACTCACAAATTGAATAGAGCACCGTTATAACATAGAAGAACAGGCGATTGGCATCATGGACGTCCAGACTGTCACGAATAACAAACTGGTGGACAGGAAGTAAGAACAAAAAGACAATTGTCCAGCAGGTCAATATAAAAAAGCATCATTTACATTAATATGTTAGCCATGAAAAATAAGCCTCAGACACTTACTTTCGTTTAAATCTGTCTGTAATCGAAAACAACCCAATACTTTATGAAGAGCTTTTAGATTACTTGGTGTTTTACCATCATTATGTCACTTAGTTTAAAAAAATAAGCCCAACTATAAATAGGGCCCCTCCAGGGTTCCCTGCACATCTGGGGTCAGTGAACCAGCAGCAGCTCCTCATACCTGTCCTCTGCAGCTCTACTCTGGGTCTCCAGCTGGTTTCCAGCAGTCTGCGCTGACGATCCAGCTCCTCCTCGAACTGGACGATGGTTTTATCAAACTCGGAGAAGATTTCTTCAGCAGCAGCGATCAGTCGCTCCC
>JAVLVB010000003.1:4824283-4862157 GCA_032876305.1 Orestias chungarensis
TCCCGGTCTCCGACGTCAAGTTTTCCCCGTTACTTCCGCCACTCACTGCCGCTGTATTTCCGCCACTCAGTGCCGCTCAGACTCACCGCTGGATCCGACCCCTCTCCGTGTCAGCTCTCACCTTTCAATAAACCTTTAACTATATCTCTTGAGAGTCTCTGCCTTTGTGGGTCAGTTAAGATCTAAATCCGATATGACAAAGGATCCATGTAAGTAATAGATCTACACAAACTTGTTCATATTTGCGATATGAAAACAAAACAATGCGTGGGTTTCATAAGTTTCAACCTAACCAATACAAGTACATTGCAAAAACCACCTTTTACTGCAACTGCCATGCTACCTGCTTCTCTGATTACTAATCATCTGACCCATGCAGTCAGTTTAGGCAGACATCCATGTCATATCAGGTTTTGCAGTTGTCCCATAATATGTCCTTTTTCAGCTAAAAGTATTATCTATTCTTATTATTATTCTGAAGCCTTCACAGAACTGTTAGATTTTTTTCTGAGGACTAAATTATAAATAGTTTGACTAATAGTTTATTAAGCAGCTACATTTGAAAACAATCAGATGAGTTTGATTTTATTTAGGGGTATCAGAGTAAAGAGATCTTAATGTAAATCAATAAGGATTTCAGGATATTTATTTTTATAAACTTTGGATGGCACATATAAGTTTCTTCCAACATCACAGTTGTGTGATACTCGTTTTGGTCTATTAAAAACTTCTCAACAAAATAAATTACATTTGAGATTGTAATGTGATTAAGCATAAACAAGTTTAAATGTCTTGAATACTTTAGGAAGGCGTTCTATGCTGGTGAGCTTGGTTAATATTTTGCAAAGTTTACTTTAAGCTTTCATCTCCATCTCTAATAGATATTAAGCCAAAACCTTGATTAACAGTGCAGGTTAAAGAAAGACCAAAGAGAGCTTTAAATGACTAATCCATATTTTCAGAACATAAACTGCCTACCGTTCGTAATACTCTATTTCTTTCAGTCAAACCTCATCAGAATTTCTCATTTATTAAAAGTCAGATTTCTTTTATATGGCTCATCTTCCATTTCCATGTGTCTGTGACTATTAATGCCATTAGTCTGAGATAAAACCCAAATCTTTGTTTGTGTCATAGAAACTTGAAACGGCAGGTTTGTTTCTCTCTCTTGTTTTGACAGAAGCCCTCTGGGCTGCATTCAGAAGGCATTGAAGCAGGAATCTTCATAAACATGAAAATTTAAATATAGACATTTATTACCCCAGATACATTCGAGCTAATTCCTCTTACTTGGGTTGGCTCTGGTCAAAATTATCACACCGTACAGCTTGCGGGATTCGGTCAGACGAGGAGTTTTGACCACATGATGACATTTAGGCCCTCGGACTTCGACTGGGAGTGACTGGATCGTTTCTCCTGGTGTTTATTCTCCCAGTAGGAGACGGACCAAATCCCAGACTGTAGCGCTGTAAATTAACATTGCTTGAGTTGACTCTTCACTTTCACAGCCATGTGAGCAGTTATTAGAGTGATACAAGAGAGTCTTATTATGCATGGTAGTAAATGACTAATCTTTAATGAGACACACAATTAACCTTCTAATGGCTCTTTATTAGACTAACGAGCTATGCCCCTGTGTGATGTGCTTATGTAAAAAAGAAGAGGTGTGTGTGTGTGTGTGCATGCGTGCGTGCGTGCGTGCGTGAGTGCGTGCGTGCGTGCGTGTGTGTGTGTGTATGCAGACTGTATGTGGGAGCAGCAGTGAAACACTAATTAAGCTGTCGGATGGTTGCGGAAGATCAGGCGGGCCCCCCTGCAGAGTTTTTGGCCCCTGTGGGCAAACAGGCTCAGTCTCTCAGCCAACATAAATACATCCTAGCATAGCTTTAACCGAAGCTCAGGAGCAATTCAGTCGAGCATCAGATGTGAAGTCCAGAGAAGGTGAGTTCTGTCAAAACAGATCTCTAGGGTTAATGCGTTTTATCGGGTTTGTATATGATACTGTATGTCTTTAGCGAGTTTTACACATTATATAAGACAGGATAAACATAATCGAAGTTAAAGGAGAACTCGTGATTGCCACAGTTTCTGGTTTTGCTTTCACTCACCGTATCGCCGCATCTGATCTCTAAATCTTCAACTCCAGTCCCCCGAAAGCAACTATCCTGCAACTTTTAGATGCCAATCTTTTCCAACACCCCTAAATTCAAACAAATGGCTTGTTACCAGGCCTCTGCTAAAACTTAAGGGCCTGCCAAATAAGTAATTCAAAGAATTGATTAAGGTGCGTTGGAGCAAGAATGCATCTAAAAGTAGGGCATTTGGGTCTCCATGACTGGAGTTGGATACCTCTGGTCATCTCTTTTTTGAATCATCACTTTTAATTCCATTCAATGATTAAAAATGCAGAAAACAAACACACAAATATAACCTCAAGAACTTTTGTCAAACTCAACGTTCACCAAGCACTAAAAGAGAAGTGCAAAATACTGTAGTTGTTTCATGGTTTCCAAAACCACAAGGTTTGACACTTCTTGTATGATGTGAGTCTGCTTTAAGATGTAGTTCTTGCATCGCCAACGGAAGGAAACTGTGTTATTGTGCTCTAACTGTGCACTAATAACAGCAGATGGTGTTATTACTGCACATTCAGATGGGTTGCCTGTTTGCAACTTTTTCCCATTACTTTTAAACTCTGTTTTTACATTTATATATAAATCCAAAACACCTACAATTACATTACATAAAATAAAGAGGCAATAAGTTTTCTTCTGATTTTACCATTGAAGCTTTGCTACAATTGTGGCTGTGTGCGTACATGGATAACTAAATGTATCAATAACTTAGTGCCCCAACAGCCCCAGGAGACACATTTCTTATTCCAGAGTTGTTAAAGGGGAAATCTGTAAAAGAGAGAACACAACAAAATAAAATAACAAATTCACTCCAGGCAAACAATTCAAAGAGAAAAGAATTGCAATATAACCAGAAAAGTTAAACTGTATAGGCATCCTTCCTGCTTATTTTAGATGTTTACCTTGATTCAACAAACCTGATCTAAATGACTGGGTAATTAATATGCTTCAGCAGAGCTTGATAATCATCTAAGGAGGTACTTAAAGCTTTTCCAATTAGCTGTGTCGAACCAGGTACACATCTCAAACAGAACAACGTGTCATGATGTTTAGGCTTCTGACCCACATAAACAGTGAACTCTCAGGAGAACAGTTATAATGAATTTTATTGGAGGGGGAAAGGAGTGGGATCCAGCAACGGGAGACAGCGGGTGACGGTGATGTTCGGCAGACCAGCAGGGACAGTGGGACAGCGTGGAAACGGCAGGAGACTCTGAGCGCACGACGACGTGGGAGACCGCTGAGGTGGAGGACAGGACAGGTGAGTTGTTGTGATGTTGTGAGAGGAAAATATTGGACGGATCTTCCTTGTGGTTGATTGAATGTTGACACCAGGGGAAAGGTGAGAGGTGAGTTCCTTATCAGTGGTGAAGAGTGGAGAAGTTGTCCAGGGGAGCATGCACGGCAAATGGAGTGATGCTGGAGCGGGCAGATCGAGCCGAGCTAAGAGGAGCAAGGAGACCAGATGGATGCGGTGGACCGGAGAGAGATCTTGTGAGGATGGATGACTGAAGATGACGGGAACCTGAGGTGAGTACAGTGGTTGTTAGGGGCGTGGGAAAAAGCAGCACAAAGTAACAAATATAACTCATAAAGACCAGAGAACCAACTGGATGCAAAACTAGAGCACAAGAGAACTACAAAAATACTCGAGAACTAGAGAAGGCGCTGAGACAAAGATTACCAGGAGTAACAAATACTCAGGCGTCGAGTAGCTGGTCCACCACTCCTCTTACACTGGCCCAGCTCATCGACGCCAACAGGCGTAAACATATCATTTGCCACCCCAGGATGCACCTGGGGTGGCAAACGCTCCAGCAGAGGACGAGCACGGGTGACAAATGACAGTATTAAACCACCGAGAGATGTTAATTAAACCTAATGGGACACAAATAATTAGAATGAAAAGTAACTATGATGAGACATTACATGCTTTACCTTGGTTGGTTGTAATCACCAAATAGAAAAAAATACAGGGTTTCTTTATTAGATGTGCACTGAGTGGGGAGTTGCACCTTTTTTTGCACGACTTTTTGGGATTTTCCCCTCATTGCACGTTTTCCTGTATGGTGATTAGTTTCGAGAGGCCTGGCTGCTTGGCCAGTCAGGCTGTACACAAGTGACAAAGTCCCTGTTAACCTGTGGACCGATTATCAGACGCTAGCAGAAGCTACAGAAAATAACTCTTTCCAGCACATTTCTACATACTGATATTGATCCTTTTTTAAATCTCTTTTAAATCCACTGGTTCACGGTTCAAAGATAAATGTAAGCCACAGAAAGGGTGTGACCAATTAATTTATTAGACTTTTGTGATTTAAGGACTCTAGAAAATGCTCTACGTGGCAGATATGCACATTATGTCACAACACGTAAAATCCTTATTTATTATCTGTGGGTAAAACCCATGAAAGTGACTTTTATGTATCTGTGATCATTTTTGCTTCATAATCCATTAATACTGACATTCCTTGGCTTTAATTGAGTGGAGACATTTCTTGCACGTTTTCCATAAGTGCATATTGATAAATGCTGGTCACAGCATGTAAATAGTGTTTTCCCCTTTCAGTTGTGCATACTTTTGTGTTACATGGTGTCTGTTTCATGTAAAACTCTGTGCATGCATGACAGCATATGGCATCCTGCAGTGCTTGCTCTCCAGGGCTCTTAAAATGGCTGCTGTGAGGCAGTGGGCTCCTTTTTATTAATGCTACACCTTTGATTAATCCCAGCAAATGTGTTCCCCATCCACTGGTTGTCAGGTCTGGTTCTGAGGCAAGGAAACGCACGCATACATGCACGAACACATGCTGTCAGCGAGTGTTGACACAGTCCAGATGTTGGCAGCTTAGTTCCAAATGAAAGCGGGGCAGTTGGCCAACAACCTGAACCACTCAACCCATCAAATGATATGTTTACAATAATACTGTTCAGAGACTCTGGAGACACACGCACATGTGCAAAAACACGCACATGCCTCAACCCGCACACATGCATCTAACATACACACATTTTGGGAAGTTATGGGAAATGAACTAATGGAAAGCCAGCATTTCACCAGAGAACTCTTACTGAGGCACAAAAGACAGACGACAAGGGAAGCAAAGAGAAATAGCTTGGTGGGACAAATCGCCCCATCTCTGCAGATTAACCGTCCTGTTTGTCTCTGTGCTTCTTCTGCAGAGCCAGTGAGACAGTAACATTTAGAGAGTAGAAAGGTTATAGTGTAGCTGTGTTATACAGCCCAGTGAGTGGAAACCAACACAGACTGAGGAAAAGTAAAACACCTCTGCTTCCACAGAGAAATGCCGTCATGGATCAGACCTTCTGTATTCTATAAAGGCGGCACCGCTTTTGCACACTTATGGTGCTTTAACAAACAACCAAATTGGATCAAGTAGAAGAAGAAGTGTTTTATTTCTGTTCGTTTTTGACCTCTGACCCCAGACATTAACCGTTTACAGAAACTTTTACAGTCATGCAAGTACTACAGATTAAAGTATTTTTAAAAAGATGCGTGAGAAAAGTTTAGAGTGACCAGGTTGTCTTCTGATAGCTGAAAATAAAACATGTTGCATAGTTTTGGTCCCTTTGCTGTCGCTGCACACTTTAGATTGGAGAAAGAAGACAATTTTCAAGAGGCTGTAATCAGATAATGCTTTCCTATCATTGGCTCGGAGAAAATCAAGCCACAGAAGACAATAAAGCAAAGAACAAGTCTGATAAAGAACTTAATCGGATCATCAGTTCTAACAACACAACTTAATACCAGCAGCGCTGTCTTGACATCTGAAGGATGTTATTACTAATAAAGCACAGATTAAAATGACGCCAATAGAGAATAAAGATATTTTCAAAGCATTCAATCAACCGTATTACAGTAACTTTTACTTATCTGATTCAAGTAAATACACATCACAGCAAAGAATTTCAAAAGCCAAAGCCCTTTTAATTACACCACACGAACAAACAGTACACTCTAATGTGAGAACATTGAGGTAAGAAAAAAAGGAATGCTTTCTGATTTAAAATGGCCAAATGTCACATCTAATATTAGAGTTATGGTCAGTCACAAAGAGACGGGGATTTTTCTTAATATGACCCTTTCTATGATTTGGTTTTTAGTTTTGTTTCTTATGTCTTATGGTCTGTGTTAACCCAGCGGTCAAGTAAACTGTGATTCAAGAACCGATTGACATTAACACACTCAGCCCTGTGATATTCTTCCGAGGTTATAAATTTATACTATACAAATGTGCATTTTGATACGCAGCAGTTTAACAAATAAAGCTAAAATGTTTAAGAACAACTAATGCAGAAAAATTATAACACATTATTTTTTTAAGACAAAGCTTCACATTCTCAGATTTTTGGTAGGAGGGCTCAGTTAGGGGTCCAAATGTTCGGACTTTATTCCGCATGTTTATTGTTATATTGTGTAGCAGCTCCCCTGCACTTAAATTGATCAGCCAGTCTCGACGGGTGAATTTAACTTTTTCTTTTCTTTTATGAAGATCCACCAGGATCATCACAATCACCACAGTCACATCAGTCACCTAAATCACAGTGAAAACTAAAACATATATAAATATTAGAATACAAAACATAAACTTACAATACAAACAACAAAACAAAACGTACCTCGCTGCTTTCACTGGGGAATGCCAAGTGTTCAATAATTTCTCTGTGCCAAGCATCTTGTCAGTTCAAGTCATTCATTGGCACAGTGATTTTCCAAGCTTTTATAGGGTGTGCCCTCATTATATTCGGCAGCCCGTGAGGTACATACAAAAAAAAAAAAAAAAAACATTACAAAAAGCAAATACCATTAAACAAACAAAATATAAACTACCAACAATGCTAATCAAAACAGACAAACTTCCATAAACAATCTGCAGCATTATTAATTTAGAAAATTCATTTTTCAATAATTTACATTAAATAATCTACAAGTATAAATTTAAACAATCTATTTTAAATAACTCACTATCCATTAAATATTGAATGAATGATTAAAGGTTATGGGTGTGGAAGAAAACTGGAATTGAATGGTTAAACTCACACACAGTTGTAACAAATAGTTTCAAATAATTACAGCCTTGTTATCCTAACAGAGGTTTTCTCCTTTTAAAGTTCAATTTGTTTGGTTGACGTTTTTGTGAATTTCTTGGATTGACAAAGCTGTCTAAAGCATTCAGAAAGAATATGTTATCCTTTTTTGCATGGAAAGGCATATAAAAAAGTTTCAAAAGAAACTGAAATCTTTACAGAAAACAGTCCAAAAAGTATTGATTTCAAATTTGTTACGAGACAAATCCGAAAACCGGGAAAACATGCAATAATTAACTTTTTTACTTCCTTGCATAGGAGAAGTTGAAAAAAATATCACTCAACCACAATACAGTTTTTAACAAGATTTCTTAAAGTTTCACATTGACATTTAGGAAAGATTATCAAATAAAAACAGACAAAGAAGCAGCTGGATACAAGTAGTATCATTGTTGCTTTAGTTCTTGATATAAGAAAGGATTTTTTTCTCTCTCTCTTCTTAAAAATAAAAGCTGTACAGTCAGGTATCACATTACTCGACAATCTTTCCACTTTAAGGAGTAACTTGGGATGCAACAATCTTCGTAATATTGTTATTTAGCCTCTACATAAATGATCCACCAAGCAGCTGTTACATGCCAGCTATACTGTTTTGTACGTACAGGCAACAACTAATCACTTTCCCAACAAAATTATGCATACAATTAGAAGCTTCTAATCTTTATCTCAGCATGTCTGCAACTGTTTGTCAGAACGTGTCAAAAAAAAATACTGGAAAATGTACAATATTTCACATATTTAATTAATTACAGTCATTACATATTCACAACTTTGTTTTGGTTCTTGTTCTTTCCACCAGGGCCGTTCTGTAGGCTGCTTCTTTGCTGGAGCTGTTGAGCTGGCAGCACCGTGTAAGAAGTTTTACCTGTGTTTCCTGTGTCCCTAGTAATCCCTTCTCATGATGGCTACGCAGGTACTTCTACTTGCTGGATTTCCTTGCTCTTAGTGATTCCAGTAAACAAACAAGACAAGAACATAATATGCTTTAAGAAAACCAGACTGCAGCTCTCCCCCACAGTATATGTTTCCTATGAACAGATTTTTCAAAATAAACAAAGTAATAAAAAATAAAAAAAATAAACATTAGTCAACATAATTCACACCAACAGGGCTGCAAAACCAATAAATATCGTCATATCAGACATATTTGACCTCCTGGAATAATAACATCTGTAGTCAGAGGAAAAATCTCTAGAATCCTGCAAAATTCAGCTCTACTGGTAAAATGAAGAATTTTCCTGTTTTTATGTTTAGCAAACTGCATTTCTCTCCAGAGGTAGGATTATTTACCCGTTTGTTGGTCCCGCCTGAGATGATGCAGTGAAGTGGGTGGATCACAATGTAGTCTCGCAATCCCCAGAGGACTAATCCTAATTAGTCCAGTGAACCCAAGACTTCTCCTCTTGTGGCTCCGCAAGTTTTACATTTGTGGTTTAGAGTAAAACATCTCAACAGCAGCTTAATGGGCTGCAGTGAAATCTGGCAAACAGATTTACTTCCGCTGACCATAAAAGGGTGGTTTTGATGTATATTTTATTGTTCAGGACTAAATTTATTTTAAACCCCAAAGCATTCTGCTTCGGGTTAAGTGTTTTTACTTTTTTATCTAATGTAGCGTAAAAAAGTTATTGAGAAGTTTGCCTGACAGTTTGATGCACATTTTCTAACAATGGTCTGTTGTTTGGCAAGCTAATGTCATATGTTTGTATGTTTTTTATTGAAACAAGGAAAAACCATCTATGGGAATAATTTTTCAGCCTTTTGCTGGTGTTTCATTTTAAGATTCCTGCTTCTTTCAGCTTCGTACATTATCAGAGAAGCAGACAAAAGGCCCTCGTTAATTGTGGGGAAGCCAAAGACAGAGAGAACCAACTTGGTGTGAGCATCAAAGAAAAGCAGAACTATTAGTTGTACAGTGTAAAAAATTAAATGAACCCTTTTTTGGATGGAGTTGGAAGAAAGCCATTAGTAAAGGAAAGACATGATTTGACATAATTTTGACAGGTCAGAGGCTGCAAAACACACTGTAGTGAAGGATCACTACAGTCAGAATGGTCACACACAGCCAGGGCTATAATACGATTGTTTCAAATCCTAATAATGTCTCAGATTGGTCTAGTCAAAGTTCAGACATAAATCTACTAAGTAACACCTGAAAACTTATGCCCACAGAATTTAAAATCATGTTCACAAAAATGTTCTCCATACAATCAGAACCTGCTTGAGCCTCTTTATGCATGAAGTTGGTGGAGCGACAAACCCCACAATACATGCAGTCGTAAATGCAGAAAAGGTCCATTCTACAAAGAATTGCATTTTATTTGTAAGATAACAAATAACAAAAAAAGGAACGCTGGGTTTCCTTTGCTCTTACTGCATACTAAAGCACAACTTGGCTTAATCTATCACACTCACCCCCAAAATACATTAAAGTTTGTGGTTGTAACATTTCCAAATGTGTGATGGGAATGAATAGTTTTGTAAGGGGCTGTAACAAAGAGTAAATGCACAAGACCATGATTTTACTGTTAATTTTTGGAGCAGCCGGTTGTGAAACAACGTATTGTTTGTGGAAAATATATCTTTGGAGGACCAAACTTCACCAGGATTGCACAAAATGGCAGGCACTTGTTAACATGTGGTATGAATTATCTGCAGAGAGCTGTGGGAGATAAAGGCAAAGAGAAAGAGAGAGAAAGACATGAGCATTTTCACCAAATCTCCTAGTCTATAATTGAACGCTATCTTTTCATTTAGCTCTTTTCTCCCTTTTGAAGCCACACTGCACCCTGCTATCTGAGAGCTGATGGATGTTTAATGAAGTGTGCAAGAGAACGACGGCAACTTCTGCCGAAAAGCCTCTCAGCCCCGAACACTTAACAACGAAACAGACAAACCTCATAGATGAGAAATAAAATCATTTTTTAACACATAGACATGCTTCCCATGCGTCACATTATCTCATCCATTAAAGGTGCGCATGTGTTCGCTTCAGGGAGTCCATTAATAAAATATGACTGTACCATATAATAGACTTGTCTGCCAAATTACAGGAGACAGAGTGGTAGCTTGTTAGAAGAACTGGGAGGGAGGTATGTGCGTGTATGAGAGAGAAAGAGCTGAAGCCTAAATGGACAGATTAAGTAGACCGCTCTCATCAAAAAGGCTCATTAACTAAGTGTTGCTATCGTTAATAAGACACAGTCACAGGCAGCGCTAACAAGGCCTTCGAGTGGAAAATGAAGATATGGATTGTCTATTGTTTGTCTTGTTTATATTTTACTGAAATGTACAGTGCTTTGGAAAAAAATACTCAGCTCCTTGCAAGTTTTACTCCTTTTAAAGCAAGTACATTTGAAATTCTGTTTTAATAATACCACTTTCATTTATTTAAAATGATATAAATAAAATCCAAATCCAAATTCCCCTGTCTGAAAAAATCAGTTGTTCAACAATCAATAACAGGCTATACAACTACTGGCAGCAACATCTGCCATCGAAGGATTTCCCCGAGTGGTTATGATCTTTAAAGTATCTGTTGGATCACTTTTCATTAGACAGCAGTTTTAACACTGTTATGTTGATGGGATTTCAAACATGAACAACGTATTTCTTATCACTACAAAGGATCTTGATCTGAATTAGGTCCTTAGTTTAGTTATTTCTTATCCTTTTCGTTGTGGGTTTGCTTTCAAATAGGTTATGTTTAGCAGGATTGTTGATTTTAGACATCAGACAGAAAACATGTCTGTTTGTGGAAAAACCTAGAAAAAAATATGCTTTACACTGAGCTAGAGAAGATCGGATAGGTTTTTACTCCTAAATTAAATGGTTCAATTATTTGAAATCTGCATTTTATACTCAAGACAATAGTGTCCAGTGTTGTCAGTGTGAGTACTACAGGTGATGAACTAATTTATATGCTGGTGCTAACCAGGTTACCCAATAAACATAGTGTTGGACATCCTGGAACATTACATTTAAACCACACTGAGAGATGCTGACAAACCTCAATCTAGAAGGCCTGAACTGGTGCACAGTACCGTAGCGCATGCAGATAATCATCAGGTGTGTTATCTGTGCACTGTGAGCGGATATTTGTATGTTTAAGACCCATCTTGAGCATCTTTGCCTCTCTGAATGCCTTTTGTGAAGAATCTTATGTTGTATAAGTTGTATATTTGGGTATCTTAAGATTCTAAAGGTGTTACAGCATATTAGCGACCAAAAATTGTGATCTGATTCTAAAGATAAGTCTGTCTCCCACTTTAAAGATGGTAAAGAAATTGAAATTGAAATTAGATGTAACAAATGGAGTCACAAGCTTGTACACACCGAATATAGAAAACCTCTCTAAATCCAAATCAAACTGCCATGAGTCACTGTGGCAACAGTGGCCGACTCCATGCAGAACAAATTTTGTCATCTCTCTTTTTCATTTCCCTGTGCGCCATACACCGTCTCGAGCGTAGCTCGGCTGCCCTAATTCCAGCACTGACCTGTCAAGTGCATCAATGCATGAAGCACTTCAGGTATCCATGTGACCAACACAGGTCAGGAAGCAGATTTATATTCCTCGAATTTTCAAAAACCTCCTCATTCTCACTGCTTTTTAAAAAAAAGAGTACTTTTTTCTATTTTAACCATGTACAAAAAACGCACTTTTTTTTCCTGTGGATGTGACAGAAAGGTTGAGATTTTTTTAAGGGTGGAGGGGATGGGGTGTGTTGGTGGTGGTGGGGGGGGGGTGTTCTAGAGCCGCACTCTTACATTTCAGCCACCAGATGGTGTCCCCTATCACTAGCAAAGAAGAATGAGAGAGGATGGAGGAGGTGTTTTGGTTGTTGCCTGCTCTATCCATCTTCATAAACACAAGCAATAGTCATCCTCTGAAAACAGCAACAGAGATAAATTGAGAGGACGCTTGGTTACGGCAGGCTTGTCGGTTAGTTGGCCAGGACTGCAGGAGTATCTGATGTAAATTTAGAGCAGTTTGTTGTTGGTGGTCTCTGCGGCTTTTGATGTGCTTGAAACAGTCTGTGGTATTCATTGGCATTTAGTCATGCATCTTCACTCAGAAAATGATCACTGAGGGGTAACTTGTCTGTTTAAGAAAACCCATACATGTGAACGTGCTGTAGTTTCATGATCCAACCCCCAAATAAGAAAATACCTTCCACAATCCAGTCTAAATAGGCTGGCAGACTCTAACCTAGTTATGGTTTATGTTGTTTTTCTTTTTTGTTTTGTTGTTGTTGTTTTGTTTTCACATGTACCTTCTGGAGCACTTGGGACATGTGTAAGGAGAAATACATCTTCACCAGATGGCTGAACATTTTTATTTTGATCAAATAACAGATAATATTCTTGTTGGTTGATAAGGTGCAGTAGAAATCCCCCTATTATATACAATACCAGTACATAAATATTAGAAGAATATTTAAACATTACACTATGCTTAGTTTATTTGAAAATCATTTAACCAAAGAAAGTAAATAAACTTTACCCTCACTGGTAATATCATGTTTTACAGAAGAATATAAATATGGTGGGATTAAAATTGGATTGGGAAAATGTGAAATATCTTGGGAAGGGTGCAAATACAGTTAAAAGAAATTTATAAAAAGAAAATTTTGTCTGGCAGTAAAATAAGGTGGTGGCAGTGTGATAGTTTGGGACTGCTGTGCTGCTTCGGGACAGAAACGACTTGGCTGAATCATAAAATCTGAAGGAAAACCACTGGTTTGTGAAACTAGGCTACATCAGCCTCTGGTTGGAGGCACAACAATTATACAAAGCAGACCAACAAGTTTTCCTTCAAATGTATCAAATAAAGAGTAGATCATAGTTTCCTCCCAGTGTTGTGCTCTGACTGACAGTCGCTTGAAGGCAGCGGAGTATTTAATTTGGGGACAGTTACTTTTTTTGCAGGGTCAGGTTAGTTTGAATTGGGGTTTTTTTCCTCACTTAAATAAAATAGTTGTGTAAAAACAGCTTTTTGTATCATCTTGGGTTATAAACCTAAGTACAACGGAAAAAAAGTCAAAAATAAATATTTTAATAAATAATAGAATATGTGAAGAAGAAAAAAAAACGTATAGGACGGATTTATGTGAACTGTACCTCCTACAAAATTATTTTCTAATTTATTTTAATGGCCTGTTAATTAATTTAGGAAGGAGAACAAGAGGATGTACAACAATGTTATTATTAAAGATTCAAGAGGCCAAATTTCAGACAGCACATAAACTTTGAAAGTATAAACTAACTAAATAACAAAGCTTAAAGTTAATACTTGCAGCTCTGGTCATGCTGAAGCTGTCCTTTCTTGAGTCCTTTCCAAAAAAAACGTTAGAATAAATTACAGCTGTAATAAGCTATAATACACTTACAAACTGACTGATACTCTGGGTTAGACAGACGTACTAAGGAAGATGCACAAAACATCCATCAGTTGACAGGTGTTACCCCAAACCCATTTCTGAAATTTCACCAAGAATCTTTAATATGTTAAGATGCACACATTCAAAGGTTTTAGGTAGAACTTCACCAAAGCCTTTTACTACAATTATTCAGCACTGCCATGCACTTTTTATTTTAACTAAAACTGTACAAACTCTCCCCGATGACCTTCACTGGTCAACCTGCATTTTTTTTTAACTTATAAAGTTGTTTCCCCCTATTCAAAGTCTTGCTATAGTTCTCCTCATGCAACACTAAATCTAACATTCCTTAGAAAGGAGGATCCACAAAGAGTTGGGAGGACGATGCTCCTAAATTTCAAGCATTTTCTTCATAAAAGGGGAACATTAAATCTTGAAGATACAGATAAATGAGTCAGTTTATTACACCTGTCCTCCTCTCATGCGATCTGAGAGCTGTGTTCAAATATAACAATAAAAACTAATTCTCCAAATATTCACTTTTTGTACAATGCACATATTTTTTGTTAAAAAAAAAAAAAAACTTCAAAAAGCTGTGAAAAAGAAAATATTGGATACATTGCTTATAAAACAAGCCATAACTATTTAGCAGCCTGATGTTGGTATTTAATGTTAACTTAATTTAGCCAGCATCAAATAAACTTATCCTTATGGTTTAGAATTATAGAAACTAAAACTTTTATCTGTGTGATAGGCTAAAGAGTTTTTACATATTTTGTGCTTATGACAAGCAAAATACATTATAGGTGATGCAGATTATTCTGTAAATGGAGCCAGTGTTTTTATTTTAAAATAAAACACTAGTTAGTACCACACAAAGTTCATAGTGTGAGAGATATTGGTCTATAAGTCGGTCTGTCATCTATCAATCCCTCACATTTTTTTGCAGGTTTTGTTGTAACATATTTAAAAGGATTCACATATACCTAAGATAAGTATTAATTGTCACGTTAAACTGTAAAACATACAAAAGTATTTTTTCCTGTTACATTTTATAAAAGATAAGGATATTTTGGTTTTAAGATGATTTTTATCAACAAATAGAACTTCATTGTTTGACGACCACGTGATAACTTTGTTTTTATCAAACTTAGTAATACTATTGGTTTTTTAGCTTAAAGATAAATGGATGGCTAAACAAAAACATTATTATTACAAATTCCTATTTTTTAGATTCTATAAAAATAATGTTTTTTTTAAAAGCAAGTTTACCTAATCTGTGCTAAAGTTTGTCCCGTTAGGATGAATTACTCTTCAGAGGTGAATAAATTGTACTCAAACGTTCATAATCCCACAAAAAAAAGTCGAAACACATGGAACACTCGAACTCAATTTCCCCCACCTCCCCTAGAATGTTTTTGAAGTTCTTCCAGAGGTGGGAGTGTAAGCTCAGGGGGACTCTGCCAGGCGCTCCCAGCAGACCCTCAAAATTCGTTAGGATCTGCCGGGTCTGACAGTCATCCTCCCTCACCATCGGAGCCTACTCACGACCAGGTAGTGGTCAGTGGAAAGCTCCGCTCCCCTCTTCACCCGAGTCTCCAAGACATGCGGCCGCAGATCAGACGACACGACAACAAAGTCGGTCATCGAACTGCAGCCTAGAGTACCCTGGTGCCAAGAGCACATATGGACACGCTTATGCTTGACCATGGTGTTAGTCATGGATAATCCAGTTACAGAAATCCAATAACAAAACACCACTCCGGGTCAGACCGGGAGGGCCATTCCTCCCAACCACACCCCTCCAGCTCTCACTGTCATTGCCCACGTGAGCGTTGAAGTCCCCCAGCAGAACAAAGGAGTCCCCTGGAAGGGCGCTCTCCAGCACACCCTCCAAGGACTCTAAAAATGGTGGGCACTCTGAACTGCTGTTTGCCACATAAACACAAACAACAGTCAGGACCTGTCCCCCCACCTGTAGGCGGAGGGAGGCTACCCTCTCGCTCAACGGGATGAACCCCAACGTACAGGCGCCTAGATGCAGGGCAACTCCAGAGTGGAAGAGTGTCCAACCCCTCTTAAGGAGACTGGTTTCAAAGCCACAGCCGTGCGTCGAGGGGTGTCTGACTATTTCTAACCTCTCCACCTCGCACACCAACTCAGGCTCCTTCCCCACCAAGTTTAAATTTATGTTTGGATGAACCCATCCAGATTTTTAACATCTATCCAATTATCAGTTTTGAAATAGAGTTAATCCAAGCTTGTACTGACGCCAAGAAAGTAGTCAAATATCACTTAACTCACTGCTGAAGCATAAAATAACTTTCTGGATTAATTCATGATTTTTCAAAAATAATGAACTAGATAAATGTTTTCAACTGAAAAATACAGAAGGCTTAGAAAAACTTTTCAGAGATGCTTAAAATGTGCTGCTGGGAAAGTATAGGATTTAAAATTCTAACATTTGAAACAACCCTGCCCAAAATTATCAATAGCTTGAACAGATTTTGATTTAAACTGATTCTCATTAAGTCAAGTAGTTTGTTTTATAGGAAATATGATGGACATCTCACACAATAATTTTAAGAAAGGATTTAAGTCAGGACCCTGGCTGGGCCACCACAGAACCTTATTATATCTCCATGTCAGAAGAAACAAAATCAATACAACATCTTTAAACTTAAATCTTCCAAGGATATGAGTAACATTGGGCTATGCTGTGGGTATTCACTGTATATAAAGCAGTTTAATCATCATCAACTTTCAAGCTGTGGATGTTTTTATGCAATATTTGTATCCATAGAGGCTGCAGGGCACAACAGTTTTTGTTATGAAACCAACCGTAAAAGCAAGGTTGGTGGAAAAAAAACTAACTCCATGTATTGAAGCTGAGACTGATGAGCCTGTTTTTCTCCGTGGTTAAAGAGCCCATCCATCATGCAGGATACATTTAGCACTGCTGTTTTACCTTCATCCATCTCATCCTCTCTCAAATGCAGGAGAGTGTGGGGACGTGTCATGTGGGCTCATTTGCAGCCATCAGTACAGAGTGATTTGGGTGCAGGCTCGCCGCTCCTCTGACTTCTTTCAATCAGAGTGGGATTTTGTTTTCCCCCGTTTTTTTATTTTGCAGCACGACACCAGTGGTGCCAACAGCTCCATCAGCACCACCAGATGCACTGAGACACATTTGGGCAACTCACTCTGCAACCATGGTAACAGGAGATTTTTACTAGTTGCTAGCAGCCAATAGCGGGGCACTTTGCACTCACCTCCGTCCAATGACGGAACAGCCTCCAGCCCGTCCCACCTCGAACTGACACAGATGGGGTTGTGTAAAACCGAAAAAACGATTTCAAAATTGCGAAACGAGCATGAAGAAGAGCATAAGTGTGTGTGTGTGTGTGTGTGTGTGTGTGTGTGTGTGTGTGTGTGTGTGTGTGTGCAGGTGTGCTACGGTAATATTCTGATGAGAGGATTCACTATCATTTATCTGCACCTCTCAGAGTAGTACTCAGTCACAGAGAGCTTCTTAAATTCATTAGTGCAGTAACTCCGGTCCCTGTCTGTCATCTCGCTCCATCACGACTCCCCAATCATGCGAACAGAGGCTAATCTCAGCATGTGACCAAGCAGTTTTTAGGGGAACAGAATAACAATACGATCTTCGACAGAAGGAAGAAAGCACGAAACACTGCGAGCTGTCAATAAAGTCATTTATTATTTCACACAATGGATAACATGAACAACTTCAACTGTAGTTCTTCTTAATAAGTGCTCAAGGGTGCCAGCCAACAGAAGGGTAGCAAAGAATGAGCATTTCTTTTTTAAGGAAAGAGGAAATAAAATTTAAAAATGAACCTACGAGATCATGAAAGAGAAACATGACCAAAAGCATGCCAGCAGACATGGATATACATATATAATACAGGTATATATGTGCTTAAGACATATATCTGTATGCTGGCAAATGCAAATACAAAATATATGCGTATGCTTACACATACATACTGTGAGGAATATATGCATATGCATGTGCATCTAGTATTTACTCTATATGTCAAATATTTGCAGTTTTTAATATTCATACAATGTACAAAAATGCTTCATGAATTAAAAAATCCATTACAAAAAGAAAAATATCAAACAATGTACAAGTCTGGGTTCAAATTCAATTGAAATTCAACTTGTCTAAAATATTTATGCATACAATCAAAATTGAGCATGCAAATAAAGGAGAGCCACATTAGAAAAAAGTTCAAATACACAATGTTTACAAATCAAAATAAGTCCACGCTGTTTGCAGAGCTCAGTTTAAGCTCTACAGAAGTACATCTATTGTTTTTTTAATGCCTCGTCTGCACGCTCAGTTCGGAACAACGTTATAACTTCGAATGGGAAACAGATGCTGGAAGGATGACAACTTAGATGACTCTGTGATATGAACTCCCCCTAAATCCGCCCTTTTCTCCCTCACTCCAGGTGTATGTCTACCACCACTGCATGGAGAAAAAAGTAGTTGCCAGTGTGTCTCATCCCACATTATCTCTTTGAGGACTACATGGACATTTAATACAATAATGTAAGCTCAAACACTGTTTAAATTAAAGGATGCTTTCCAAACGATGGCCAAACACAGCCTCTGACCCTTTCCAATTTTATACAGTTACAAGTGAGAGTTTATGTGACAGCAACACAAAGCAGCTTTAATTTGTGAAGTTTCAAAATAAAAACCGAGATAGTGTAACACTTAGGTATTAACTCAGAAACTCATTAATGAAAATCCCCAAATGCCTTTTAAACACATTAGTAAATAGAGTTAAACTTTAAGAGATGTTGCTTTAGATCTAAACTGAAATCCAAAGAAGTACAAATGGTCAAAGAAGTAGAGGTTTAATTTCAGCACAATGTGGTTTTAGTCAATATTTGACTAACGGGGGGATAAATGTAAATGCATGACAAAAGAAAAAAAACAGTATCACTTTCCTTTCACGCCACCAAATCTGAAAAACACACACTGAAATGTTCAGTTATCAAGCAACACAAATCTAAAAAGCTTCACAGAGGATGAACTCCTTATATCGGTGTCAGCTGTACCAACTGACCCAGACCGGCTGCTCACAAGAGAACATGCATCCCACTCACAATTGCATCCCCTCTGAAGTCTCCGCGTTGACTGAAAGCTCTGGATCAAGACAATACCTGTCAGTGTTAGAAGGCACCGGAGCATTGGCTGGTAGAGGAAGAGACAAAAACGACAGAACAAGGCTGAACAGAAATTTCCCGGGGCCTCTCGCTGCACCATCAGAGACCACCACCCCACCGCAGCACGGAGGCAGAAGCACCCCACTGGTATAGATCTAACCTTCACCACAACAGACTGCAGACCCACAGAAAGTCCTGTACCAAAGCAAGGTTAAGCACACTAACAATAGGTTGGGAGTATTTTTGGCTTTTTTCCTTTGAGAACTCCCCTCCAATACACAACCCCTCTTCAAACTACAGCAGTTCACCTTCTAGCTGCAGGCAAAAGATGTCAAAAGTCATCCGAAAATACTATTTTATCTTCAGTACACTACAGTCTGGTCTTTACAAACTTTCACAAGCTAAAACAGAAGATTATTTTAGGTTTCTTTGTAATGGTCTGGAATAATACTAACTAGGCATGGGCCAGTAAGAGATTCTGACGATCTGACGACCTTGGGTAAAAATATCACAGCCTGAGTTTAACAAGAAAAAGTAAATTATAATGGTAGAGCATTGCCCAACTTCCTACACATTGAACAGAGACGCGGGAATAAAAATGTAGGTATGAATGACATAGTTGTATTTTTTGTTGTTCTGCAACAGATGGCCGGTGTTAGCTGGTTCTTTAGCGAGGTTTCTCCTCCAGTAGCAAGCCTGCTTTCAGCTGCTTTACAAACTGTGTTTAAACATTATTATATTAAAAACAGAGTTACTGTGTTCCCCCTTTTCACTACTTGACTATTGGTGTGTCATGGGGCTGACTTTGCTTTTCTTGTAAGCAACGGACAGGTGTAGCAATTTTCTTTCAGCCAGGTGACCCGCACACCATAGAAAGGCTTTTAATTGAAGAAACGCTATGACTTTAAGACCTTTTAAGAACTTGGTAAACCTTAACAATGATAACAGACCCATGCCTGGCACCAAAGTACATTATTTGTGCCATGTCTGTTGGTTTGTGCCTGTGTTGACGGAGATAGACGGCGCTCCGGGGTTTTAAGGGGCAGTCTCCGGTTGGACACAAAAACACTATTTACAACAAACATGTCAATACTGCAGCGTTACATCTGTTTAAGGCTGTACTGCATAGAGAGGCAGTAAGTATAGTTTTCTTGAAATGATAGTCACTTTCTGCACAACACTGTTATTATTATTATCATCATTATTACTGGTATTCACAATTTTCCTCATTTTATTCAGCACAAAAGACCACTTATTACTCTTTGTCAAACAGTGGCATGAGTTTCTATTAAGGTCCTCGCCAAATATTTGGCCAGATGCATAGCAAATATATGCAAACGTAATTTTTTTCCTGACAGCTGCTTCTGTTTGTATATTTGTCCAATATTTTACTCGTTGGGTGCAAGGAGCAAGTGATCCTCAATTACACATCAAAGACAGCGAGAAGGAATCAATATCTGGGGACAGAAGCACATCTGATTCAGTGGGTTTTTTCTGCTGCTGCCTCTGCTGCTCAGCGGTTTTTACGTCAGTACATGATGCGTTCCCCTTTTAGAGTCCAACTCCTCCAGCTCTGTCAAGCTGATACAGATCAGAAAGCTAGAAGAAAGCCCAGAGACAGAGAGATGTGAGGGGACGCAGGCAGCGTCAGGGTCCTGATGACTTAAGATGTCGATATGCACAATCATGAACATGCTTGGGTCACTCTCTGGGGAAAAGAACGGGGGTCACTCCTTGACACTTTCTGTTCCTTCAGTCAAATGCAATCAGTGATAGAAAGGAAACATAAGGCACAAGTTGGGCTGCTGCAACTGAGAACATCACCCGACCCAAAGAAAACGCTCCGAAAGAAACACTGAGCTATTGTTTATATCTGGTAAAAATCCAGCCGGGACCCAAAGTCCCATATACTGATTTAAAAAAAAGAGCGAAACAAAAGGCTCATTGACACCACGATCCAACATGGCTACATTCTACAGTGCACATAGGAATGCTTTACATTGCTGCCAAAATGGTGAAGAGTTTGCCAAAAGTTTAATCCTTTCAAATACTGCATCCTTACACTGAATTCTGTGACTTTGGTTTCAAAATCAAAAACACTGGATTTGCTTCGCTGAAATCAGCTTCAGTAAAAAAATAAAATGGGGCGCCGGATAACTGAACTGTCCAATATGACTTAGACTCAGGCTTTGTTTGTTTTGTTTTTTATGCTTTTTGGCTGCGCGGCCTACACATACAAATTGATTAATAAAGTAATACATGCTCTCTGGACTGGTTGCCCAACCCAGCAGATGCAAAGAACACATAAGGCTAGAACAAGCATGTAAGTGCTGCATTTTGATTGATGTAAGTGAACGGTTCTTCATAGTGCATTTAACAAACTCTAAAAGTTCAGCAAAAAACACATTCCTCTTTTACCCATGCCTCCCTTCCCCCCACCCACCCCTCGCCTGGATACAAACACAAAAATGAGTGTAAGAATGAATATATGTGGTATCGTTCTGTCTAAAAACATACTTGTCTTGAGTCACACCCATGTCTGTTTTTGGTTATTAAACAAAACACTTTCATTATCTACACTTCTATTTACTATACTGGAAGCCAGTACACATCCATGAGCTGGTTTTTTTTCCAATTGTACAAGGCAGGCAACAGTGGACTTTTTATTATATGTACAGTCAGGGGACAAGTCTTATCCACTTATTGCCTTTGATTCCCTGCTCAGGAGAGGCCTGAGCAAGAAGGGAGAAAAACCGGACAAACAGACTGCAACAAAGAAGCTCAAGGTATGGAGATTGAAAACATCAGTAAGAGCAAATTGGAGGAAAATTTGGGGTTAAACAGGGAAGATGAGCTGCCAGAAAGTGAGTTTCTTCAAATAAGTGGTAAAAATACCTTATGATAGACGGGTAATAGGTTAGGGAGGGTTAATTACTGATGTTTCATCCTGTACGTCTCAGAAGCTTCCACAAAAAGGCAAAAAAATAAGCAGAGCTGCACAGTTTTATATGAATCACCCCTCCCGCCCTTCCCTTTTGCTGGTAACAATATGGCCGAAGCCACATTCAGATACTGTTTCGTAAAGCACCATACACATCACTGTATCATATACGTAAAAGAATCACATGAAATCCTACTATATCATAACTACCACACACTTTCATAGCATCATATTCAGTATCATGGAGTACCATAGAGTGCCAATGTGAAATGTACGGTAGATCTTTGAAAGGCCCTTGTCTGGTTGGGGATTCTTCAGATGGAGGGAGGCTGTTGTTCCTCTTCCTGCACGGTTACTGCCCTGTCACATGTTCTCCTCGCAACCAACCGGATCAGGAGATACAAGTCAAAGTGGGTTCAGTGGTTGCACTTTGTTTTGGAGCAGTTCACCTACTGGCCGCCGGGAGCCCACAGATCATCCTTACTGTGACCCCTGCCTCTGCGCTTGCCATCGTTATTCACCGACAGAGGCACGGACCGCGCCTGATGCACCACTGTCTCGATGGCGGCAGAGATGGAGTCGTGACTGGGCAGCTCCTGAGGCTCGAGGGTCAGGCTTGGCCTGAGGCTATGCTTGCCTGGCAGGTTGACGCACCTCTCCAGGACAGGCATGCCCAAAGTCCTCCCGTCGGTTTTCCTGCTCTTCAGTACACCCACACTTCGAGCATCACCCCAGACGTCGTCCCTCGTACTGCCGGGCTGTGACTCCTCTAAGGGCTGCTTTCGGGGGCGCCCAGGCCGCCTCTTGATGACATTATTCCCCGTTTTGGCTTGTCGCTGCAGACGCTTGGCACGGAGGATCTTCTGCACATGATCAATGTTCAAAGAATGCATCCTCCTGACATCCTTCTGGATCTGCTCCACCTCGCAGCGTTTATACCTCCTCTTAGCAGGGACACCTGGGGGAGTAAAAGAGAACGATTTAGGTGTGTAAATAGGTTGCAAAGCAAGCCAGAGTTTTTTTGTGCAGCCATCGTGTCAGCTCATGGAAGAAAGTCATTTTTCGCCTCAAGAGCTTCCTGCTAATTTTGAGATATTCATGTAAGCTTTTCAAAGCCCAGCTGAGCCAGGAGAGCAGATCCTATCCTGTAATTGTCTGTTGAGGAGCAGAGATCCCATTCTGCTTGGAAGCCCAAAGAAATGTCTCCTTCAACCATTTAATATGCAGCCATACAAAAAAAAACTGGTGCATCTGGAGAACAGGCTGCCAAAGAGCCACACACAGTACACTCCAGTACACAAACACACATCTACCTCCCAGCATCGCATAGACACGCGTAGAAAAACGTGCACACATGCAAAAGGCCCCAACATAAGGAAATAATGAATTCAGCAGTTCAGAATGGCTGAGCAGAAGAAACTCAAGCCATATTGTTTCCTTCACACTGATGAACTGGGCAGTGGGCCCTTTACACGCTGTTCCATCCTTTCTGCTTCCCTCTTTCCAATCACCCCCCCTTCTCCTCCATTCTTAGCTCTTCATGGGAAGCAATACACTGCTCTCTCATTTTCAATTAAACTGGAAACACTGCACCATTTCATTTCCGTCTTCATTTTACAAACAGCTTCCTGATCTTGGGTCTGTTTGAGTCTCACTTTTTGTTTTCCATCTTTACCCTCTCCTACCCTCTCCTCCCCGTCTGGGCACCGTTCCCGGTGCTCACAGCGAGCAACAGCCAAAATGGAGGGGAAAAAAGCACAATCAGCCGCTGGTCCCCAAACGGTGCACATATTAACGCGCTTGGTCTCTTTTCTGGTTTTATTGGGTTGATTTTTGCTTCTGTTGTTAAATTAATTCCCTATGTCGGTCCACAGTCCTGTTGTTAGAGATGTAACGGCTTTTTGTCTGGATTCAACACCTCAATGAAAAATGTATCAATCCTCTTTAGTAGCTACAAATGGTTGAATTGTAATATAATCACTAATGTTTATGCACAAGGCAAATGCAGTGTGCATGGTGTAATAACTGTGCACAAATACTATGGCTTTGCTGAATTAAAACTAAAATTTAGAGAAAAAGGTGTAAAACAAACAATTAGTTTTTATTCAAAACTGTCTGTCAGTTAGAAAGTAATTTACAGTCCAAATATAACTTATGCTTATTTAACTATTTCTTACAAGGGAAGAAATAACCAGCTGATTGATTACTCAAAAACACATACAAAAGAATAGCATGTGACGGTGATGCACTGTCAGGTGCTTTTTGTGCATCAGAACACCTCTATGGTTTTAATGTATCTTTTAACAAGTATGAATTGATTAATAAAGTACTTTTCAAATGAGTCTGGACTGTGTTTGTTCCAGTTGACCTCTTGAGCTTCTGGAACATTTGTCAATTTCTTTTTTAGGGAAAGAAAAACAGACTCCTATATAACACAGCAACCGTGTTATAACAGATTTGTAATCATCCTGCAGCTGTAAAACAATGATCCATTCCCTGACTTACAAGTTAATTAGACAAAACAATTGTTATTACTTTTCAAAAGGCGTTTTCCTGAACTGTTTGATGGATAACTTTGGATAGCAAAATATCTTTGTTGCCTTTTAACAATTTGATTTCACCTCCTCCTTATTCAATTTCAGAACCAGTAACCTGTACTTAAACCCAAAACAGTTCGCAACAGCCTTTTCTTTGTTGTTGAGTATTTTCATGAATTATTGCATTAAATAGTAGATAAATTACTCAATCCTCAGCCTAATTTAATTCAGCTTTTTATTGTTTACTTAAAACTTTCTATTACAGCTTATTTTAATTTATTTTTGCTGATTGACTAAATACATGTGAGATATGATTGCAAAACAGCCCAAATCATTTCAAACGACAAAAACTGTGTTTTTATTATTCTTTAAAGCAATATTTTGACAACAGAAAATACCTATACATTCATATCAAAGCTCATGAAAAGTTTTATCCATAATGGGCATGGATTGAGGAATGGTTGAAACATCCAGTTCATAATGGACCTGCAACAGTGTGCGACTGTGAGTGCAAGTGCTCCAGTTGTTTCTTTACAAATAAAGCAAGGAGGTGCGACAACATTAAAACTGCTCACAGCAGCTGCGCGTTATACATTTTCACTTTATTGTTGCCAAAAAAGTTAGAAGAGGCAGTGAAATTAGTGACTGCAGAAAGCACTCAGTCCCAGCGGTTTATAATCTGCACAGAAGCGAGCACCCCCGCACACATGCACAGTGCAAAGTAACAGAAATTTATGGGAACATTTATGGGAAATTTATGACCGATGACCTTCACCGTCGCGAGGGGCTCTGCAGCAACGAGACCCTGTTTCTCTGAAGAATTGAGCATCCCCACATCCACAGACTGCTTCATATATGACAGTAGGTCTCTAACAGAATAAAGTCATCCCCCAAGCATGGAATATGATGAAAGGTATTTCAGATTCTGTCTGCGTGCAGATGTTGTATCCAGTCATGTCAAGTGTCTTTTCCTGGCTGTTCGTGCTTTATTCCAGATGTTTTAAATATTGATCTCTGTCCTCCAGCGTTCTAATCTCACTCTGACTAAAATCTGTGTGTTTATCTTCTTCTCCTCTTTCTCTCTAATATTTTTTTCTCTTTACCTTTTTTAAGAGTTACCTTTGCTGCCTTTGTGCTCAATCAAAGGTTTTCATTGGAAATGTGCAATAATCTAATTTCAGGATCAGATAGCGGACAGGATTCTTTTCCTTGTGCATTTTAAACCATAGTTTTCTTTTACATATTGCACCCCTGACTATCTATAAGATGATTCCGTCATCTAGTAAATTAAATCATGTAGTCATTCAGCTAAACAGACCAGAACAATAAACAAGACCAATTTGTATTTTCCGTCACATGATAATGAGATTTCAGATAAAGTAAATGAAAAATTTTCACAGCATATTATTGTACCTGTTATAGCTGGAGAAACTGATTTTGACACATTTACTACATACTTCAACTACTATCACTGAACCTACTACATACTAAAATCACTCATTTAAATAGTCGCCACTAAAGGTAAAACTGACTCACTCAACTTTTGTTTTAAACGTTAAGATTTCACACAACCAGAAACTTTTTGTCCAGCCCAAAAATAACCCAACTGAGTGAGGCTTAAAGAGGCAGGGCAAGCTTTATCCCCCGTTTGCTTAACACTGCTTGTCAGAAGGCTAAATAACGACTGCTACAACATTCTTTTCCTTGTATTTAGCGGTTTAAAAAAAGAAAATATATATAGTAGTAAAAACCAAAAAACAGTAAGTATTAGTGTGGAAACAAAGGGGAAAATGTTGTTTTAAATCAAAACAAGAATCCATGTCAGAGAAAACATCTTAAAAATGATGGACTTTCTGCTTCAAATAAAACCAATTAGATAACATAACACATTTTAGTTTGAAATGTTTTAGTTGCTACTTCCTCACACTGCTCCGCAAAAACAAACAAATTCTTGTATTTGAAATCTGCTGTACATTGTTTTCAGGGTTGTGGATTTTATTTTATTTATTTTTTCTTTATATGCCTGCATGTGGAAGGAAGTGTGCTCACTCATATACACACGCGCCTGCGTTTTAATTGGACTAAGGCTGTGAAGTGAAGCAGTAAGTCATGCTAGAGAAGGGGCAACAGGGATGGGGAATAGAAAAGGTAATCTAGGAGGAGGGGGGGAAGCGAGGGTGAACGGCAGAAAGGAAGTAGGTAGAAAGAGGGAAGCAGTGGAGAGAGCGTGGAAGGGGGTGGATGAAAGAGCTGTGGGAGCAAGGTAAAGGAGGAGAGCAAGGGCAAGAGAAGAAGAAGAAAAACAGGAGGAAAATAAAGGTAAGGATGTGCAGGAGTAGATGAGGTATTATAACGATAATATGGAAAAGGTGGGGGTAGTTTGAGGGGCCGCGCATGTGAGTCATCTGTCCTAGATCCCCTGGGGTGAGGGGGGTGCGTTCTAAACGAGCCACTGGCTTCTCTTCCCCACCACTGGACTGGGCCCCAGTCATTAAATCTCTGGCCCTCAGCCAGCTCTTTTAACACAGGCAAGAGCCTTTTACGGCGTGTCTGTAGAAAATAAATCACACTGTGTGAATAATATATCTCTGGCAAACGCATTGGCAGGAGAGAAGGAAGAGAGGGAGGTGGGGGGCGGAGAGATTGGTGAATTATAGTTGTCTCCCATGCATTACGTTCTCTTTATCCCCTGCCAGATGTGCTCAAAGACAGCCAAAATACAAAATGTAACAAATTACACATTACTCTGTAAGAATGTGGACCCAACCTGCATCTTTGTGCGCACTAAGACCTGAGTTTGCTTATAAACAGGAGTAACATCTGCAGATGCTGCATCTTTATTCAAGAAAGCCCCATTGACTCTACCTGTATGCCCGTATGGAAACAGTGCATAACAGATGTCCATTATCACTGAGCTAGAGAGTGATCTCAATCTGGCGATGTTGACAGTCCAATAACCTTGGCAGGTTGAGATTCTACACAGCTGCTTTGCAACAACACATGTGCATCCGTTCGCCCATTGCTGGAGTTGAAGCAATTAGTGCGTGTGCAGCAGATTGGGCTTTGTTGTTTACATGCAGTATTCATCGGTGAACAAGTGCTGGATCTAAACTTGATTTCCCTTTAAAAAAACTCCCTGGGTAAACGTGGGTTCACTCGGGTGACTAAACGACAATGTAAACAGCTTGATGTGAATCGGTCTATCGTGAGCCAACAGGATGGCTAGGTGCAGCTTTGTGAACTAGAATACCATACTAAACATAACTTTAGCAATTCAGTTCAACACGTCAAACCATCCATTTCCAGGATTTGCTAATATCGTTTAATATGGATTACAGTGTTTTGGGCAATCTTGAAGCACAAAATCAGAAAATCACAACAGCTGCAGTCTGTATTTTGTGAATCTTCCACCGCCACCATTCTTAGGACTTTATGTGTAGTTTAGTGATTTGGCCTATATGTTATGTTTTAATGATTTCTTGTATAAGTTCTACCTTTCTAATTATCTATTAGTGTTTATTCATGTTCTGTTAAAACCTTAACCCAGCTTCCTGCTCCCTCAGCTTCTTCCACATCTAGCCTATCTTTGCTTTGTAGCACTTTCCTTTCTCAGTTTTCCATTAACATGACTGGATACAGCACTCTGAATAGGCAGCTTGACTCACCCTTCCTGTGAAGTATTTCAATGACGAGTTATCAGTTTGACTGTGTAAAAAATTAAATTTTTATCAAAAAAAAAAAAGAAAATCTATTTAGTTGGTTTCATGTAAAATTCTGGTTTTGCCAGTTTTGAGTTTTATGTTCTAATCTATACAGATACACGGGACTGCTTTCTCTTTGGGAATAAACAGAAAGAATCAATTTTAATCTTACCAGTGAGAGCTGAACTGGAGCGCTCGTTCATCTGCTGCGGCTCCTGTCGCGCCGTTTGAAAAGACATTAAGCCCTGATCTCCGAAGAGAGTGAGCCTAGTCCTTCTGCTCCTCCCAGCACACTCATCCTCCAGTAACCCCGAGAAAAGGTCAGAGGCCGACTCCGCCCGCTGTGATTGACTGCCATAGCTGCTAGTGAAGCTCTTCGCAGGCTGCGCAGTCTGACGGGAGTGGAACTGGCTGTCTGAGATAGAGCGCCCGGACAGCTGGTCCGACTCGAAAATCCCGAGGCCGGATCCCAGGTTGCAGCCCCTCGTATTGCCCCTCTGCTTCTCCAAATGCTTTGAGGAACCCTGACCAGACAGGTCCCTCCTCTCGCTAAGCATGCCAAGCCGCACGTTGGTTTTGGCTCCGCTGAAAAGTCCACCCAACTCCTGCCGGTCCCGTGGTGAAAGGAGAGGTTCTTCCTTGTGCTTGTGCTTGTGTTTGTGCTTTCTCTTATGAAGACGGACCCCCGCCAGTCCCCCCGCAGTGCCACTGCTCAGGGATCCAAAAGCCTCTGCTCTCGCAGCAGGGCCCTGCAACGGGCCACTCGCACTGCGAATCTTGGGCCCCACCTGCAGCTTGGGATGCCCAGTCGTGTGAAAAGCCTTCGGAGGTGGGACAGCAGGCCTCATGAACGGAGATGGAGGAGCGGGTCCCAGCGAGTGGTGGGGCAGGTAAAATGGTGCCGTTGGGGGGAAGTAGCCTAGATTCAGAGGAGGCGCGTAAGGCATTGCATACGGCGCTGCATAGTAATTCCCCCCTGCCAGCGAATAGCCATAACCTGGAATGAACGGCAGTTTGGATGTGATCGGTTCGCTGGATTTTGCTGGACGGCCGCGTCTCCTTTTAGCCTTCAGATCTGCATTCCTGCGCAGATAAGAGCTGGAGTCACAGGGGTACGAGTCGTAGCTGAGCGGGTAGTAATGGTGAAAGTTGAGCCGGAAAATGGACGGATATGGATGCTGGGGGTAGCAGGAGTACAGCCTGTGAGATACCCGCAGCTGCTGAAACTTTAACACAACCTGCGAGGAAACAGAACACAAAACAACACACCATTTAGTGCCTGCCGTTAATCCCAGTCAAAACATGTATCAGAACACCGCTACAAACCTCTTCCAGCTCAGAGAGAAAGTGAAGATGGTCCCGTGTCTGCAAGCACTTCCTCTTTCTCCGGTGATGTTTTTGCTTCTTCTCCTGCTGTGACAGGTAGCTGTCAAAGGCAGCTACCTTTTGGTCACAGCGCGGCTGGCTGCCCCTGTTGGATGTGTCCAGAGCAGCAGCCTCCGGGGATTCAAACCCGCAAAGATCAAAGGAGTACCTGCATGAAAATGGCACAATGTTATTAAATAGTATAAAAGAAATAAAGTGCCTTGCAAAGGTTGCCCTATTCAATGTTATCTTTTCAAGGATTTTTTGTTTGACAGACCAACACAGAACCACATAATTGTGGAGTGAGGGAAAATAAAGTTTCCAAAATGTCTAAGACATAAAAATATGAAAACATGGCATGGATTTGTATTGATCTACATTTACTGTGGTACGCCTGAATTAATTGATGTGTAAATTCAAAAGACACCTACGAAAATAGGGAAAACCAAAGAATTATCCAAGAAATAAAAATGATGAGGAGTGACTAGTTTGAAAAAGTATCCTAGAGGTCATGGTACCTGCAAAGATCCTGGGGCTGAGGTGTTTTGTTAAACATCTGAAAGTGGCTTCTCTAGTCTGTTCAGAGCTAAGCTGAACATTTTGGCATCATCCTCCATGGATGTTTTTCTCCAGCAGGAACAGGGAAGTTAACTTAAATCTGAGTGGAAGGCTGGGCCATACCTACAACTGAATGGCCTACATTAAAGCCCTGGACTCAAGTCCAGACCTAAATGCAACAGGGATCTATGAAAATTGACACGTTTTAGCCATTCATGTGCAAACAACAAAACCTGCTCCTGTATCTGCAGCCAATGGTGATTATATTGCCTTAAAAGGGCACACTTTTCAGATTTGTGATTTTCCTTGTTTACTTGCCGTGTTGGTCTAAGACATAAAATCCAGATAAAACACATTAAGGCTAAGAAAATGTGAAAACTGTACCTGCGTCGAGAAGCAGGACCCTTTTCCGTTTGATCCGAGGTGCTGTTGTTGTCTGTCCCGATCCCACTGTCACTAGGGATAGTCTCCTCACTGTGGGACTCGCTGATGGGGGACAGGGTCACCTCCTTCACTGACGCGCCCTCCGACATGTGGGAGGGTGAGTTAGCTAGAAGGCGAGGGGGAGAAAGTTTCCAGCCGCCTGAGAGAAAACCTCTTCCTAATGTTTTGGTTGGCAGGGCAGAGATTGGCTGCAAACTTGGCATGACGGCGTCTGTGCTGCTGGCTCTCAGGGACAGAGCGCTTGAGCTGGGAGAGGAGCTGGAGGAAGGCACTGCAGGGCTGTCGTAAAGACTGGATGAAGAGAGAGACATCTGTGGCTTGTCCCTGCAAGTTTTGAGGGAGATTAAGCCTTGGGTTTCTGCTCTGGGTTTCCGTCCTCGCTTCTTACCGATGTAGATCGTTCCTCTCTTGCTGACATTTATCTGTTTACCCAATCGAGCCTCGATGGTTGTCGCCATGGCACTCATAGCTGAGGTCACCGGGGCGGAGGCTGACTTCAGAGAAAGGGAGCCGTTGTGACTGGACCCAGAGAGGATCTCGTTTAGGATGCTCTGCATTTTCCCAAGCTTTGTCTTTATCGCTGCCCTAGGATGACCTCTCCCGCGTTTTACTTTCAGATTGTTGAAGCTGTCACTGGGAGATGAGGAGGGCACGTGCACCAGTGGGTTCAGCGTGTGCATCTTTCTCCTACGGCTTAGCCCGAGGTTTGATTGCTTTGCCAGTGGGCTAGGAGGTGAAGTGGAGGTGCCCTCGTGAATTGTCTCAACTGTCAGCAGCGGTTGCTTCTTGGGGCGGCCGCGCTTCCTCTTGATGGGAGCATGAACAGTTAGGCTGTCGGTGTTGGTGTAGAGCGGGCTGGAGGGGGTGATGGGGAAGGCAGAGGGTGGATCTGCTAGAGCGGAGGGACTCCCCATGCCGTCTCTCTGAGGGGAGGTGAGACTCGTATGACTTTTAACTTTTAGGATGGACCACCTTTCGTTGGCCCTGGGCGGCCTGGAACTGGCTGCAGAGCCGCTGCCAGTGCTGGGACTTGGACTGAGGTCCATCCTGGGTCTAGGACTGGGAGTGGGGCTGATGTTAATCCTGGATTTGGGACTGGAACTCGGGCTGATGTTAATCCTGGATTTGGGACTGGAAGTCGGACTCATGGTAATTCGAGAGCTGGGGGTGGAGTGTCCCAGGTTTTTGCATTGACTGGGTTTGTTGATCTGATTGTATGTTGCCTCTTTGAATTTCAGGGTATCTGTGATGTTCTTGGGACGACCCACAGGGTTCTTCTTTACCCTGTTTGTGCTCGGATCAGATTCCTGGTCAGCTCCCTCCCCTCTTTCTGTCCTCTCTCCTTTATCCCTCCTATCAGCCTTCTCTGCCTTTTCTGTCCTCTCAGCACTGCCATCAGTCTGACTTAAAAGACGAGAATCATTTTTGTGAGCCTCTATCTTGTGTGCCATTTTAGGTTCTGGGGGTCCAGTCTGTGGCTTCTCTGTAATATCTACAGTCTGCTGCTGGGACCGTTGCACCATGGGAAACGACTCATCAAACGAAGGCCTCCTCCGCCTTTTTCTTCCTTTCCCATCTTCCATCTGCAGAGGCATCCCTCTCTCTTCCTGATAGCCTTTCCTCCCTGTGTTTGCTTGCTCTCGCTCTTCTTTTCTCCGTTCCTCCCTCTCTTCCTGAAACCGCTCAGGCGTTCCCACTTGCCTGTACCTCTGCCTCTCTTCAGAGTTAGCTGGGCTCTCCATGTCTCTTTCAGACTGCATTCCCCAAAGTGCATCAGCGCCCTGGGGGTTTGCGAAGATCCTCTGAGAGTCTTTCCTCCCATACTTCCTCTTGATGTTCCCAAAGAGCTGTTCACTGACCTCTTGCAAACCCTTTCCCCTAAAGATAGGGGGATGCATGAAAGGAAGATTAAGTAAATAAATTAAATAGAAGGATAACTAACCTTTTCAAACAGTGTGTCTATACCTGCTCAGTGAGGTGAGGTTGAGTATACTGGCATCTGTAACCACCGGTAGCTGCAGATCTGGAGTCAGACATCTCTGGGGAGACGGGCTTGGAGTTGTCCCCCGGGAGAAAGTCTGCATCGGGTCGAGCGATGAACCTCTGCTCCCTCCTGCTAAGTCACTGGCTGGCTCGCCGTCAGCCGGTTGGCCTGAAGAAGCAAACGTTGCCGCAGACGTGATCCAGTCTGAACCGATTTGGTGTTCCTGTGCATGACCGTGCTGGAACTTCTGAGTGAGGCAATGCGGCGTTTGGTTAGTGTTGGAGAGGAGGGACCCACGAGGCTGGTGCTTGGGTAGAGCGGGATCGCCCAGTAGCTGTAGAAGACCCCCCTCTCTCTGCTCCGCCATTCTGAACTGCCGCTCATAAGTCTGGAGACAATACATGACAAAAGAAAATCACTGTCTAGTTTATTCAGAGAATTAGAAAACAGCTTTAGAGCAAACAGCTGCAAGGGAAAAAGCAAAAATTGCATGACCATTAACCAATGACTAGCATCAATATTCAACCAGTTTAGTGTATTTTTTTCAGTGTTTGTGCTTAAATCAGTGAATCACTGAGCTCTGATGTGAAATTCATCTCCATTCACAGTAAAGCCGAGGACTTTAATACGCCTTTTGTGCGAGAGCAAACAATGCACACCGAAACAAAGGCCTTGTTTACTGAGCAATTAAATTCTTGTAGCATGGAAGTTGCATGCTGTGAGAGCAGGGTGGGTGGATTTGGAGATATGTGAGCTCACATATATCCGCAGACTCTAAACTGAACCTCATCGCTTAACCTTTTTTCCACAGTGAACATTGAAACGCATTTTACAGGGCCTTCAAAAATTGTTAATTTTCCATTTTGACATGAATGTAGGTTGTTAAATTCATGTAAGGCAGAACTTGGATTTCTTTTACAGTTTACTTATAAAAATATAGATTTGTATGTAAAAATAATCCAACTGTTACAACATGGTTACACGCAAAGCTGGTATCCAAAGAGCTGCTTCTCCAAAATATTGACTCAGAGAAGCTTTTTAAAAATGCAAGCACCATTTTTTTTGATTATTAGTTGCAAATAACACAGAATCCTAATTAAAACCCATTGACATTTGTCAATTTGTAGTGAAAAAAGCAATTTGTTTGAATACTTCAGCAATGTGGTGAACTTAACATGTAATGTACATTTGTAAAATCCCAATGTGGTGCATCAAACAAGACAACTGTGCTCAATGTATCACTGCTGCATAATCAGTGTACTGCTGGAAGATAAGAAATAGAGCAGCGGATGCCCTTTGTGGTTTAGCCTGTTATTAACAGACTCAGTATGACGCAACAAGACTGTTCTGCTGCACAGCAGGGAGATGTAACCTAACCACAGGTTTGACTCTCATGGTCATGTGCACACCCACACACAAGCATGCCAGTGCACACACAAAGACAGGCTCACACTTCCGTACAGCAAATATATGTTTTAAACGTTTTTACAAAACCCACGCTCTCTACCAAAAGTGTTCATATGTAAACAGGTGCTCTGCAAATACTTCGCAACGAACACGTAGGGTATTTGTGCACCCTCGGTGTTTCATAACTTGCTCCTGCTTTCATCTGCTCAATCCAACACTTTTCAAGACATCTTGTCTCCTGTTGGTAGTCAAACAGTGAAAGTTGTTTCCAGAGTCTGTTCACTGGCAAAGCTCAAACACACGCACACACAGACAACTGCCAAGTTGCACAGCACTCAGCACATGGAAATAAAAAAAACACACCCAAGCAAACAAACACTAAGCATCGCAAATGATTAACAAAGTCAGTGCATACGCACATCGCCATTTATCTCAAAGCTCAGAGTGTGTGCATGTGCACGAATGGACATGAGAGAGGAGTCAGATGACAGGCACCTGATACCCGTTGCTTTCTCATTTAACCTGTCCTAGAAAACCTGCTTCTTTGGGTTAAGGGAGGGCAACCCTGGGCACACACAACTGACCAGAGCCCCCCCCCAAGACAGATACTGGGGGAAGGGGGTTAGGACAGACAGTCTCACACACATATGCACCATAGATATCCTCCCCACCGACCACAAAGCAACCACAGATAGATAATAAAAAAAGAGGAGGCATGGAGGCGTCTCGCACCAGAGACACAAGAGCAAAAGAGAAGGAAATAAGAAGAAAAGATAAGAAATTGTTTCTCTCCCCCTCCACCACCATTACACATCTCCCCTTTTCCCTGGTTGAGCCTGGCTTATATTGGCACCAGTTCAGCTTTTTGTTCTTAGTTTCCTCCACCTCCCCCGCCCTTTCTCTGTGTCTCTCAGTGTGAAACATTTCCAGGGAAAATGCACACTCTGTCTGGTATTCACACAGTCAAATGTAAACAGCGGTTATATACAGTAAGCCCCTGGTACTCACGGTTGTGTTTTAGTCAACAAACGGGATCTCAGCATTTGCTTCCAGAAAAGGTTAACTTCAGCAACAACCTGACCGGCGGTAACTAGCAGACGTAAAAAATATGTCTGTTTCATTCAACAATTACTCTTTAAATGGTTTCCCACCAGTCTGATGAGGGGAATTTGTCTAATATCAATCAGTGACCACTTGTTACAAAATGAAATCAAAACTAGCAAGTCTGAATCATGAATAAAAAAAAGTATAAACATGACAAGTAATTGTAAACTAGACAGGATGTTTTTTTTTTTTTTTGTAGTAGTTGTGCTGATCAAAGCAAGTTTTAGGTTCTTCTCAGCTATATAGATAGGTTGGTTAGAGAGGTTTAGTTACATGATCTAATCATAAGTTTTAAAGATTCGGGAGAATGAAAGGTTGAAGTAGCTGCCTGGAGAACCTTGAACTGCATTTCCGATTAAAACAAGCCATCCGTGCATATGTGAATTTAGTGTAAAGCGCTTTACAAATGCAGGCCATATACAATTTTCCTGGTATTTCAATTGTCCTTATCCTTAAAAACTTTTTTGCTATTTTCTTGTGATCTTACCTGACATATTCTTAAAACATCCATGTGTTTGGCGCCATCCTCTGAAAGGGAATGTTGCTGTCACAAACATTGTCCCTTGATGCTCTCTGTTGACCTTGACCAACTTTGATACTGGGATATAAAACCACTTAAACAATCGCTAAACAGGAACCTGTGGCTCCTAAACTGAATCCCCCTGTTATGTATGGACTGGCAATTACCGTTAACCTGCAATAGGGGGCAGCAGTCAAAACATCAGCACAGGGATGGACTTTGACCTTTAACAAGCACAAGACCTGCCATTCTCAACCTTCCGCACTCTCTGCCATCTATGAGTCCCAACCAGCAGTAAGAAGATAAGGATAAAGGTCCCTGAAGCACGTTTGGCCCTCGGTTCCTGTTTTACATTGTGCTGAGAGTCTGCTCTGGTCCTAGATCTGCAAACACCTGTAGAAGGCGACCACTGTTCCAACATAGACTCAGTAACACCTGAGTGACGGCTGTTTTAAAGCTGCACATTCCTTTTTATTTTAGGGGTAATCATCAGATAAGGTCA
Source organism: Orestias chungarensis (assembly GCA_032876305.1). Classification (NCBI taxonomy): domain Eukaryota; kingdom Metazoa; phylum Chordata; class Actinopteri; order Cyprinodontiformes; family Cyprinodontidae; genus Orestias; species Orestias chungarensis. The sequence continues at coordinate 4,860,179 of JAVLVB010000003.1, forward strand.
GCGCGCAGCAACAGAGGAGGTCATGGATAATATGTGACTAAGTGCTGCAATCACCCAACTGAAAGGCACTTTGCAAATGAGTCAGCATAAATTCACCGACTGATATGTGGGCTTGCGCCTGAATGCATCACTCTTAGCCTCTCAGCTGGCTTTTGTAAATTGAGATCTGGATGTTATATATTGCTCTCAGGGTTCCTACAGATGTTCCGGTAACAATTTCCCTTCTTTCCCAGACTTGAACTTCAGATTTATAAGGCATATTATAAAGCATTATGGAAATCTAAGTTTGGAAAAAAAACTTTATTTAGTTCATTTTACCATCAGTGTTTCATGAATACAGTAACAACAAAATCCTAAAGCTAAATTATGATTCTGCATGGAGGTAGAATAGCAAATTCTCTGCTTTTTGAAAATCTAGACGAATATAAATAAGCTCAGTTTTTAAATTTTGTAATCTTAGACTCATATTTTGAATAAATAATGTAACGGTGCTCTGGTCAGCTGAGACTATAACCGAATATTTTGGTCGGCATCGTGAATGAGATGCTTTTTTCATGAAACCATGGAAGAACAGAAAACATAATTTGGTTCGGATTTAATACTTACAGCCTTTTGTTGAATTCATGTCTCAAAATCTACAATAGTTGCTCTCAGATCTGTCCTATCCAGGCCCTTTAAAAGAGAAACCAGTTGAAAGAGGAATTCTTATCTGAACTTTTTTATCTACATCCCAAACAATGACTAACAGAAATCCTGGTCAAATCACACTTTCAATTACCGAATTTTATTCATGGCTTGCAGCAACTGAATACAGTAGATCATCCGATCCACTTAGGGAGTTCATATTTACATATTTATTGCAGAACAAGCACCTCGAGCAGATCGCCAACATGACACAAGGTGGAGATAGCTTGATGTTGTAAAGTGGCTTTTCTACATCAACTTTATTCAATATGACGATAAAGAAAGATGAATAGTCGTTCGAAACCTGTTCTATTTATTTAAAAAATATTGATTGGGTCATGAGGTAGTTTGGTAAACAAGTTCTTAGATGCAAAATGCTTTGAATGATGCATCAGTCTAAATACACCATAGTACAAGGTAGTGGCAGCATCATGCTGTTGGATGTTGCTACAAAGACCAAATGACCAAAAAAGATGTAGAAGATAATTATATACAGGGAAAACCTGCAATATAACTTGTTGAAGTGGTGGCAGCAACATGCTGTGTAGAGACGCCTCAATAAAACCTCTAATACCATGTAAAACTTTCCTTTTATTACATTGTTATTGCATAGAAACTATCTAACTGACTATTTTTGTTAAGGAGGTCACAGAAAATGGAGGTAATTTATTTTTTCAAATCTTTCTATTAAATCTGTCTGTCATATCAGGGAAAGGATGGAACGAAGCCAAACATGGGTAGCAAAACAGAAACATAACATTTTTAATCTGCATGTAAGAAACTATTTGTACATCAGCATTGATGCATTGTGGTGGGAGCAATAGGCTTTCTATATGATCTTTAATGCATCTAAACAAAGACAGATTTCTTTATACCCAGCGTTATTTCCTCCACACTTATCTGGACTAAAAGCTAGACTTTGCTGAAGTTTTTTCTGATTGCATATGAACAGTGCGATCTCCTTTCCCAGACCCACGACGACCCAAAGCCTCTTCCCTTCCGTTACACACAGGCAGGTCGATCAACCCACTGTACTGGGAAAAGAACACCCTAAAACAGGCACACCCAAATCTTAATAACTCACCGCACGCATGCCGGCCCTCGCAAACACACACATAAATTCTTGTGCCCAGACGCACACAATCGCCCGGCGGTTAGAGCGTTTCATTCCTCCCTGTGTGTGGAACCGGGCAGCTGTCCAGGCAAACACACAAAGAGAAAAGAGAGGGAGCGATGGAGGAGGGTGGAGGGAGCAGCGATGGGGGCTGTTAGCAAAAGAATGAGAACAGCAGAAT
>JAVLVB010000003.1:4877001-4890955 GCA_032876305.1 Orestias chungarensis
TATTACTGATCCTAAGGGAGTAAAGAAGAAGGTGGAGGAACAGCGGACTTACCCTTTTTCTCGGGGGACCTCGCTCTTCGTCCTTGGGGCCCCGCCCTGCTCCTGCCCCGCCTCCTGTCCGCCCTTGTCGACCCCCTTTGCCCTCTCCAGCCGGAGGTCTGATGGTCATCCTGATCTCTGGCGGACAAATATAGTTCTCGAGACTCTTGGGTGGCTTCTTAGTGCGCTTGGTTGTCTGTATCTTCAACTTGAGACTTCCCTCTTGGAAACTCGCTTCCTTGATGGAGAACTCCTGCTCCTCCATAAGCCCCTCCCCCTGCTCCTCTAGCCCCTCCCCCTCACTGACGGCACCATTAATCACATCATCGTTGTGCACCCGCCCCGCGCCTCCTGCCGCCAGTTGATGCTCCTTGTTCGGCCCCGCCCTGCCTCCCCGAAGGTCCGCCTCTTTGGGTCGGGCTGAGCCAACCAGATCCCTCGGCTCCATCCACGCTCCCGCCAAAGCCAGTCAGGATGGGGGGGTGGGGAAGCTCTGGCAGTCGGCCAATGAGAAGATTCAGCACTGTGCTCAGGGGTGCCGCTTGGTGCTGTCAGTCAGCTACTGGGATTGCGTCTGTTGTCCCACAGGAACGCGGCGAAGCCAGGGACAATCTGTGAGAGAAGAGCAGATGAAGAACATGATTAGTGGGGGGGGTGGAAACAGGAGCACTGCATCTTCTGATCACTTTCAACCTCTCAGCACTGGCTTGTCCGCTGTCAACATAATCACTGGCAGCCTGTTAGACGCGAAGACACACAGGATCATCACAAAGCTGCAGAGGGATGCTGCCAAACTCTTATTTGCATGTTAGATCTCACATAGATAAACTGATTTTTCACACTTGTAGTTCTTCCCCAGTACCTGCCTTCATTCTTTCTAGCAAAACTCATGATCATTTTTTTTAATAAATAAAACACTGATCTTTGCAGCTTTAAATCCAAACTCAAACTGCCTTGAAGACAAAAGGCAGATAATATGAAGAAAAATTACTTTTCTCCTTTAAACCCAAAGCAAGAGGCAAGGAGGGAGGCAATCTTGCAGTGGGGGGAAGCAAATCCCAGCAGAGAAAGACGGACCAAAGGAATCTAAATTCCTTCCCCAGATGTGGTTTACAAGCTGGTCTGGAAAAACCAGCGTCTGAACTGTTTTACACACTCACATAGCAGCATTGCTGCACACATACATTAAAAAGCCGTTATGCACATAAATACACATCCAAATCACAGTGTTGCTGTTGCTGCACCGCTGAAGCCATGGTGCTATTTAGAGAGAGAACTTCTCACAGGATCAATTTATTATAGATTATTATATATATAGATTATTATATATATGCATTATCATAATATCAGCGCACATATAGACACTTACATACTCACACAGGCCAAATACGCTGGGATATAAACAGAGAGAAACCAAAACAAACACTAGACTCCAGTTCTTACTACAGCTCCAAGGAATCCCATCAGTCAATATGACATGAGGCAGGACTGAGTGGAAGTGGGGAATGCTGTCTCACATGCTGAGCTTAGTCTGGCACCATTTACACTGACGTGAACCCAGGCTGGACCACGGTCTGCAAACATGACTCAAGTAGAAGCTTTCCTGCTCGCTGGAGACATATAAAGACCTCAGTGCTCACAGCAAGCAGCGAAAAGAAAACATCCTCAACCTTTATGCAGGGTTAAACAGCGCAATGGTATATCATCCATCCATTCAGGAAGGGAAACCCAGACATCCCTCTCCACAGCACCAGTCTCTAGCTCATTATGACACATCTCAATGACGCTCATTACAACCGTGTATCCCCCACCAGGGATACACGGTCCCTCCAGTGGGCTCTTCCCCACAGTGTTCTCCCATATACACATGCTTTGAGAAGAGAGAGACCCGCCTTAATCAACCCAACTGACTACTTTGAAAGAGAAGCAGCAGGACAGTCTCAAACTCGAAGAGGGAGTCAAGCCATCCTAGAGAAGATGCTTATTTCAGCAACTTGTTCATATCTCATGACCATCGATAATGAATATTGATGGCCCGCTAAATTTAGTGGTTCAAGCTTTACTAGCAGAATGAAGTGACAAAGCTGTTCCCACCTTCCATCATCTCCTCTCCATTGAGCGAGACACACGGTCCTCAAGAAGGTTCAAGAAAGCCCTATAGCACATGCTTTTAAAAATCAATTCTATAGTTGATACTATATCTTGGTTGTGTTTTTGTTATTTTTGAAGTTCCAAGCTAAAAAAACTTGTTACTTTTATCTGTAGCAGATTCCTTTTCTAGGCTGAAACTACTAAAAAGCGATGCTGATGTCAGTTATGAAAGTTAAAGAGCCACAGCAGTTAATGTTTGTTCTTTAACTTTGCCTCCAAATAATTTTAAATAGTACTTTAATCATCTGTGAAGTAAAAAAAAAAACATAATCCACTCTGTGTATTCACTGTTAGAAATTAGAAAAGTATAAAAGCCTTCTTAAAGCTAAAAAAGAATCCCCAAAGATCACAGGGCGACTGTATGAAATCTCGAATTTAAAAGCTAATGATCGTTAAGGTTTTATCGTCTCAAACTTGTTAAAATGATTTAAAACTATGTTGCCTTAAAGCACTGTTCGTTTAAAACGTCTATCTCCAGATGTCAGCGCGGTGGAAACGTGAGGTAGATCCTGAACGGCGCGGCACTGCATGCACCACCTCAGGGCACTGTGGGTAGAGTAGTCTTCTTACAATACAAAAGTTGTCAAATTGAACACATCCGCTTCCTGTCACATGCCGATGAGCCCCTGGGCAAGGCACTTAAAACCGAGCTGCCTGTCACTTGACTGGGAGAGTGGGCCTCTAAGGTCAAGACTTTGAGACTGTGTATAACTCCAAAGGCCCATTTAATAATTTTAATTCTAACCCTGATGGTTATGTGAGAAAATCAAAGAAGCAAGCGTGCAAGACAAGCAAAGAAATACCAGTCGAGGGTTCGTACCCAGAATCTTCACTAAGTAATGAACCTTAATGAATAAAACTTTTTTTGAAAAACTCTTTAATGCAAAGTTTATTTAGGAAATACATAAAAAATGACAGCCTGACTCTCGATAAGCAATGAGATTCAAAACTTGTAACAAGGGAAAAGCAGCAAATAAGTAAACAGGAGAGAGAGGGTTCTAGTTGGCTACGACAAACGCAGAGTAGGCATTTCCACCAAAGATTTTCTAGAACTGCACCAAAAACCACTTTTATACCTGGACTTACCAAAAAGACAAATTTAGAAGGATTGGTTTCAATTGCACAGAGAGCAAACATGGAGCCACACCATCATTAGTCAACACGTATCTTCCCCCGTAACTGACTGATCGACACGGCCTCTGTAAAAGGTTACATGGAGTCAGCTCACGTAGGTTATGGTGTTTGTGTTTTTCTCTAACAAGTCAATGTCTTGATTTATCCACTCTAATTGATGAACCCTGTTTAAACAGCAGCTAGTGTTTTTGAAGTCTGGCTAAAAGACTATAAACAAACCTTCAAACGATTGTTGGAAAACTCCTTTCGAGCAAAATCTACAAACATCAGTGGGTAATGAAAGAAGAAAGTGACTTTATCAACAGAGCTAACTCTAAAACTGAAAATATGACAGAAACTCAATGTGACTGCAATAAATGCATGAGTGGTGATATTTAAACAAATATTAACTGAGCAAAATTGGCCAGCAGCAGGAACTGATGAACGCGTCCTGAGACGGTTTAAAATGCTAATTTTGTAATAATTTTGTCTTGTAAAATTATGTAATATGATGGTTACCTGTTAATCACATCCCTTTTTTTCCCAATATAAATGGCGAATCTAATACTTCTAATACTTGCAGCGCAAAAACAGGACACAAAATTTTGAACACCATATTACCTCCACTTTAGCTTAAATTTCTCATCAGAAGCTCGGCATTTTCGTCGCTCTGCAGCTTTTAAAAAAATGTTAGTTGGTTGCTGGACCTCAGCCCCAGTCCCAGATGAAGGCGACTGGTGTTTCTGAGCCAAACGTTTGCTGCCATACTAGCGTGGTGTCAGTATTTCTAAGCAGCTTACTCACTGACTCCAGTTTAGCTCTGAAACAAACAAGAAGCTTTAATGTAAAAGGTTGTGCACCAAAATATTATTCACTGGTAAAGAAAAAGTTTTTAGTAAATAATTAATTTAAGACATGTTTAGTTTTACTCTTAAGATTAAATCCTGGAGGATCCTCAGGACTTTTATTTTCTTAGTTTTTAACAGATTTCTTTAAAAGTTTAAATCATCCTTCATTCCATTTGCGGCTAACATTATTTTCCTCTGTGGTAGATCTCCACATCTTAAATGCGAAGCATTTTGGCAGCCTGAAGTCTCGGATGTCACAGACGCCATGATTTAAGTCTTCCCCTAAACAGTTCTGCAAACAAATCCGGCTCACTGTTCGACCGCACATTGGGAAGAGTTACATCACTCCGTAACAGTGATACATAAATAAAGCAGCCGAGATGATCAGTGTGATGGATCACCCATCTCAGGGGCGCTCTTCATACCCCTCTAGATTGAATGAAAACCACCCGCTTCCAGTAAGAAATCAGTGATGAAAATCAAAAACAAAAGGTCTAAACCACGACTGTGTTCGTTTCGATGGCTACTGGGTTTTGGGGGTTTCAAAGAAATAACGGCAGATATTAACTCCATCTCACACGAGCCCACATGACCCAGTTTGGTCCAAATGCCAGTGTAGTGACTCGCCCCCCCCTGTGGTATATGTCAAAGCCGCCCTGGTCGTCATGCGGCCGCTTACAATGACAGGAAGGAGAAGCTCACGCCAACCACAACAAGTTCACAGATCAAAAAGACAGCCTTAGAAGATTCAAGGCCTTTTACCACTATGATCGTATGTGACAGCAGAATGGTATTAAGCATTAGTCCGGGCTATTATTACATAAACTACTTAGCTGGGTCATGGCTCCTTCTCCTCCCTCCTTGCTCAGCTGCCCTAAGAAGTGTTTAGTACAGTTACTGGCAGGCCCAGAGAGTTTATGTAAGCCTGACCCTTCCTCAGGCCTCCCCCACTTACTTACTTAGCCCGAGCCTCACTGTCTCCGCTCCGCGATAAACACAAGCGTACACATACACACCTCAGCTAGCCTCAAACAGCAGGCTGATTGTGAGAGGCCAGACTCGCTACATAAATAGCTTTATTATGCTCTCAGAACTGCCAGAGCTAACCAGCTTCGCTCTCGAACAGCATAAGGTCTAGCGAGGAGGGCCGTGCAACGTTTTGTCTAATGACGAAACGCCGATAATGGAACACAGATGGGACGGAGGAGAGAGAGAGAGACGGCGAATGATGCAAACGTACAGACAAAACTGAGGAATGAGTGTTGGTGAAAAAAAAACAGAGAGAGTGAGAGAGAGGGAGGGGAGGGTGGCAGCAGAAACACAACCTTTTAAGGCTGCATACCCAGCAGCTCAGTGCCTGAGGTGGACTCACAAATAGCTCATACACACATAAAGACAAATGCATGCATCCACACATTTACAGATTCAGATGCACACCAAATGGCTTGTTTTGTTTTCGTTGTTTGCTTTTTTTTCTTTTATTTGCACAAGCTGCAGTTATATTTTCTTCCATCTTTCTTTTTCATGAGAAAGAACCAGCACAGGCTGTGGCTGCAGATGAGTATCTTAATGACATGCAGAACGCTGTCATTTAATTTATCTGCTTCACCAGTTTAATACAGCGCTGAAATGTTTTCAACAGAACGCATTCTTAGCTGGGAGGAAAATCCTACGAATACGTCCAGCTGGCCTCAGTAAGTCACAAGCAGAGCCAGCCGGACTAAGCAGATGCGCTAATAATGCAAGAACATTTTATATGTGATACATCAAAGCCTTTAGTATCGGAATACTGAGACCAATTTCTCACAAAATGATTTCTCTTTTGTAAATCATATTATAAAACCTATGTATTTTCACCTTCTAGCCATTGGGGTTACGTACATTTGTGCAGAATTTGTGTCCTTCTTGCTGATATTTGACAGTAAAAATATTAAAATCATGTTTTTAACTGTCTTGGCGTCCTATATTGGCACTGTTAGCGTTACATAAGAATAGTCCTTATGTGTTTTCCCTGGAACCCCAGTTCCAAACACTTAGGTTGAGATCTTACATTGTCCAGTGAGGGTCTTAAATTCACTTCAGCAAAGAAACAAAATAATACAATGACGAGGGATTGTTAGGGTATAAATGTAAACTGAAATTTAAATTAAAAAATAACTACTTTATTTTGACCATTAATGCTGTCTGTGCTGTCATTCTATCCTAGTTTAATTGACTTTGCAGAAAAGCTGGTACGCCAGGAGATAGTTGTGGTCAATGTTCTCCTCCACTATTTCTTTTTTAAGTCTAAATCTAAAAAGTCTGGGAACAACTTGAGAGTCTCAACATATCCAAATCAAGCTGTATTTTGTTTTGGTGTTTTGTTGGACCGGTCAGGCAGAAAATTGGCAAATTCCAGTCAAGCCATTTCAATATAATAAAAAGATAACCTGAATAAAAAAATAAAATAAGGGTTTCGAATGATAATTTACTTTATGAAAAGGTAAGAAAGTCCCCTCATTTGAGAAAGTATCTATCAGTCAGGAACTCACTGAATAACCCAAGTTTTTAGAAAGCTGGGTTCAAATCACTAGTGACACGCAGGTCTGATTACTGCCAGATCTGTGAAATCAAAAAACAAATCACTAAAATGTTGAAGTACTGTTGCATGTTTTCTCCAGACAGTGGAGAAGCTTTGCAGAAGTGTCTGGCTCTTCTCAAGTTGAATAAAAATAACACAGCATTTTAGAAGAAGACTTTGATAACGGAGAGGTAAACACAGAGGTGGTGGTATTATTTTCAGGAGCTGCTGTCTTACTTCAGAACATGGATGACATTCTTCTCTACACCAGAGAGTCCTGAAGGACAATGTCTGACCATCAGTTTGTGGTCTTAAGCTCATGGTGTAAAGTTTCCTAAAGTCAAAGTTTGGACTTACTGTATATCTGACTGAATAACCTTCAAAAGGTCATTCGAGGTTAGAAGCCCAGTGTGGCTGGATTAAAGTAGGTTAAGATAAGTTAAGGTAAGAAGCCTGGACCAAAACTCCTCCACAGCGAAGTAAACACTTGATGGCAGTTGTTTGCACAAACAATGACTCAACCAGGTGCGAGGTCTAGGGGTGTGGTTAGTTTTCCATTCATGGCCACGTAGGTTTGAATTGTTTTGATTCCTTAATAAATGTAATCAAAATTTGAAAACATGTTTCTTTTATTTACCATGCCTTTATTTGTCTGATGTTAGCATTTCTTTTATGACCAGAAACATTTAGGTTACAACAAAAAAACAACACAAACTAAATCTGTATGGCAACAAATACTTTTTAAAGGTGTTGATACTACACGTATAGTGTGTTAATATTTGACTATAGATGATATAAAGGCGATATTAGGGAAGCTCTGAAGAGTTATGGTGGTCCGAAGCTTTCCTAGCTAAGATTTGGCTTAAAAAGTCCCAAGCAAGCAAGATGATAGACAAGGTGAAAGAAAAAGTCTCCATCTCTGACTGTTCAACATGGATGGCACACGACTGTAAGACGGCAGGAAGGACGATCATAAAACGCCACATGTGGGGCAGCCATAATTGAAAATTATGGTCCCTGGAGTTGCCTCATGCAGGAATGTAGACACACACACACACACACACACACACACACACACACACACACACAGACGGATTGTCAGGACAAACCAAATGCCTGGTTGCACGCAAAACCATCCCCACCTAACAACACCCCGCACAAGCAGATGAATGTTAAACCATTTTAACAGCAGCAGAAGCCACAAAATGGCTGTCAGCAAAAAAAAAAAAAATCTCCCCTACTCCCCCACTCGCTTCCTCCCTACCCTCACCTCACCTCACCCCCCCACTCCCTCTCTTCTCTCTCTGCTAGCGCTGCCTTCGCCCCAGCTCCCTCCCCCGACTTCACTCCCTCTTTTCTCTCAGCTCGCTCTGCCAAAAGGTGCTCCAGTGCCGATATTCTGCTCAGAGAGAGACTGCCAACAGTTAGATTTGTCCTTGGATCCCGCTCCCGTTCTCCCTCCGCCCCTCTCCCCTCCCTGTGATCCTATTTCGACCCAACGTCCAGGCCCAGAAGTGGGGGGGACACACACACCTAATCGATTTCTCATGCTTTAATTTAAAGGTGGCACAAGCATCATGTTACCTAATAGGGAGCAACAACAGCCAGCTTGGTACTTTTTATGCCGGAGGAAAAAGAAAAAAGAAATGTATGGTGGGGGCGGGGGATGGGGGTTGAAAGTGCTAACGAGACAGGATCAATGAAATCACCTCTGTTATCCATCCTTCAGCCTCACCTTTTCTTCCCGCCTGGTCATGCACTGTTCCCCCCCACATGAGCTCACTTTCACAACTTCACTCCCACATGTTCAGGAGACCTGAGCGAGCCTCGGCTCTGTCCCTGCCTCTCTCTCCAGAGCTGTGCCCGTCTTCAAGTTGATCTGGCCAGCTTTTTAACAGTAAATGTTCCAGTATTTCTGGATTTTATGATGCGTTTTTCTTTAAAAGACTTCTCATTTGTGCTTGGAAGAGGAACGGTACATTCACACACAATCACTATTCTGTGTTTCATCCAGACTTACCTGGTGTGTTTTACTCCCAAAGAGCTAAATCTACAGAACCATTTTGCTCCTTCAGCCTTAGCCCTCAACCCCACTTTTCTAAGTGGTTCAGTGTCCCGATAGTTTATTTAGTGTAGGGGGGAGGCTAAAGCTAAAACAGTTTTGCATAAAGTTCTGTTAAATGTAATGTTAATACTCCAACCACACACAAGGGCTTGGATTATGGGACGGTTGGACTAGTTCATGCAAGCCCTATATAACAGAGAGAAAATCCTGCAACCAGAAAAGGGTTTGTCCACTGCCTGAAACAGAAACAAACATCAGTGGGTTTCATGCTCCACAACCCGATGAGTGTGATGAGCTGTCAATTATACACGAAAATGAAGGAGAACTATCCTGGCAGAAACACATTTGATTTAGGAGCACTTTTTGATCAGTGTGGTGAACATTTCCTCATGTGTGAAAGCAAAGGACCGATCTGAGTCTCCAGCAACATCAAGCTGCTGCATAGCGATAATAAAATGTTTCCTCCCTGGTGAAACGGCCATGGGATGAACAACTTAAACCCTCCTTTTAGTTGTTCAAGATGAACTCAAGTAAAGATATTCTATCCAGAAATGGGACACTCCTTCAAGAAGCTAATATTTAACTTACTTCAACGTCGTTCCGTCTAGATTTTTTTGCATGATCTATAATCAGTATAACATACAAAACAAAGTAAAATGTACATATTTTTGAAATGGCGTTGTTAAATATCCTTTATACACCACTGAGCTTTACAGATCTGACTTTGAGTATTATAGTGGACATACTACAGTAAAGCAAATTTTAAAATACTGGATATTTACTTTTGTGTTGTTTGACACGTATTAAAATAATTCATGCTCACATCCACTGCAGTATCCACAGCTGTTTACATTCCACACAGCCATATGAGTGTGTTTATATACATGTAATCACGATGACTGGTGCAGTGGCATTTTCATAATCCCGCTAAATTATCAAATGGTGACAGAGGCTGTCAGATTTTAAACAAATTTAAAGGAATTTTAAAGAGTTCGTCCTCCATTTAACCTCACCAAATCCTAGTAGCGCCTTTGGAACACAAACTGGCCCACAGCATCACAGAACCTACACTGTACTGAGTAGGGATGATATGCAACCCTGCATTTCTACGCAAAAAAACATCCTAATTGTTTCTGTAGTGTAAGAGGAGGAGGAATGGCACAATGTAATAGCCTTTTTTCAAAACATAGCCGTCCAGATAAGCTGACAATGCCGGAAAAGCAGAGTGTTAATCAGGGGAACTCGACAGGAGACCCATGTTAATACTTGAGGGGCAGCAGATATGGTGGACTGAGAGAGAATCTGTTGACAATTTTGCACTCAAATAATCTGTGTTAAATAAGAGAGTGGCAAAAGCCATAAGATGTCAAATTTGCTACAAGACATGTAGAGGGCTCAATAAATCCTTCTAAGAAAGAGCCTTAGTCAGATCAGACTAAAATTAAACCTTCTAGGAAGCATGGAAAACACCATGTGTGGCTGAAAACAGCTAAACACGTCATCCTTGTGGTGAAGCATGGTGGAGGTGTATCATGCTGCGGAGATTATTTTGTTTGGCGAGGACGGAAAAACTAGTAGGAGCTGACGGAGATAAACACTTGTTCAATCCTTGAATGAAACCTGCCTGAGCCTCCACGAGACTCCATACTTTAACCAAATTTCACCTTCCTGCACAACAACAATAGAACAGCTCAGATCAAAGCATATTCATGAGTGTCAATGGCCTAGTCAAAGCCCAAACCTTAATTCAACTGGTATTCTGCAGAGTAAATAAATATGAGACGTGCAGACCTAAAGTTGATGGATATAAGCCACATTTATGATGCAAAAAATCCGATCGTACCGTACGAAGCTTTCCTATAAATCTGTCCAAAAATGAAACTCTGCCTCAGAAAGAAAACCCACAAACTATCAAACCCCAAAAGCACTTCAATGCAACATGACACAGATGTAGCACTTTCGTGTTTTTCCTCTGCACAACGTGATGGACTATCAGTGTCAAATGATGATGCAGGCTGCTGTTCCCTGCAGGGGATCTGATAGAAACGCTTTCTGATGAGTGAGGTGAACCTTTCCCAACCAATAATGGTAGAAAGGACCCAAACCAAAAGCTGCACAAGCATCAAGGTGCTCCCCAGTGGGACCAGGCGCTGCCATCCCTGGGTGATACAGGTGTTTGGGTTGCCAACGTGCGTAAATCTGCCCGCTTATTTGCAGACATGTGACTGCAAGCGAGTTTTTGTTTTTTTCCTCAGCACGCTCTCTGCAAGGAGCAGCAATCCAGCACCTAGACAAGCTTTACCCAAACATATATGACTCTGATCTGCAGGGAAAACCAAAAATTAAGCACTTCAACATCAGCACAGGCATGCCAGCATGGACAGAGGAAGAACTGCGATCAGGTGAGGGAATGCGCTCAGTCCAAACCGGGACTACTTACCCATGTCTAACAATGTCACACAGTCTCTAACATGTGAATGTTTCATCAAGATCATTTACAATCCATTTAAGCAAAGACACGGCTTTTTACACGAGCTGCGATGAGATGACAGCCTCCCGGGGAGCTGTCAAGAATAAAAAATGTGGATGGATTTTTCTGTGACAGGAAAAAACCCTGGGGAAAATGGCGTCAACAGAAAGAGGTGGAGGAGGAGGACTTGTAGGCGATCCAACGGGGGAATCGAGCAAAAATATAAAATGTATATTTATAAACAAAAAATACAAAGAAATTCAAAACATCCACCAGGAAACTGTGTCCGGCATGCGTGTCCTATGCGTGATCAGGGTGCGCTGCGGGAGGGAACAGCTCGGAGAGCCGCAGCGGTGCGGAGCGCGTCCCGGTGCCTGCCTGGGGAGTCGGCGCGGAGATCCCTGGCAGATCCGCTGCTCTGTTGGATGGAGGGGGGAGGAAGAGGCTGAAGAGGAGGAGGAGGGGGAGCAGCTCTGTTACTGCAGTCAAAACAAGCAGCCCGCATCCGACTGCAAGCCAAGAGATCCAACCGGAGAGGAGGGACGGGTTTTCTGCGACAACAGAGCCGCGTCCGTGCAGCGGAGTAAGAGTACGAGTTCCGAGTGGAGACCGCAGCTTTAGCTCGCTTCCATGTCGCTGGCTGCACTGGATCAAGGCTTTCTCTCGCTGTCTGAGCGTGTGTCTCTCTCTCTCTCTCTCTCACTCGCTCTCTTTGCTTTTCCAGTCGGTGAATGTCAGATCCCGGAGCCTGGAGTCTGGTAATGATCTCACCCAGCAGACTGGAGGCTCTGGCCAACCTGAGCCGACCAGAGGAGAGGAGGAGGAGGAGGAGGAGCGGTGTCGCCTCCTTCTGGCTGCAGACAGCCTCTGCGCGTCCCTCCTTTTCTCTCTCCACCCACTCTCACCATGTTTTCACCTAAGAAGAAAGCTTATAGAGACATGCTGATGGTTCAGAGTAATGCACACACGATCACCATCCATCTAGAGAAAAGCTTTATCATATGCATGCAAATCTGAATGGATCTTATAGGAATGTTGTGACCTTTGGAAGAGAAACAGGCCCACAGCATCACAGAACTGCCACCATTCTTAACAAAGGGCGGACTCACTTTGTTGCTGAAAAGCACAATTACTGATAAAAGCAAATTATTGATATTTAAAACCTAATATCTACAAAAATGCTGATTAATCCTTGGTGGGTGACGTTTTGGATCATCATCCTGATGCTCGACCCAGACTTTTTTTTTTTGTGTAGCTGTTTCAAAGAAGTCATGATGATCTAAATTCTTGACAACGTTTCCGGGACCTTTAGAAAATAAACAGACCCAGAGTATCACAGATCCTCTGCTGTACTTGTTCATCTCTACATTTTCACACTCAGTGCCATGCCTTTTTCTCCACATGTTTGCTCTTACTGCACGATGCTGAACTAAAAATGCTTTTTTTTTCACTTCTGGTATGATTACATGCAGATAACATCTGGAGGTTCTTTTGCAGAACTGGTACCACTCTTACCTGCAGCTGTCCAACAGTTCAGATAAACTCTTTGTTATTTTGTCACAGTCCCCGTTAGTTCAAACCCTTCAATTATTTAAAGGATATTGACTTGTTTAAGCACCTTTCATAAACGAATGAAGATCAATAACATCTGAGTTCCTAAACAGCATGTACTCTTATGTTTCCCATTTTGGAAAGTGAGCATCGTAGACTCATCATGTCTTTGGAGAAAACCGTCTGACCTCCCACAAATACATTTAGGTTTTTTAAATAGTTAAATAGTGATCCTTATGCGTACTTTGGGGGGTGTTCCGTCAAGAAACCTTTTGCAAACATATGACATGAACTTAAAATAAAATTATCCCCCCTCTGTCTTCACAGGAAACAGTTTGCAATCCTGAAATGACGTTCAAAAGACGAAATCTGACAGCATCAGTCCTCTGTCTTTTGTTTTAACTTGTGTGCCCAGTAAGACAGAAGCTGCGACATCACACGTCACCCACGCATTTTATTCAGAGTAAAGCAAGGTGGGTGTTCGCGCATGGGGCTGAGCCTGGTGAATGGAAGGAGACTTAAGAGGCTCTGTTGATGCGTGGGCTGTTTTGTGCATACATGTGACTGCTGGTGATTTCCCCTTAATATGTCAGAATAAAAAGAGGATGGAAAACTAACATGAGCTGTAGTTGTTCCATCCTTTTTGCTGCTATCAGAGCTGCTTTTTATATCACAGCCCCATGCAAAACCTGACCTTCCGTGCACTGAAAACCTACTTTGAAACTGACGGACCATGCAAATGATCTGAGATGACCTTTCTCCTCAGGTGAACTACGGAAACAAGCTGTTACTCGACCCAGCCCTGCGCTTGTATACGTGTGTTTGTGCAGAACACCCACAGAGAGATGTTTCATTAGGGTGGAGGCTCTTTGAATCAGTAGTAGGTAAACACTCGGGCTTGTAGTTAAGAACCTGCAGTGCCATCAGCAGCCTGTACACTGGTACATTTCACTTCCCCTGCTGACATACATCAGATTCACAAGTCAAGTGTAAGTTCTGTGTGCGTGCGTGTGTGTGTGTGTGTGTGTGTGTGTGTGTGTGTGTGTGTGTGTGTGTGTGTGTGTGTGTGTGTGTGTGTGTGTGTGTGTGTGTGTGTGTGTGTGTGTGTGTGTGTGTGTGTGTGTGTGTGTGTGTGTGTGTGTGTGTGTGCGTGTGGT
>JAVLVB010000003.1:4909256-4921981 GCA_032876305.1 Orestias chungarensis
TGAAATGCAAAGGGGTGGAGACTTGATTCTAAATAAAAGAACTGTTTGCTGAGTCTAAAGGCAGAGCTGCTGGGTGCATGGTGCAAGCAGTCTCTCCCTCTTGCAACAGGTAATCAATATCAGCGTTGAGTGTCTTTGTTAATTCTCTAAATACTTGCAGATCTGAACTCGGTGAGAAGTCTGAGAGACTTTCTCAACAGCCACTAGGAATTGAAATTGAATTTCTTATATCTAAATGTGAATCATTCATTTTGAACCTGAATTGGTCACTTTGAATAATTGCTTTTATTTGAATCTGAATCTGAATAGACTAATCCGAAATTGAATCTGTTGGTTTGAATGTTTATGACAATAAAATCGAAACTGTATTTAATTTTATTGAAAAATTCAGCTCCATAATTCATTCTCACTTTTCAGTTTCACTTCTCTCCATTCAGATTCAGTTTTTCAATTAAGTTTTTTGTGCCACACATCCGGGGCCTGGCGTCAGGCAAAAGTAGTCGAACGCAGATGGCAACAACTCGCGTTTACGTTTTCTTTACCTGAAGGAAACACCTGCTGGAGGGATGTCTAGAGGGCCGCGGCCCAACGCTCAGTTTTGTAAAACAATTAAATGAAATTAAGCACCACATTTATGACAAGAAGCGTCATGTATGTCTGGCCAACACACCACTGGACACGTATTTCCAATAATTATTTGTAATGAGATGAAACATTGAGCTATCATTAGCTGCCGCTGCTGTTTATGTTTCAGTATCATGCACGTCGTTTGCTGAGAGCATCGAAAGGCGACACAAAAACAGCTGCCCTGACTTGCATGAAGTCATACATGACGCTTCTTGTCATACATGTGGTGCTTAATTTCGTTTATTTGTTTTACAAAAGGTAGCGTTGGGTCGCTGGCCACTAGACATCCCTCCAGCCTGTGTTTCCTCCAGGTAAAGAAAACGTAATGAAATGAAAACAATTTCTTTATTTTCCGATGTAAGATCGAAATGGTCCCACACTGCGCAAATCTTTTGTTTGCCTTGAGGCTCCATAGATGACGCTGTACCGAAAAAGATCCAGAATGCATCCCTTTGACAGATTTGCTTCCTTATAAACACAGTTTGGCACCTCAGTGTCATGTCGAAACAGTTGCTGTATCAGTCACATGACTTGCTGAAATCAATATGCGCAGCGACACGGGTTTTGGTCTATGATCTTGATACATGCGCCGACGCATCGGTGTTACCCAAGGATGTGTGGCACAAAACATTGAATTGAAAAACTGAATCTGAATGGAGAGAAGTGAAACAGAAAAGTGATGAATTAAGGAGCTGAATTTTTCAATAAAATTAAATACAGTTTTGATTATATTGTCATACACATTCAAACCAACAGATTCAATTTCAGATTAGTCTATTCAGATTCGAAAAGCAATTATTCAAAATGATCAATTCAGGTTCAAAATTCACATTCAATGATTCACATTAAGATACAAAAAATTCAATTTCAATTCCTAGTGGCACAAAATGTATCCCATACTTTTGCTAATGACAGCGAGGCTGACCATTTCTGCAGTTCGTTCCACAGTGCATGTACCTCCTGTACAGCCTGAAACATTGTTTCCTCAACACTGATTTATTCTTATTACAGTGGTTGTTGAACGACATTGAATGAGACGAGACTGTTCTGTCGAGGCTATTTTCTTTTCACTGGTCACAACTGAAGAGGAGTCATTTCCCTTTTCAGTTTAATTTCAAACCATATTTGTCTAAATCCAGTAGGTTTTCAATCCTCAAACATGGATTCATGAGCTGCTTTTCTGAGCAGAGGGAATCGTGTGTTTTCAAAAAGACTCTTCTGGCGATGAATGTCTTAATGAACAGAAAAAACAAAGCCTTGGGGTTTGATGGCAGCAAAACGCTGATTGAGGAGTGCGAGAATAGATTAGATTACATTACATTACGTTAGATTACATTAGATTAGATTATACTTTATTGATACCCGGCGGGAAATTGAAGATTTCCAGTACACATCCAGACAAACATTACAGTACATACATGGGGAGACAGGTGGCTGAGGCAAACAAAGTCGCTGCCTCATCTTGAGGCTCATCCATCCTAAGCGCTGCCTTTTACATGAGGAGGATATTGCCCCACTAGGGAGAGACGAGGGAAAGCAAGAGATTTCACACTGTATCTTTGACAGGATGCAGCTTGAGGTTCTGCAAAAAGAAAAGCAATGACACCTACAGATACCACTACAAGAACATCCAGCCTTGGGTATGTAGAGCTGGTATCAGCGTGTGTTTGTATGTAAGTCTTTGAGCTGCTGTGCTCTTGGTGATGTTATTAATTGTTCCATGATCAGTCTGATCAGCCGAGTTTTGGACCTTTCCGCCAGTCTGAGAGATCAAGCTCCTCCAAGATTGATCCCATTCTGCCAGTGAGACCAGAAGCCGCAGCCTGCCTGCGATTCTGATCAAGAATCGTGTTCAGCTGACAGTTCAGCATCTCAGTTTACGCGTCGGCCGCTCTCCAGACACCCTCACTCACTCCTAGCAGCTTTTCATAGGCCAGGGCAAATGCCCACGTTTCCTTATTTTGTTGATATATCAGGTAACCGTCGATACCCAAAAGCAGAAATCAAGTTATCAGAAATCCAATTGAGTACAAATCACCGACGTTAAGAGCCCAATTTTAGATTGGCTGCAGCCACCCTAACATTTGTCATAGCCAGCCTATAATTTTTTGCTGATTTTTAAAAATGATATACATTTTAAAAAAAATTTCTTCTGTTTTCTTATTTATTGTTTAATGCAATTATCAATGTCATTATGATTCATATTGCTCATTGGCTCTGTCAAGTCACGTGGTACGCTTCTGAACCATGTTGGATAGCAGGAGCGGTGCAACGCCTCCTTTGAAGCTCAGTACGGAGTTAGCGAAGTGAGATTGCAATTTGATGGGAGTGGGTTGCATTTACTTAACTACCTAGGCAACATTGAGCTACGCGTAGTGAGAAAAGACCAGGAGTTGTTAGGCAGGGCACAGGCGGTAGATGTATGAAGATGCTGGTGAACCTGGTGGTCAGTGAACATAGTCTTCTGAAGAATGCTTCCATGATGATGAGTTGTGAAGCACTTACGCTCTTCAGTTTGCGCAGGATTAATTGGCACCTACCATTGTTTTTTCTTCATATTTTTGCACATTTTAGCTGGTGTAGTTTGGCTGGTGAAGTAGCTTTAGCAAGCAATTATATACTGAAAACTATTTTTTAAAAGAATAGAAATGGTGGGAAGTGTGTCCCCAAGTTGTGATGCTCTTAAGATAATGAATTGATTGACAAAGGCTTAGTAGGTGCTCTGAAAAAATTTCAGCACAGGGGCAATGTGTTACCTCCTCTGGGGCCTAAGCCACCCTGATCTCTCAAACCTAGTAACGTCCCTGGTGCTCGGCTTACATTGTCAACAGACACACAATCTTCAGCTTCATCCAGGAATCCATTGCATATCCTGTGGGGGGGGGGGGGGGGTTATCATGTATTTATGATTGCAAGGAAAATTATTTGTAAAGTTTATGTTGCAAACTTCTTTATTAGTTTCATACCATGTGAGGACATGAATTCAGAGCTTCAGGGGTTAAACAAATGTCACAATATTACCAGATCTTCACCTGACAGCTTTTAAACATTAACAACCACAAAAGCTCCAGCATGCAAGGAGATAACCTGGGTAGGGTACCCAAATTCAGGTCTGACAGTCACCACAACTACAGCCCTGCTCAGTGGGGGGGGGGTGTTCATGCGTGTAGTGGGAGGAGAGACGAAGAGGAGAGGAGAGAGGAGTCAGCCTCACAGCAACAGTCTGGTTTTCATGTAGAAGAAGAGGAAGAGCAGCCATCCTTCCTCAGCCCAGCGCGTATTTCGGCGGTATTTCAGGATGTGTACTCCGTGCTGCGTCTCGCAGGTGAGCCGCTATAAAGCTCCAGTCTTGTTTACATTTGCCAGCCCTCAGTTCCAGCTGCACTTTTGCTGATGAGCTGTTCATTCGTGTCTCGGTGTTTAAATTGTCCACGTCGATTTGAGCGATTAAAAACGTAAAGGAGATAATGTCCACTTCTGGACCCACGCAGTCAGACGTCACCCGTCGGGGATGAAGACAAAGGCTGAAAGTCAAGCTAGCCTCCAGCTAATAGAGCTAGCCGAGCTGCAGGCTTCAGCTATAAGCTACAAAAACCCCAGGAAGCTGCTGTAATGTCTCTAGGTTTTGCTCTACACATGTTTTGGGTGATGCGGTTTTGTGTGTGAAGTATTTTATTTGCACTGTAAAGTGTAAAAAATGGAAAGATAAAAATTGTGTTCAGCTTGAATCCAGATGCACTGATCGCCATTCTCCTGCCGAGTACCGATTTCTGAGGCTTTTCTTGTTTTGAGAGGGCAGAAAAGGGGAGAGTGAAGTAATTTTACATTTAGTCATTTTCCAGATACATTTCTTTGTCTGATTGTGACCAACTCTGGTACATTTACACTGATTTGTAAAGATAAATAATTCTGAACTTTTTTAAATTAAAATAAAAGGATAGAAACAAATTGAACATTTTTTTCCCCCAAATTTGACTTGATTGCAGATTTTTGCTGATTTAGGAAAATGTTACATAATCTGTTTCTATTACCAGTTTATTTATTTTTTTGTGATTTTGCTGAATTTGCTGCAATAAGCTCTTTTTTTACTGTAATAATTAGACTCTTGTATTTATATGATCTTTAAGCTACAAACTTGAGCTGCACTTGTTTGCATCTCAACTAGACTAGCTTTACTGATTTGCATGGCACGAGGAATACTGTGATGTTATTGTTAGGGGTTTTAGTACTGCTAACAAAATACACAATGATAGCTAACAGCAGGCTGATATAGGATGCTCTTGTTATATTAAAACCTCTTTAAAAAGAAATTTAAATCAGCCAAAACCTGAGATCTGAAAACTGGCAACAAATTTATGATCAGCGAGTTTTAGTTTGAATAATTTGATGATAGTTCTGGCTGCAAATACACAAAATGTGGCAAACTCTTTGTTTTCTGTCATCACAATCATTCCGTTACGTTTAACTAGTATAATGTGCTATTTGAATTAATGGATTGTGCAGCTTTGGTGTTTTCTCCCGGGATTATTTGAAGTACCCTAACGTGTCAGAAATACAGCGTTTAAGGATAAGCAGCTGGCTTGTATTCCAAGCCTAAGAGTGTTTTCTTTAATGCTCAGTGTCTTTTATTCACAACCACCAGGCTATATTGACCGCAGGGTCGTCGCTGCTGTTGCGTCGGGTCTGTGCAGGAATGTAATTAGGCGAGCACATCCCTCCTCTAAGGGGGAGCTCACTTCCATTTCCTCTGCCTTTCAAAGAGCCAGGATGATGGAAAAGGGGTAGGATTAGGAGAAAATGAAGGGCAAACAATAAGATCAGCTGAGCTGCTGAACGGGGGGTTAGCTAATCCCCGCCAAAGACGGCCCATTTAGTCTGTCTCCATCTATTTGTGTTCTTCTAATTAACTTTTTTTCCATGTTTATGCGCCACACTTGAAGTTTGGACAGGCCCAGTCTGGTGTGTGGTCTGTTAATTTCCCCCTTATTGGCATAAAGGTGGAAATTAAAGAAAGATGGTCGGCGTTGTTAAGGTTAGATGTGGAAGGTGATCTTTCATATTTTTCACTGAGATCAGGAATCTGCAAAAATGTTGGAGTTGAAATGACTCCCGGGGAAACTATTGACTGTTGTCTGCACGGTGTAGGTGTTCAAAGGCAATGCATGAAAAGATAGAGCATCATCAATTCATTTAGTTTCCATCTCCTTAATAAACTTGTATCAGTTTTTTTTTGTAATAGAAATGTACAAAAATCTTCTTAAATGTACTTAAACTCATATGTTATACTTAAAACATGCCTTCATTGATTGTTCTTCTGAACAAAATTGGGTCAGTTATTTATAGAGATGTCCCAATATTATAATTAATCAATTCTAAATATATATTAAACTTGCTTAAGGAACTGCTTGTGCTGGAATCAAACCAAATTAACCAAGGAAAGTCTTACTTATAGACATTATTTATTTGATTTATTGAATCAGATATTTTAAAATAATTTAGGGAAAATTACTTT
The DNA here is from genome assembly GCA_032876305.1 of Orestias chungarensis. Taxonomy (NCBI): domain Eukaryota; kingdom Metazoa; phylum Chordata; class Actinopteri; order Cyprinodontiformes; family Cyprinodontidae; genus Orestias; species Orestias chungarensis. The sequence continues at coordinate 4,915,396 of JAVLVB010000003.1, forward strand.
AAAACCTTGACTGTGAAAGTTGATACGATATGTCCTTATAGCAGGTAGGAACTGATAAAGAGGAAAACAACATCCAATGAGAGACAGCTTCGTTTTATTACAAACACAAAAACCTTTTGGTGCGAAACCACTAAAGTAAAAATAATAAATTCTGCACTAACCTTCTTTTGTCATAAAATGTCTTCATGTAAACCAAGCATAGTTGTGTTTGTTCACCATAGATGCTGTGATCTTTCACTTGTCATCAAGGTGTTCAAATTTAACCACAGATATTTTATTTAAGGAATCCTTTTTTGCTTAATCGAATTCTTTGATGGAAAACTAAAAGGTGTTTCTGTTTAGTCGGGAGCTCTCTTTAAAGAAAAACGAGGCGGGTATTTGCATTTTTTTTAACCGCATGTCATTTTATACACTTTTTTTTAATTTTAGTTAAAAAAATGTGTTGAACATCCTCAATAAATCTTTAGATGCATTAATGAGGATGATGATTATATTTCGTTTTTTTTGGCTTCCACAAATGATTCCTTCCTTGTTTTTTGGAAAACTGTTGGTCCAGAAAAACGATGCCTCTCTAATTAGCGGCGATCGTGTGAGTTCACTGGGAAAAACATGGTCATTTTCAAGGCCCTACATTTGATTTATTGTTAAGCAAGAGCTAAAGATGCTGATGCAACACTGTGAAATACCAGATTACTGTCTAATCTGTAGCTTGGAAGTGAAACCGAACCTTGTAGCCGAATAAACACAACATAACAGGAAAGATTTTACTTTATCTGTTGATCTCGTAGCATCTCTTCTTCCTGTTCTTGTTCGGTCTGCTTCCTTTGTTGGCTGCGAGTGATATCTTGATCACTGCCCTGAGTTTTATTCCTGCCCTTTATTTTAACCCACTTCTCCTTTTTTAGTTCAGCCTTTTTTTCTCCCCCTTCTATTAAACCGAGTTTTCCTCGCTGTTGGCTGTATCCAGGGTGTCCGCTTGCAAAGAGAAAACCCAAAGATCTTCCTTTGTGTATTGGGAAACTGAGCACTGATACATTTTTGCTGTGTGTACACAGCTGCTTAGCTATAGAGACAATAGAGGGACTTTCGCTTGCAGTATGTGGAGAAATGGAGTCGTATGTTGGAGCTCCTTTTTGTTTTGCCTGCATGCCTTTTGTCTCTCTCTGCCGACTTCCTGTTTTTCGTGGATGTGATCTGAGCGTAGAGGGTGGGTCAGCAGTTTCACTTGAACTTTTTGTCTCGGTTGAATCGTGGCGACCGACTGATTGAAGGTGTTATTTTAAGGCATCAGTCAGCAAATTGCACCAGAAGATTTTGGGTTGGAAGGAAGTATTGTTTGAGGTGCTGCAAATACTACTAGATTTCTGACAGAGCTACCATTAGGCCTGAATCGTGTCTGTCCTGACAGCCATGTTTTTTTTCAGGGACGTTGTTTGAGTGAATCCGTTGAGGTGAGACTCTCAGAATGATGTCGGCTTCTTCCTTTGGGCACTCCAGTAATGAGTCTCCCCACGTCTTTCTTGTTTCCAGCCTGCATTTAACACAAATTTTACATCTGTGCTTGAAGCGCTAAAGTGACAAGTTTTAAATCTGGCTACGATATTTCTGCTCCTCCATCGCTGTCCATGCTTTGGCGCTGACATGAATTAGTGCTGGGCCTGTTTGTGCCGTGCAAGTGTTTGTTCCTCTGCGGCTGCATGCTGCACAGCCTAAACTCGCTGGGTTTGACTGAGGTAAAGCGTTTCTAGGCCACACAGTCCTGTTGGTTTTTATTACTTAGTTTGTGGCTAGTAAGGCAACAAAAGGGATGTAAAACCCTAAGGTATCATCAGGTATTGTCAAGAGACCAAACAATGTACGGGATCATGCAAAAAAAACTAAAAAATATGAATGTATTCAATTGATAGGCAAACATTTCTTGCTTGGTATGGTGTGATCTTATTTTAGTGAGACAGTTTATAGTAAGTAACGAAAACTGTTGTATTGGTAACTTTTGAAATCAAACACCCAAATGTAAGTTCGCAAAAAGAAATTTCATGAAAACCATCCAGATAGATTTAAACAAAATAATATATGATTATGAAGAATACTCACTGGAGTAAAATAAAATGGTCGCAGAGCATATAAGCACGTTAAAGCTGGTCTTTGCCACAGCGCTTCTGCTAAAAACGATGTAATGGAAAGAAAAGTTTCATGTTGTTCTCATCTTCCCAGGCCTGGAAGGCCGAATCTCTCGGTTTCTCCTGGATGGATTTAGACCAATGCTCTGCTAATGTCTGCGAATCAAAGTTAACCTAATGAACGTTCTTCACTCTTCAGACATTTTCACACTCTGTCCTCCTTCAACATGAACACAGTCTTGATTAAAGCAGACTTTTAATGCATCGAAAAATAGTTAAAAACATACAAGAGTAGTGGAGAGTTTGAATTTGTGATCTAGCGACACAGAGGTTTAAGACGAGGGAGGAACAGATGAGATTTTTGTTCGCTTTACTGTAAGATTTAACGCTTTATGTGAAGGTTTATGGTTTGGCTGAAGACGGGCGTGTGAAGCGCAGAGAGGACGAATAGCCACAGCGCCGTCGGGCGGCCTCTGTTCACATTTAAGTTGGGGGTTTAGATTGCAGACAGGCCAGCCACCTGTCATTATAGGGGTGAGTGAGGTCTGTGAAGTGGGTAAGGTCAGCGTGGGTTGCTATGGATACTCTTTTTACATCCGTGTGCGTGGTTTAATTCTTCGGGAGAGTCCCGTGTCTCAGATCCCCATCCCTGTTCCCCCTGATCTTCTGTTAGTCCCCTCCCTCACTAACGAAATCTAAACATCAGATCCTAAACTGTTGTTTTTTTTTTCTTTCAACGTGCAGCGCTTTGTGGTTAATTAATCGCCCATTGAGACACAGAGACATTCTTCTGCAGAAAAGAGTAAAAGGGACGGTTTATACCGCTCAGCTGTGCGTTCGCTAATGGGAATCAGGAGGCACAGGCATAGCATCAAGGCTAAACTTTATTCATTCAACCTTTTTTTCTGTACTTGTGTAATCCTGTTCAGTGTCACTGGTGCCTATTTTCTCACCAGTCAAGGTTAGAGAAACGGGGCATAATATGTGCTGGTTTTCTTGTTTGGTTAACCAAAGCGGTCGAGATTTTACTAAATCTGTGTTGAAGTGCCTATTAAACATGGGGTTTAAGTTTTTTTTTTTTATGTTAAGGATTGATTATGTACAGATATAAAGATTAAATGAATCAATTATTCTGATTTCTATTTAATAACTTTATTATAAGAGAGGAGAATAGGATTTAAAACCTGTTCATTGCTTCTATTCTGTTAGCAGCCAATTATTTAAGTTTGGTGAAGAATGTGAAATTATGCTTGATTGTTCTTATTGTCAAAATGACTATATATGGATGTACATTTTGTTTAGCATCTTTTATGATTATTATTTATATTTATCTATATGTTTCTGTGTTGGCAACCTGCATCTATTCAGACTGTCCAGTTTTTTAATAACTTTGATCAATATTAAAAAAAAAAGCTATTTTAACTGTGTTTTTAGTTTGTTTATGAATTTCCACAACACAATAAACATAATTATAAAGTCTTTAATAGTGATTTAATTTGTTATTTTCCATAAACATGGCACAGAAGAAAAAGTTTTGTTCTCTTTTTGTGGACATTTGATGCTTTTCTTGTGTAAAAATAAGTAAGGAAATTAAATTGTTTAGATTTAATTGTTTATTTAAATCTAAGTTCCTACAATATTGATACAGAATATTGGTCCGATATCAGCAGAAAAATCGATATTGGATTTATGTCAGCCTGCATCTGAAATCTCCAATATCAGCAAGTGTTTGCTAATTTGCTGTTGTGGTAAACTACTGTTCTCCATTTAATATTTCTTTCTAACTATACTTATGCTACAAAAACTAATATGTAAGTATATGTGATTAATGCCATAATCATGTTGGGTCAATATCTGTATCGGACAATGCCTTATCAGAAGTGAAAAAGTTGTAGCTGTCATGGTCTGAGCAAATTCTTTAGATTTAGGTTTTGTGTCTCACCTTCTCGCTCTTCTTGTTTGAAAATAAATTAAATCTTTGCCTAGTTAAACACATTTCAAACATCTTTGTGTCCTGTTGTGGATTTTTCTCGACCAAAGAGGGAGAGAACACCACTCAGTAAGACGAAGGAAGACCGATCTTTGTCTTTGCAACTTCATTCAAAGGCACGAAGATTTTGAAGCGAAAGTCGCTGAACGAGTCAGAGAGGCAGAGCGAGAGGACAAAGTGCACATTTATACATTTTGGTCATCAGGGAGTACAAAGGGAGTATATCCCATCGTTGAGTAAGACCGAGGAGATGCATATCTGGTTTTGACCAGTTCTTCCAACACAACTTTTCTCTCTGTCCTTGGAGGAAGGAGTAAATTAATCAGTTTCTTTCACAGGGGAGTAAGGACACAGCTGCTCTTAGATAAGATACAATAAACATCAACATTTTCCATCACAGTCCTCAGGTTAGAGTCCTGGATACCTCACTAATCGTGAATCTGTGTCCTTCAGTAACAGAGTACCACTGAAGAGTGTTTTTCAAATGGATCTTGTAGTGTTTATATTTATGGATCAACAAAAGACTGAATTTTTAAAGTTCTGCAGTCTAGTGAGAAGAGATTAAGGAAAAAATCGTTCAGTTTTGATTTAACAGATGATTTCTGGACACCTTTTTAGAATGTATTCTTTCCGTAGGCTTGTTTCCGTATTTTAAAGTTAACTTACTATTTTTTTCTGCTCCGTTAAAACGTGGTTTTATTAAGCGTTCTTTCACACCTTATAAAAGAAAGTGCTACATCAATGCTCTTAAGATGAGCGACAGAGATGCAGCTTTCCTCCATCTAACAGATGAAGGAGACAGTGTTGGTTCTGCTTGTTAACTAAGAATCTGTTACGAAAACTATCGGGATGATGGCACTCAGCTCTGCCATATCAATGTAGAGCTCTAAACAACCGTGCTGGAGCCAGCGGTGATGGATGAGTGGACAGTTGGACAGCAAGCAGATCTCTGGGCTGATGAAAAAGCGAAGGCTAGATTTTTTTATAAAGTGGAATTACAAGAATAAAGTAGTGAATTTATGAGAACTCCAACACAAAATAAAGGAATGTTGAGCATTTTGTGAAGTTAAACTTTTGGTATCAGTGTTACAGATAATGACTTTTAACAGATCAACATGAAACCATTATCAATTTTCAGAACTTTAAAACAATTGTGCAAACATGTTTATTTCGAAGAAAGAACCTGGAGATAATGTTTTTCTCATTATAACATCATGATTTTAATAACGTTGTATTTTTATTCTGCTAATATTATCACTGTATTCAATGTACACTGCATTGATCAGCATTAATGTCGGTATCAGACAATGTTAGTCATTTTTAGGACATCAGTATTAGTTGGTTAGGTAAAACCAGCCTGTTATTAGCAACCAATTTCTATTTCCATGTTGTTCCTGTATGTGTTTGCGTTTCTGGTGGGGTTGCCGGTTTGGTGAAGTCGCAGTTGTTTTTGGTCAATAACCGCGATACAAGAATCAGTTTATTTATATAGCGCCAATTTACAACAGGTGTCGTCTCAAGGCACTTCACAGAAAATCAATTAAAATCAAAGATTCATCATAACAAATCAATTTAAAAAAGTTTACAATCTAAGGAACCCCAGCAGATTGCATCGAGTCATTGACTTGCATTATTCACTCCTCTGGAATCAGCAGACCAAAACAATGGCTTGTGTTGTCGTTGACTTTACAGCAATCCTTCATACTGAGCATGCATGTAGCGACAGTGGAGAGGAAAAACCCCCCTTTAACAGGAAGAAACCTCCAGCAGAACCAGGCTTAGTACAAGCAGCCATCTGCCGGATACTGAAATAATAGAGTTTATAGCAGCAGTTGTAGAGCGTCACTGGAAGCATCTCAGCCCATGTTCTCATCCATGAAGCTGTCTCAGCTAAGATGTGGTTACTATGGAGAGAAGAACACTAAGAGAAAACAAAAGGTTAACAAGGTTGAAATAACGATAACTAAGTAGATTGGACAAAGGAAGAAACTAGCATAAATAGAAGTGGTCAGATTGTCCTCCAGCAGTCTAAGCCTATAGCAGCATAACTATAGAAAAACTTAAATAACTTAACCCTATAGAGTGAGACATGAAGAAGGTAGAGCAAAGGAGAACCGTCTGTCAAGACTGAGTTCCTCCCCAACCGGATTTGGCTGTCTTCTCTACCTCTTCCTAACTATAAAGTTTATCAAACAGGAAGGTTTTAAGCCTAGATTTGAAACTAGACAGGGTGTCTGCCTCATGGACTAAAGCTGGAAGCTGGTTCCACAGGAGAGGAGCCTGATAACTGAAAGATCTGCCTCCCATTGTGCTTGTAGAGATTCTTGGAACCACCAGTAAACCTGCAGTCTGAGAGCGAAGTGCTCTGTTAGGGACATAAGGAGTAATCAGATCTCTGATATACAATAGAGCTTTATTAGTGAGGGCTTTATATGTCGAAAGAAGAATCTTAAAATCTATTCTAAGTTTGACATGA
>JAVLVB010000003.1:4922081-4959382 GCA_032876305.1 Orestias chungarensis
GGGAAGCTAAAATTGGGGAGATATGATCTCTCTTTTTAAGTTTCATCAGAACTCTTGCTGCAGCATTTTGGACCAACTGTAGACTTTTAATTGCATTTTGTGAACTTCCTGCTAATAAAGAGTTACAATAGTCCAGCCTTGAAGTAACAAATGCATGGACTAGCTTTTCAGCATCTGCCCTAGAGAGAATATTTCTAATGTTTGCTATATTCTTAAGATGAAAGAAGGAAATCTTACAGACCTGTTTTATATGAGACTTGAAAGACATTTCCTGATCAAAAATAACACCAAGGTTTTTTACATTGTCACCAGATGCCAACCTGATTCTATCCAGGTCAACTGGCTGACTAAGCAATTTCTTTTTTAGAGGTTCTGGTCCAAAGATAACAACTTCTGTCTTTTCAGAGATCAAGAGCAGAAAGTTTAAAGTCATCCACATTTTTATGTCATCTAGACATACCTGTAATCTACCAAACTGACTGGATTCATCAGGATTTATAGATAAATATAGTTGTGTATCATCAGCATAACAGTGGAAATTAACACCATGCTGTCTGATGATTTTACCAATAGGGAGCATGTATATAGTAAATAGAATTGGGCCAAGTACAGAACCCTGTGGTACTCCACAAGTAACCTTACAATGCGGAGAAGATTAGTCATTTAGATGAACAAACTGGGATCTATCAGACAAATACGATTTAAACCACCCTAGTCCTGTTTCCTTGATCCCTACAGTGTGTTTGAGCCTTTCAATAAGGACATTGTGATTGACTGTGTCAAAAGCAGCACTGAGACCTAACAGAACTAGAATAGACACGAGCCCATTGTCTGAGGCCATGAGAATATCATTTGTAACTTTAAGGAGAGCTGTCTCAGTGCTATGATGAGCTCTGAAACCTGACTGAAATTCTTCAAATAGGTCATTATTCCTCAAATGCTCTCTCAGTTGATAAGCAACAATTTTTTCAAGGATTTTAGATAAAAAAGGAAGATTAGATATGGGTCTGTAATTTATTAAGTCTTCTTGATCAAGAGAAGGTTTCTTAAGTAGGGGTTTTATTACAGCTACCTTAAGAGCCTCTGGTACATAACCATTCACTAATGACAAATTAATCATTTCCAAAATGGGGGTAATAATGATAGGAAATACTTCTTTAAACAATTTTGTCGGGATTGGATCCAACATACAAGTTGAAGGCTTAGATGAAGAAAATATTTTTGAAAGCTCAGAAGGCTCAACTGTAACTAAACACTTCAAACAGAGATCAGGCTCCAGAGCCACATTCAGTAGCTCATTGCTTACTGAGGTAGTAGTTATGTTTGGTAGGATGCCATCAATTTTAGTTTTAATAGATTCAATTTTATCAATAAAGAATTCCATAAAGTCATTACAGCTAAGAGTTGGAGGAATCGGTGATATAAGTTTTCATTTCTCGTAAGTTTAGCAACTGTATTAAAAAGTCACCTAGGATTGTTTTTATTCTCCTCTATTAGTAAAATAAAATATGCAGATCTAGCTTGGTGCATGGTCCTTTTATACAGAAGCACACTGTTTTTCCAGGATAAATAGGACTCCTCTAAAAGCGATAACCGACATTTCTTCTCCAATTTCCTGGTTTTTCCCTTCAAGGTACGAAGTTCTGAATTAAACCAGGGGGCCAACCTCCTATGAGTAATCACTGTCCTTTTTATGGGGGCTACGTTGTCTAATGTTGTACGCAATGAGGACGTAATACTATGAACAACAGCATCAATCTGTGTAGGGCATGAAATTAATTTTTTGCCCTCCACTGCGTTTCTCTGAAATACTGAAGAAATTTGAGGTGGAATGGATTCCTTGAAGGCTTTAACAGCATTGTCCGATAGACACCTACTATAAAGACATTTTCTTTCAGATTTTAAGTACTCGGTGAAAAAGAACTCAAAAGTTATCAAAAAATTGGTCAGAAAGGAGAGGGTTATGAGGCAGCACTATAACTTTTTCACACTCAATGCCATAAGTCAGCACAAGGTCTAAAGTGTGACCAAGATAGTGAGTAGGTGTTTGGATTTTTTGAGTGAAGCCAATTGATTCTAAAATGGCAGTAAAGGCTAAATTTAGACTGTCATTTTTGGTGTCAACATGAATGTTAAAATCTCCCACTATAATAATTTTATCAGTGTTTAACACTATTTCAGATAAAAAATCTGAGATCTGATCTATAAATTCAGAGTAAGAACCTGGCGGACGATACAAAATAACAAACAGAAGTGGTTTAATTCTTTTAGAGGTTGGATGCGGAAGGCTAAGGGTTAAATGTTCAAAAGAACTATAACTATTAGTTGGCCTTGGATTAATTAATGAATCTGATTGAAAAATGCTTCCTACTCCTCCACCTCTCCCAGTACTTCGAGGAATGTGAAAGTTTGAATAATTAGAGGGAGTTGATTCGTTGATACTAACATAATCCTCATGCTGCAGCCAGGTTTCTGCGAGACAAAGCAAATCAATTTGATTATCAAGAATTAAATCATTAACTAATAAGGACTTTGAATACAGATGCTATAGATGCCAGCATTGGGATTATGGGGTATTAACAGAAACATGGATGTAGTGTCATTAATGTGGCCAGTTTTTTTTTTTTTTTTTTTTAAGATGTTAAAAGGACAAGAAAATGTAAATATAATATCTGTAAATGTAGGTGACCAGCTGTAACAAATATATTATCAGATATCAGTATCAGGTCAGATTTTCATATTAGTGCATCCCTTCTTTAATACTCGTACTAGCCGCAGAAAATATTTGTTCCCCAGCTGGTTAAAAACATGACAAAGCATTTCCAGTATTTGATATGTGATTAAATGGAATATTAGGTGATAGGTTTGTAATAAAAACAAAAAAAATTGAATTAAATACAAACTCAGCAATTTCCCACTTCAATGTTCATGTTGTTGTAATGACACACAGACGTGTTGAAGAAAGAAGAAGCGACTTGCCGTATAAATATAGCGCTATCTTGCTTATTATACAGGACACCTTCAGGCTGAAGGAAGTTCTTTCTTTTTATTGCTCTCCGGTCAAGTTTATTTTAGTGACCTAAACATTTATTAAAATGCATTTAAAGCTTCTAGAAGAATGAAAGGGATCACAAATTAGCAATGTGTTTATTTTCTTTGTAGTTTTACACTTATACGTGGATGTGTTGGTTAAATAGGATAAAGATCATGGGAATATTTCCAGCAAATGCTCAGCTTGACCTCTTACCACTGGGTGAGGTTGCTTCAGAAAGGCCTAGTAAATTACAGTGTGTTGCTTTCTAAATATGACACAGAGCCTTCTTTTATGTATTTATCCTCCGCTTATGCGAAAGCCTGACAGAGGAAACGGTGTCGGCCTCTGTTTGTCATTCCCTGTAGTGACCTGCAGGAGAGAGGCAGTTTGTCCCTGGTGACTGAAATCATGAATAACCAATAGTTGCTTATGGATGTCCCCTTGTTGCAAGTTTCCCACTGGTTGGTTAGTTGCTGTGACCTTTTATTGTTGGATAATTCTCTGTTATGCTTATATGAAAATAAAATATTTAGAAACTTTGTATAAGTGTCAGACTAGGATGACTTGAATATGTTAATAAGGTGTTGACTCTTTTAAATTAAAACTATTTGTTCTGGCCACATTTTCTGTCTTTGGCTTTGTAAAGATAAAAAGTTTGACATTTTTACTTTCAGAATGATAATATATAAAGAAAGGCTTCCAATTGAAACAGGATTGGGTTACTATCATAAAAATAGGAAAAAATATTTAAATAGTTAAGATTTTTAACTAGCTTTAGCATCTTAAATTACCAATTAGGTTTGTTATATTAGCTAGCATTTAAAACTTTGTGTGTATATACATATATATGATATAATATAGATTGAGATTGTATATCCTCAGTTAACGCCAACATTTCTAAATTCAGTGTGATCCATGACAGATGGGTTAAGAGCTCAAAAACGATGGAGCAGAACAAGTTTGTTGGGGTATATTCAGCCTTCCTGTTATCTGCTAAAAGTCTTGCTTTCTTTTATCGCCTAAATCAACCACTAAACTTTTCAGCATGCCCCAACGTTAGTCTTTCGTCTCTGTTGTACCCACAGATAGCCAGGTTTTTTGGTAAAACAAAACATGATTTTGTACTTTCGGCCTTGCTATTGTTTCGGCTTTCAACTGCTCCAATGCTCCGAGGTGCACAGGGGGCACCATGTTTTATCCCCAACAGGAAGTCATGATTGTTTTGAACGATTCTGATTGGCTGACGGAGGTTTTACGTTTATGATGCACTGCCTTCAATGCATTTTGGCATGTTTAATGCAACCCTAAGTGACGTGTTAGTGTGTGTTTGTTGTTTTTTTTAACGCAATGTGTCGGAGATTTGCTTTTTGTAAATACTAAGCTACATGTGGACAAGGTTTATGTTTTCTCACTTGATAAAAAAAGGGGTCAAATGTTTAGTCTTCTTTTCACAATAACAACTCTTTAGTTTAGAGCTATAGGAATAATGTATCTTTGTTTTTGTAAAGCTCATTCACTGATGTGGAGAATATCGGGTTTTTTTATTTTTAGACTTAACACTCACCAATCTGGCCAAATTAAGTTAAAAAAGCATCACATTTTTCAGTGGATTTCTAGTTTTAAAGCTTTCTTTGTTATTTGACAGTGTTTCTTCTGATATAGCAGGATCCAGTCCTTATATTTTAGCAGAAGAGGTAAGTATCAGTAGTTTGGTGGATATTCTGACTGAATTATCAAAATGTGAGGTATAATCATGTGTTCTTGTTTTATAACCCAGAGTCGTGTCCTTCCTGATCTTACATTTGTCTTTACACCAATGATTTTTACCATGACAGATATGAGATTATTAAAATTGTCCTTGTTTCTCTCCTCGGGGCATCGGTGACTTGCCTGAACTTGTTCCTGTAGTTTTTCAACTTTTGTGAATCATCGTTTGAATGTGAATCCCCCTTTTTTCCCTCTGTCTGAGCAGTCAGTTTGTTATAGGACTGAGGCCACATAAATACTTAATTTTGAACCTCTACTTCGTTTTTCTTTATATTATTCTTAGATATTTCCTATTTCTTCTTTACTCTGCTCCATTCGTCCTCGTACTTCTCTTGAATGCCTGATCTCGGTATTCATTATAGTTGAATATTTAAGTTTTATAAGCAAGTTTCTGCTTGTTTCTCATGATCTGTTATGTTTCTGTCCAGCTGGCGTGTTGTTGCGGCTCGGCCGCCTGCTCTTGCTGCTGTAACTGCTGCCCCAAGATTAAACAGTCAACCGGGACCAGGTTTATGTACGCCTTCTACTTCCTGCTGGTCACCGTCATCTGTGCCGTCATGATGTCTCCCAGCGTGGAGCAGGCCATGAGAGATAACGTGAGTTTCTTTTAATATTCTAAAACATGATTGATTTAAAGTTTCACACGTCAACAAACACAAACGCGTTTAGAACGATGTTTGCAGAGGTTCCTGGATATAACGGTAGCAGAATGCAATTTGGCTTGTTTTTATTCATAGCTTCGAGATCTACCGCAGTCAAATTTCCTTGTAAACAAATATCAGAAGGAGGTGTTTCAGCTAAAACCTGGTTTCCGTGATAATGTTATCATCAAGATGCCTGAAACTGGAGCTGAGCATTGTAACGTCCTACAGAGTGAGTAGTAAGGTTGTTGTCAAATGTGGGAACAACTGTCCTCCTTCCAACCCCTACTGTGTTTTTATTTGTGTTTTGTCATTTGTTGTACATCAGGCCAGCTGTTTATTGGCGACTGCTTGTCTTTATCTTAATACTTACTCAGTTTAACCTTTGTCTGCTTGTTGCACAGCATCAGAGGTGAACCACGGAGGCCTCGCTAAATTACAAAATGACCACTTTAGGAACTCATCTAGGAAATGACGTGAACCTAGAATAACATCTGAAGACCGCCAGACCTCACTTGCCTCAGTTTCAGTCAGTTTTCATGACTCAACCATAGGGAAACGAAGACTGGGGAAGAACTGGCAACCAGACAAAGAGTTTTAAGGCCAAAAACCGGAGCTGACCAAAAAGAGCATAAAGTTAAATTATAAATTTGCACACAAAAATGTTGACAATTCACAAAACTTTTGGGAAAATATTCCATGGACTAACGAAACAGAAGTGATGCCACAAAAACTTCACCAATTTAAACAGGGCAAAGTGCAATTGTGTTCGTTATGCAGCAACATAAAACTGACCTTGAAATCAACAGAAATGATGTTTACATATAGAGGAACGACTTCCTCTGCTCGCTGCTACCATTAAAACAGCCGAGCCTCTTCCCTTAGAAGAAGCTGTGTGGTGACAACATTTGACTGCTTCTCTTCCTGTTGTGTTTAATGCTGTTTTCCTTTTTTTTCCACTATTTGGAAGGCAAGTGGTAATGATTCCCTATTGTGCGTTTTCCTGTGATTTAAGGATTTAAGCCAATCCACGCTCTAAATGGCCTCTGATAGCTCCTCATACAACTTTGCTGGCGCGGTCAGTGACACAGGAGGGAAGTCCCTGCTAAGAGAGCAGCCATTGTGTGCGTGTGGGAGTTCTGGTCTCTTCTGAAGAGATTTACAGCAGTTTGAAACGGTTCACCCATTCTTCTTTTAATCACAACACCATGGACATGCTGATATCCTCTCTCAAGGGAGACAAAGGCTCCAAAATTGCCTTTTTTTTCCTTTATGCCATGATCTGGCTCTAAACATGTCTGCACACTGAGGAGATGACGGCTCAATCTGCATAAATCAAGTGAATGCAGCTATTAGAGGATAGAGAGCCCAGGCGACGACTAGTAGAGGTTACATTTACAGATTTCAAAAGGGTGCTGGTTCTCACAAATCTGTTTTGTTTTTTTAGGAATTACATGATAACATAATATAAATCATTTCCCCCTTTTAGATAAACAGTGACCTGGGTGTTGCTTTAGTCTTAGTGGACATCAAAACTCTACTTAAAGCTTTTGAATTTCTGATAACATTTTCTTTCCCATTTGACTTTGATCAGACTTTATTCTATGCTTTTCTAGATGTCTTCTCTTCTGCTGGACCATTATCAGCTAAAGTTCACACCAAACGTACGTTTTTTTTTTTTTGGAGCTTTAACTTAGATTTTTCTCCTCTAGCTTTTTCGCATTGCTCTTCCCTCTTCACATTTTTGTGACTTGGTGACCAAAAAAAAAAGCCGTTTAATTTATTCACCAGCGGTCTTTGTTTGTGTACACTGTCAGTTAGTTTTTAAGGCCCCTCTAACAGGCCGCGGAGAACCAAGGATGAATGAAGGCTCCGTGGAGAAATGGCACTTTTGTTGCTGCTGCCTGTTCTGTCTTTCAGCCCCTTTAAAGCCGTGACACTCAGCACAGACACTATCGGGGCCCTTTCACTGAGGCCACACTCTATACAAACACAACCAGAGGTAGGTCTCTGTCCACTGCCCCAGTGATCTAATCCTGGCATTTCTTCTTTCTCTTCCTTCTCGGCGTTGGCCCGTCAGATCCCTTTCTACAGCGGACTGTGTGAGAAGATGAATGCTGGGGAGAACTGCAAGACTCTGGTGGGTTACTCCGCTGTCTACAAGATGTGCTTCGGCATGGCTTGCTTCTTCTTTCTCTTGGCCCTCATCACCATCCGGACAAACAACAGCACAGGCTGCCGGGCGGCCATTCATAACGGGTAAAAATGACCTGCTTTAGTTTTATAAAGTGTTCGGTTATTTGTGGGAACTTCATGAAGTCCCAAACTTTTTTGCAGGATGCTGTTAAAAAAAAAAATGCTTGTTTAATTAAGAAAGTTTTGTCATGTTTTGGTTTTATTGACCAGCAAATACAACAAAAACTGTTAAATAATGATTACTTTTTACATGTTAATTTACATTTTACTTTTTGGACATGTTAATATTTTGCTGTAGGTGAAAGAAGTGATTATGTATTATTTATTGTGTAATAATTGTATTTACATTTTTATTTACATATTTTAATTGTTTAACTGATATTGAAAGTTTTTCTTTTGAACAAGTATTATATTATACTATATTATATTATATTATATTATATTATATTATATTATTATTATATTGTTTTTTAATTTACTTTTTGCTTCTTTATTGTCTGCCTTGCATGTCAGATTCTGGCTGCTGAAGTTTATCCTGCTGGCTGGTTTTTGCGCCGGAGCTTTTTTCATCCCACAAGAGGAAACCTTTCTGGAAGGTGACACAGGAAAATCACCATTATCTCCCTAAAATTGATTTTCATTATATTTTGTTGACTTATTTTTGTTTATTTTTATTGAAGCCTGGTATGACGATACCATGTTGACATTTATTAAGTTTTAACATGTAAAAATGTAAAAGGAGACATTAGGTTATGAGAAGCATGTGAAACTATCAGGGATGTTAAGATAGTTAACAAAACCTGATGTTTTATCCTCATTCATTATTTTCATTGAAGAGCAAATATTGTCTTAATAAAAAAAGTACCAAGAAGAGGGACACCATATATAAAATGACATTTTCTAGTCAAATTGGAGTGCATTGACATTTTATATGTGACAGAAAACTAAAGCTGTACTTAGCCCTGAATATGCTTACCCCAAATGAAATAAGTGGTGACACCATCATATTGTTTGGATGCCATAGATGGTAATATTTGAGACTGGGATGGATCTATTTATCCTCCAGTAGGAGAGGTGATCCTAAACATGCAGCCAGAGCCACAATTATTGGGTTTAGAGAAGAAAAGAGTAAAAGATGAGGAAAAGCATGGGCAGACTTGGACATTTCCGTTCATAGATGCTCTCAATCCAGTCTGTCTGCGTTTGAGCTACTTTGACAAGAAAAATGGGCCGAGAGCTTATTCTCCATCCTTCAACTAGGCTCTAATTTTCTAAATCATGCAGTATTTTCTTTACACTTCACATAATGATAATATTCATGCCTGCAGAGAAGCTTGTTGTTGCAGCGACGTTTTTAAAATTTCACTACAATCCTTATACGATAACGCCCAGAGCTGTCCACTGAACCTTCTTTCACAATTTTAAACATGGATCCTTTTCTGTGTTTACAGTTTGGCGCTACATTGGGGCTGCAGGTGGGTCCCTTTTCCTGCTGATCCAGCTCATGCTGTTGGTGGAGTTTGCACACAGATGGAACACAAACTGGTGAGAGTGGCACACTGGTCTTTCCCATTTTGTATGGAGAAGTAACAGGCTCACGGTGGGGATGTCGTTTAAACAAAATCAGATCTGCTTTTTATGTTTTAAAAACCAAAACTGTAATATATTTAAACTTCAAACCTAAAGACAAAGTAATATAACATTAGGCTTGACTTTATCTCTCTTCCTCTGAATTTTCCTTAAGGTCAATTACTCCTGGGTTGTGTTTTTTTTAATTACATTTTCATTATTGTATTGTTTTCTCCCTGTTAAATTGTTTTTCTCATTCAGTTTGCATTCGATTGTTAAATATCGTGTTATTTTCTCCTCGATTTCCTTTTCTCTCCCCTCCCCTCCCTGTTTCTGCCCTGCAGGAGCTCAGGTGTGGAGCATAACCGTCTGTGGTACGCAGCGTTGGCCTTGGTGACCCTGATTCTGTTCAGCATCGCGGTGGGAGCTGTGATGTTCATGGGCGTCTATTACACTCATCCGGAGGCCTGCTTACTTAACAAGATCTTCCTGGGCATCAATGGCGGCCTCTGCTTTGTTGTCTCCTTACTGGCCATCTCCCCCTTCATACAGAAACGTAGGGGGGAAAAAACCAACATATTCAAGTTCTTTATGATTTATTTTACTGGTATTTAAATTAACATTATTATTTAAATTGCTGCAATTAAAACGGAGTCCCTCACAGAATAGCTGTATTTACATTGAGACTAAAGGATACAATGTTGGACTCTTTACTAAGCAGGTGACATGTTAACACATTGAGGTTTGGTTTGGTGTCTGAACACTTTCTTAAAGGACTGTGTAAACATTTTTATGAAAAAATGCCACGTTCACTTTTGCTTTTGTGCAGTGCAACCCAAGTCAGGGCTTCTGCAGCCCGGGTTGATCAGCGTGTATGTCATGTACCTCACCTTCTCAGCTTTCTCCAGCAAACCCAAAGAAAGTAAGAACAGACACGTCTCTACAAAGAAGTAATGTTTCTAAATGTGTAATCATTTTAGCAACAGATTAGTTTTAATGAGTCTTCACTTCGGCGTGCATGAATTCAATTTTATGTTCAGAAATATGATAATACAGGGCCATAAAATACAAATGGCGTACGTTTCAACCATTCCTTAGTTTTAGATGTGTTTACAAATGTGTTTGCACGTTGTTTCCTCTGCCAGTGATCAACGTGGATGGTGTGAACAAGACTGTCTGCGTGTTTCCCTTCGATTCGGGCTCGGAGAGCGACAGGAAGATCGTCACCATTTTGGGAGCCGTGATCCTGTTCGCCTGCATCATTTATTCCTGGTAAGAAGCTAATATATTACATATTATTTATTAGAATCCATAGCCGTTTTAAACACATTCTTAGCTGTAGCCTATAAATCATAGAGTTTTCTTTCCTATCTGAAGTCCTACTCTTGATAAAAGGAAAAAATGATCAGTTGTTTTAAACAAAGATGAATAAAAAATAAAGAAAGATTGACGTTGTGGTGAGTGTACAAGATATATGTTAACTTAATGCTTTCTTAAAGAAACAATCTATCTATCTGTAATTAAGAGTATTACATAGTAACATTAATGTAGCTCTTCCAGGTCGTCATTTTCTCTGTACAACATTAGAGAAACTGATCCTAATTAAAATTATCAGTGACAAGAAGATTAATCTATTCTATGCATAGAGCTGCTTATCCTGTTATCGAGCAGGAAGTGGGACATGAAGTTGACTTTTACAAAATGGTCAAAGAGTTTGTGGTCCTACAGCATCTCATAGGCAGCTTAACATCAAAATAAAGAGTAAATTAGGAAAATCTTTTTTAAACAATAGCAACCAGAGCTTCAGCTGATTTCAATGAGCTTCAACATAATTCCCCCTCACTGACTGCTTTAAAAACACTGTTACTGTTTTTGTTTTGGGCTAAACCGCTTTAAAAAAGCAAAAAAGGTCACAGAAGTATTTTTCTTGCTGTGGCTATGACCCATGTAGACAGTTTCCTGGTTTCAAACCTTAATGTGAGATTTCAACACTGAGGAAAACCAAATAAGTTGGTGCTATTTTTGTCTGATTGTGGTGGAAAAAAACTAAAACAACACAATGTTCTTCTGTGCATCTTAGACTTATTCTTACTCTTTTTTAAGTATAAACTGCCTTAAAGGACCTCTGGGTAGGTTTTGTTTTTCGTTTCTTCGCTCAGTTTCGGTTTACTGACATTTCAGAACCACTGTTGTTACTAATGTAAGTAGCAAAACGATACTTAATACCTTTTTGAAGATGAGTTAAATGACCAGAAGTGATTAAAGCTGTCAAACATATCAACAAAAGGCTTTTCTTTTTGTAATGTTCTGATCAAAATAAGCACACAGACTCCATTTTCAAAGCAGATATACTTATAACTTTGCATCTGCTGGGTTCAGGCTATGGCAATCCCGGTTTAAGCTTACAGGGCACTGAGGACGATGAGGGAAACGATAACGACACAGACAGCTTAGCTTGTATTGGCTAGCTCTGAAATACTTCACCTAGCTGGCTTTATCTGAGCAAAAAGCTGGGAGAAACTCAAACTGGCTCCCTTCCTTCAGTCACATGTGTTTTCAATCAGCTGGAGGTATCCTGTCTCCTGTGGCCATGCGTGCTGCTAAAACTGCAAATTATGAGGAACAAAAAACTGCAATGATGGAATTATAACTCTTCTCTCTCTTTATTTTTGTTCCCTTTTCTCTCTCCCAATAGTTTAACATCAACTACCAAGCGCAGCTCTGCAGCGCTCCGTGTCTATAGGAACAGTGAGCCAGAAACAGAGGTAAGCGAGCGAGACCTAACAAGGCGCTAAATTAAAACGCAGGCTTGTAAAACAAAGCGGCAAATCGTACGTGGAGCGCCCTTTGTTTTTGTTTGGTATTTCTGCGTCTGGCTCAGGAGTAACCTGGATGTTTTCTTTCCACTGCAGAGAGCTCGCTGCTGTTTCTGCTTTGGAGATGAGACAGGTAAGGAAAGTCTAATAATTTGTTTTCTTCACAGTCGATTTCTATTCTGCGGCTAGATTGAGGACGGCGAGAAGACATTGGTCAGCAAACACGGATGATGTCACTGTTACTAGGACATTATTATGACAAAGTGAAGCGGGATCTTGAGGAAATTAGAGGCATCTGTGGGATCACACTGCCACCTGCTGGAAATGAGGCATTTTGACTTAGAAATGCCTCCTTCTCTTTAATGTTTGAGACCTTTATGAGGTTACACGGAGCCCTGATTCTCACCCTTTTGCTTCCTTTTCAGAGGACTATGACGAGGACAAGACTACCTCAGGCCAGAGCGTGATGTACGACGAGCAAGAAGGAACCATATATTGCTACTCCGACTTCCACTTTGTCTTCTTCCTGGGATCTCTCTATGTCATGATGACTATCACCAACTGGTTTCAGTAAGTGATGAGCAGGACCTCATTTAGCCTGTGGGAGCTTCTCAAAACAGCGGGGACCAAGGTCACGGCACTTGGAAAAAGTACAATGTGTTTTTATTGGATTGATTTATAAAAACATGCCGTCTGATCAGGTAGAGTCTTTATCCAGCTGTGTCTTATAACCAAGTGAAAAGGTTTAGTCGACAAGCCCGGCTTCCCTCCATCTTCTTTGTGTCATAAACCCAAAAGAAGAACTGGGTCTGAGTTTCCGTTGAGATTTAGGTGCTAGTGGGAAAACAAGCTCATGAAAGTTGATGTATCTTTCTGATGTACCCGAGTCAGGCTGTAGATTAGCTTCAGTCAATGTTGGATGTGTTCAAAAATGTTTCTAATGGGGTTTGAGAAAGCCCACATACCTGTTGGAGCTATTTAACAGGAAAGTATTTTCTTCAATGTGTCGATAAAAAATTCTTTAGGTCCTTCAGCTGTTCTGTAGCGAGACTTGAAGCAGAAAACTGTACAATAATTGAGTACGGTAAAGGTTCTGTATTTTATCCTTTTGACTGTTTAAACTCTTTATTAATTTGGAAATGTCTTAGAATGTCAAACTTTGCTGTTTTATAGCAAAACCAGTTGTGATAATCCAGCTGGATGCCAGCCTGTCTAAAATATTAATGCAACAATCTTTGGCTCTGTTTTAAAAGTCGAGAAAAAACATGTTCCAAATTTAAATAAATACAGACTTGTTATAGTTAGGCTAGAAAAAGGATTATTCCGCTGTTCTTCTCTGGTTCTGCTCTGAAGGTTTGGTTCTGATGTTCTCGTCTTTGTCTGCCTTTCACAGTTATGACGACCATAAGATCGAGAAGCTTTTGGATGGGAGCTGGTCGGTGTTCTGGCTCAAGATGGTCTCCTGCTGGGTCTGCCTCTTCATCTACATGATGACCCTCATTGCTCCCATGATGTGTCCGAAGCGCTTCCAGGCTTAGTTTACACCTGTGCTCCTCTGATGGATCTGGTGAAGACACCAGCTGGAATCCCCACTTTACCTTAAAAAAAACTACCCTGAACATTTGAAGTGGAAGATTATATCACATGTTTTTCTATTATACAGTTTTTGTTTTACATTGTTAGACTGATAATACCTTGGTCATTTTTAATTTTAGTAGACTATTTCTTTGAGTTTCCTGCAGGTCTGAAGTTACATATAAATTATATTTGGAGCTGAGTTACAGTGACAAACCTGGGGACTTTGTAAATTCCCTAAATTGTTCTGATTAAAAGTGTTGTTGTTTTTTTACTTATAAGATTATTTTCATTTATTTTTACTGAATTTTCCTTGTTACTCTCAGCCAAATTCTTCAATTCTGTGAAAACAAACCATGAAGTCGTAGCAAATGTTTTGGGACACATTTAGTTGGAGATATGTTAAAGGTTGTATTTATTAATCACGAATGAAAGGACAACGGTGGTGTAAAGTAGTCGGGCCTCTCAAAAACCCATTTCTCAGGCTTCTGTTTAAAGCTCTATGTGTCGGTGGTTTGATACATTGTTGTGTTTTTTGTAGTTTCCTATGCAACAGAACAAGTAGTTGATATAAGACACCAACTGTTGTGAAGTTTCCACTTAGGTCAAAAGGGTAAGGTTTTACTACCGCCAATGCTCCCTTTGAGCAAAACCTTTCTTAAGGAAAATCCATCTCACTTTGTATGTTTTCAGTCTCCGTCATCCTCAGCAGTAGGTTTTAAATCGGACCGTAGTGGAGCCACCTCTTTTCAAGAGCTCCACTTAATCCACATTGCATTTGCCAAAGGAAGCCGGTAGAACCGCTCAGATTGTTTGGTCTGTTACAGAAAAGGGTGACGCTAAATATGCATTTGCGGACTCATTTAATCACTATACAGTTAAGTGTGTTATGCCTCATCATGATGTGTAGAAACAGCCAGCATAGTTGATGTCAGACACGATTTACTCGACACTGGATGTTGAGTTTTACGGCTGAATTAAGTTGTATTACTGAAATTACATCAAACTGCAAAGCTGGTTGCTCGTGATGAACCGTGTCTTCATTTATTACTCTTGTCTAATCGCTCTCTAACCGAAATGTACATATTGGCAACAAAACTGAATTTAGAGTTTAAAATTATGCTTCGTGTATTTGCAAACTTTTATTTACTTTCTGAAGCCTTTTTGAATTTCGATGAATAATGTGAATGTAGAAATTAAATGGTGCTTTGAAATAGGGGGAAAAAGAAAAGTATGACATTAAAAACCACTGTTCAAGAAAAATGTTTGATGTTAATCTGACCAAAATATTTGAAATACAAAGATGTAAGTTACATGAAGCGCAAGTTCTTTCAATAAAACATGTATAAAACGCCAGCTGATGACTTTCTGTGTACTGGTCGGTTGAAAAGTTTAAATACGCTCCTCTGGGTTGAGATGGTCGGTAATTTACGGTATCGGCTACTCGAGTTTGACTTCATTGTGGATTTTTTTACATGATTCCACAAGTTACATGTAGGTAAAAGAAGGTCATTAGACACGAAATGATCCACAGTTCAGAAGAACGTTGACGAGCATCACGTTAATCTCTCTTCACTGTTTAATGCGGGCCATAAAACAATGTTTTGTACTGATATCTTCAGCATTCCTACAGACAGAGGACTAATGAACATCACAGTCCAGGAAAACATCTCAGTCAGAAGCAGATTTGAGCGCATCTGGATGAAACGGGATCAATTTCTCAAATGAAAATGCAATCAGTCGATTTTTTTCCTTTCATAAGTATTTATACACAGAGACTCAACCTTAGCTATGCAGTTTTCTATCTTATGCCATATTTCTTACTGGATATTTGACTCCTCTTCAAGATCGACCTGGCTTATGAGCATAGTTCTCTATATCAGGTCGCTTCTCAATCCTGATTGATCTTCCACCTCTTAATGTGCCCAGGTTTTAGCCATCTGACCCCAAACTACTACCTCCAGAAGGGAGTAAAGTTGGTAGGATGTTATAAAAACAACCCAGCAGCCATCAAGATCTATCTTAGGGCGATAGTGGTTGAACAGTATCCCCTTGTCCACAAAAAAGTAATTTTTAAAGTCACAGACTGTTGTGGTTCTTATCAAGATAGAAGATTTTGCTTCGGGATCAACAACTTTAAGGTTGAGACCTCAATGAGAAACTATGCTGAAGGAGTCAAGATAGGTGTTTCAAACAAGAACCAAAGAAAACACATTGCCAAATATCAAGCACAGAGATGGCAGCACCATGCTACCTCTGATGCTTTCTATTGTGCAACCAGAGGTTCTGGTGTTTTGCACATCCTTGGTGAAATGAGTAGGACTGTCTCAAAATTCTTTCCCAACCTCCCAAGAGATAAGCAGCTACATGGTGAAAAGCGAAAGACCAGGAGGTGCAGAGCACGTTCTACCACTTTTAAATAAGAAGACGAGTGTTCAACGTCCAGCCAGGTTTATGCCAGAAGCTTGCAGAGGGACATCTATTTGAATACTAGGGTGTGTACCTACACAGTTTATCTTAACCGCGTCGTTTTGAGGTAGTTCTCGTCAATCCAAAGATTAAAATAGATTGTTTTATTATGCATAGCTTTCAGGATTTATTGTACTTGATTACAATATATGTTCAGTAAAAGCCTATTACTTTTTGAGCAACACTAATAAAATTGAAGACAATATATTTAGAAACTGCTGATTCACTTGATACAATGCCCAATGTTTAGCTCCTATCTAAATGCCGTAACTGAAATGGACCAACACTTTAATTTTCCTGACCTATGACCTTTTTTTTTTGCTGCATCGACACAGCTTTTATTTCTTTGTGGTCACATATCCACTTGAAGCTCTTCGTAGTCAGCAGGAATGGTGTCTGAAGGAAAAAGGGAAACAAATCCCATTTGACAAATCACATCTGGGATTTGCATTATTGGTTGACTATTAGTGTTACTGGTCTGCAGGGACTCACCATTGCAGCGGTACTTCAGATTGGACCATATTATGTTTTCCTGAGAAAAGCAGAACACACCCAGTCGCCCACCTCTCATGCTGGTGTCAATGATTACCCCTGTATCCGCCACCAGTTTGGACCCCTCATAGAAGCGAGCTCTGGGTCAAACATACAAAAAAAGCAACCACTCAGTTCTGGTAAGACATGTACATTCATTTAAAATTTGGATGTGTTCATTCGTCTGTTTGGTAAATGTTGCGCAATACATATTGTTTTTAAACAAAATAATTTACTGAATAACTTTTACATTATTGTGGACTAACTAAGTGATCAGTTAAATTACTACATGAACTGCAGTGCATGAAATTTAAGTGGCAACTCAACCTCAGTCTTAGACTGGTATACTAGACATTTGTAAACTGCTGATTTCCCAGCATGAACTCAGCATTAACAAAACAAGGTTGAGGTCAGGATTATTTCAGCAGCCTAGTAAGTTTGGCATATCATTTCACATTCAGTTTTGATGTATGTTTGGTATCATTGCTCTCTAGTAAAATATGTTTGATAGAGCATGTCAGCTTGTACCTGATGTATCCGACCTGAGGTCTGTGCTGCAGGAACCAACGGTAGGAAACCTTGTCCTTCCAGCCGACGTTCCTGGGGTCCTTCCACAGAAGACGCACCTGATCCGTTGTGTTTCCTGTGTGCCACAGCGAGTTCCTCATGTACTCACCGGGACCTGTCTTAGACTTCACCACCTGTTGAAGAAGCGCCGTCTAGAATCTAGGACTGTCAAACAGGTGGAAACAGACTAAACCCACACACGTACCTTCAGCTGTATTCCCGGCTCAGCGACAGCTCGGAAAGGCGCGGCCTGCCAGTAGGTCTGCTCTGTC
Source organism: Orestias chungarensis (assembly GCA_032876305.1). Taxonomy (NCBI): domain Eukaryota; kingdom Metazoa; phylum Chordata; class Actinopteri; order Cyprinodontiformes; family Cyprinodontidae; genus Orestias; species Orestias chungarensis. The sequence continues at coordinate 4,939,519 of JAVLVB010000003.1, forward strand.
TGTTTCCACATCACGACGTAGAAGGAGGACGAGTCCTGGTAGCCGAAAATGAAACCGGCATAATCGTCGTCTGTCACTGTGTTTACGTGGAAGGTTCCTTCAAAGTCAACTCCGCTGAAGGCTTTATAGCCTGGAGATGGACACAAGAGAGACTCACAGCAGGACAAATCAGATAATTCAAGAAGGATGGTTGGAAATAGATGGAATCATTTTTAAACAGACATGTTAGCAGAGATGATTATGTATTTACCAACAGCAAGGCCAGGATCAGAGTTCATGGTCTGTACTATCTCCATACCCTGGAAGAGGAAACATTCCCGCTATTAGGTCTAACAAAGTATTTCTGAGCTATGATGAGTAAGTAAATACTAGTAAAAAAGAAGAAAAACAGTCTGGCTAAGGAAAGCTCAGATTAGCCTTGCTGCTGACCTGGTTGAGTACGACCCAGTTCGGGTCAATCTGTGAGTCTCCTTCTGGGTCCAGCACCACCGTCTGGTAGGCTCGGAAGTCGGTGAGCGTGACCTCAGCGTTCTCGGGGCAGTGGTCGATGATGTCGATCACGTTGTCCTTGTCAAAATCTCCCTCACATGCATCTCCAACTTTGTCCACTGAAATCCAACAGTAGAGCTTGTTTATCACAGATACACTTACTTTACAAACACAGATACAAATGTTATATTTATTGTAGGCTTTTCTTGGTTTATTTGAAGCAGTCTTTTATTTTGGTGGAATAGTTTAACAACAAATGAATTCTAGTTTCATTTTTTTAATTATATTTAATGCATGGTTGGTCTAATTAGCACACACAGATTCCAAATCATGCAGAGCTCCATACTCGACTAGTTGGGGAGTCAAAATCTAAGATCGCTGTGTAGAGTATGTTGGTGGTCGGTCTGTTCACTGGTGCATTGCACAATTTAGATGAAACAGATGGAGAACCTCTAAGCTGTATGGGTGAAAGTTGTAAACAACATGGTCCTCCAACAGGAAAATGATCCCACACATCAACCAAGCAGGTTCTGAACTGGATAAACAGTTTTAATGTTGTAAATGTGCTCGTACACCCAACTTTTAACCGGGCCCACGTGTCTCCACCAGATGATATGAAACATGATGGGAGGATGAGAAACAATCAAGGTATCAACAAGGTTAAAATGTTTCAGGAACAGGAAACTGCTTGAACGCCAGTGTTACTGTCCATAGTAAAGTGATTTTAATGTCAGCATCTGGTCTGGCATCAAGAAGAAGAAGCTGCTTCAAAGTCAAACTTAAAAATCAAGCTTAGTTGAAATGTACAAATGTCAACATGGACAACTGTGATCAAACGAGGTGAAGAGGTAACTTTTTGTTTATGGTCACATAACCAAAAAAGTTACCTTGGAAGAATTGCAAAACCTTAAAATACTACCTTGAAGCATAATGGGAGCGTGTTTTACTACTGGTGGTATTGATGCACTTCACAAAGAGATAGAGAAATTAATGTCAGACACTTTCGACTATTGTGATGTTGTATGTTCATGTTTGAATCTGTAAGTATCGCATTGATCCTAAATAGACGAAAAACAGTCTGTAACATACTCAAACATTTGTATGCTAAATAATCCTTTTACTGGTCATAGACATTTTGTTTCTTATGATGAGTGTAATCAAACTTCTTACATAAACTGTAAATAATAATAAAATATAAACACAAACTGTCTGAGTCCTTTTGGTCTGAATTGGGGACCAGTCTGCAATTATCATCCCCATCTAGAATGCCGTCGTTATCATCGTCGTCGTCACATTCATCTCCCTGAAAGAAAGAAACCCATAGATTGGTAGTCTCTAAATTGGGGACATAAAACAATGAATGTTTAATAATTCTGTAACAAAAAGGATGAAATGAAACCATTCCATCTTTGTCCGTGTCCAGTTGAGACGAGTTGATGACAGTGGGACAGTTGTCCTTAGTGTTCTGGTGACCGTCTCCATCACTGACATTATCAAAAGAAGACATTAAACAAGTGGAAAACAGACAGATACACATTTGAGGCAATCAGCCTGTAATGCAGGGTGTACCTATCTATGTTGTCATCACAGGTATCTCCTACAAGGTCATCGTCTGAGTCCGACTGCAGGTGAGTGACAAAAATAAGGTTGGATAATGATGCCACAGAGGAGAAATCTCTTCGTAGCTGTCTCTGTCTCTCTCTGTAGTTTTTTGTTACCTGATTAGGGTTGGCCATGTTAGGACAGCTGTCACATGCGTCTCCTACGCCATCATTGTCTCTGTCTGTCTGGTCCGGGTTCGGGACTCGCTGGCAGTTATCAAGAAAGTTTTTTAAGCCTGGAAACATTATTGAAAGCACAGAAATAGGTTGGCCGAAGCGTACAGTGAGGTCAGAATCATCACCAGATGGCAGCGCTTGTTTTAAATTGACGGTCAAATTTTTTCCAGTGGCCCTCGGCTCCTGCCAAAGGCTCGCTATGGAAAAACTGATCTAAATGACGAGACAGACATGAGCAAGTTCTCAGCAATCTGACCACAGAGTTGAAAACATTACAGGATGACCAAGATCAGGGAACACCGCCAACGCTTAGACCAAACAAAGGGTAAACATGCAGCACTGAAAGGAGAACACAAAAGCAAGAATGTTCCACCAAACTAAATCAGAGTTCTCACCAAACACCATTTAACTAAGCTATGAGAGAAAGGTGTAGTTAAAAACATTGAAAAGAACAGTTGGAGTATTTGTTTCAATAAATCCTTAAACACTGAGAACAATCTCCAGGCTGACGTTTTGAACTGAAACAGACACAAAAGAAGCAGAGAGATGTTATTCCCTCCTGTTCCTGGAGACAATAATAAATGTTCCCGTCTGTATCCTTCTAACAGGACGGTCCTTGTGTCCATAAAACCCTCTTGATAAACTGTTCAGTTTCGCTCTCAATTCTATTTATGTCGTATTTAGGCATTAAAACCAGCAAAAAAGCCAGATCTCGTTCATACTGATGTGACCAAGGATAAAAATAAAAACACACTCTTTGATCTGGCAAACTGTTATCAAATTAATGCTGCATTCACACCAAACACGTCTGGAGCGTCAGGAGTTTCAGGTTTACATTCAAACTGTATGTAAACACGGGTCTTGAAGCGTCGAAAACCAGAGCATTTGGTGCATAGACGCTCTAGACGCCTCAGATGCCCAAAACGGTCAAAACGCTATAGTTGGGAAATTTTTACTTTCAACGCTGGACGCTTACGCGTTGACCAATCAGAGAGCGCCTTCTATGTGACGTAGTGACAAACTTTACAACAGGGCAAAAGATTCGGAAGCGATAATGGCGGATAGATTTATTATTGCTGCTGTCGGCAATTCAATTGAGACGAAACTAGCGCCGAAATTGTTAGCCTCGTCAGTGCAGCTCCCGGAGTAGGTGGAAAAAACCATCCAACTCCGAACGCTGCTGATTTTCCCGGTAGTTACAGATATGGCGCCGAGGCGGCCAAGAACGACACTCTGCTGTTGTTTTTATTAAACAAAGCCGAGCTGCTCTTTCAGTTTCGTCCGCCATTGTATAAAAAGACAGTTGAAGAGACTGGAAGTCCGACCGGAGAAAACTGGAAGTGGGGAAGCGCGTAGTAAGCGTCTGACCTTAAAAAAGGCACAAAATGTAAACGTGTCCAACTTCAAACGTTAGACGCATTTTGGACGCGGTTGGTGCAAACGGAGCATAACTATTCAGACTCTAACCATCTCCATCCATGTCGTCATCACATTCATCCCCAAGCCCGTCCTGGTCCGTGTCTCTCTGTAAGGGATTGTCGATTGTTCTGCAATTATCACAGACATCGCCATGGGTATCTTTATCAGTGTTCTTCTGGTTGACGTTTGGGACCAACCAGCAGTTATCCTGAAACAAGACAAATTTAGTTGTTTATTTTTTGCAGGATACAAACTTCAGACCACTGATACTGTTTAAACATTTTGTCATTTGGAGACCTACAGGACTTACATGGTGATGCTTTCATCAGATTATTGATTTTGGTATATTAGTATTATTACATTGTATACAATTTAGGCTCTAAAACCAGGGATAGCCCGCTTAAGCTTAGACACTTGAATGAATGAATACATGCAAAGGAACAGCAATTCACATAAAGACCTGAGGCTGGGGTAGTAGGAACAGCGCCACCTTGCAGTTCAGCAAGACTTTAATGTGTTTCATCTCTTGTTTTATGTGATACAGCAGATGTATAATTGTTAAGAAGCTAAGCTAAGAGTTAATGGTAACTCCTTTGTGGTGGGATATCTGCTCATATGACAATGATTAGTTTTGCTCCCAATCAAAAGTCTTGTAGGAAACATAGCAAACATGTAGAAGAAGGAGCTTTATATTTTAGATTTTGAACAACATTTACAGTGCTATATGTGAAGGAAAGGTAACTAACATAACAAAATATAAACCACACTAGCGTTGTGCTTGTAACTTAAAAATATATGAAGTTTGAAGTTGTCAACAACCTTGTGAAAGACATTGAATCTACTTTTGAAGAGCTACGTCACCTACATCGAAGTTAGTGATGCCATCATTGTCTGCATCATCATCACAGGAGTTACCAGACCCGTCCCTGTCTGCATCCTCTTGGCCAGAGTTTGGCACAAACACACAGTTGTCCTACAAAACAAACAGACAAACTGTTTTTAATGCAAGCTTTAGTTAAATGTGCTTGAGACAGGAATGTATGGGTAATGCATACCTGGTTACAGTTGTCATCTTTGCAAAGAAGATTATTGTCTGGATATGCATCAATGTCGGTGTCTTTCCCACATTCGTAGCCGTTGCCCGCCCAACCAATACCACACTGGGGTTGTAACAAAAGATGAGGACCAGTGCAATAAACTACATTTCAGTGACAAACTGAAGGAATACATACCACACAGCTGATGCTTCCATCTCTCTCAACAATGCACTCCCCGTTGATGTCGCAAGGGTTCGGCTGACCATTGGGGCACAGTCTGGTGCCGTGGCAACCAGTCAACTGGTCACCAGTGAAACCAGACCTACACTCTCCACATTGGAAGGAGCCCTGATGAGGACAACACAGTCAGAGACGTCTGTCCACATGAGTTGAACGTGCTCAGTGTTCATCGGCTGGTGGTTGGTCTTACAATGTTGTTGTAGCAGTGTGAGTTAGGGGTGCAGCCTCCGTTCTCAGGTGGGCCAACACATTCGTCTAAGTCTTCACACACCTAGCAGACAAAAAGATATAGAAGTCAGTAGGGAGCATCTTTTTTTGTTCACTTAAAAGGACTGAAATGTATAGAAAGACGGGGTTGGTTGTACCTGTTTGTGGGATTTGGCATAAGACACTCCAACGCCATTTATCTCCGCCCCGGTGAATCCCAGAGGGCATTTCTCACAGCGAAAACCCGGAGCAGTGTTCACACACCGGACACCAGGAAAGCACGGATCAAAGCTGCACTAAAACCCAAAACCGGGGAAGACGGATTACAAGAAACCGACTGCTGCCAGCCACTGCGGTGCACCAAATAAAGCAGAATCCACACCTCATCTACGTCATCACAGTGAACTCCGTCTCCCGTGTACCCGTCAGGGCAGGGAGCACACTGGAAAACTCCAGACCCCGAGGGGATGCACATGTTCTGTCTGAAGCAGGTCCCTGGTGGACACTGAGTCAGATGGGAAGGCATGACGAACTTGCCAGGTCTCGGATCTGGAAAATTGTTGGTGGGACTCCCTCCGATTCCTTTAGACAAGCAGAAAAATATACATGTCTCCGTGGGTCAAACGTTTTTAGCTGTGCAAAACAAGAAAAACGTATTTTTTTGTGCTTACCACAGGCAAGACACTCTGCAATGGTGTTCCTCAAAAAGTTGGTTTCCTTAATCTACATCAGACAATCATAAAATGTTACAATATTACCATTCAGATTATTTGCAAATTTTTGTGCAGGACAGTTTCACAGTTTCCACTCTTTCTGCCGCAATCCCTGAGATTCTAAGTGCTGATAAGTGATCAATCATTTGCGGAAATTTCACCCTGGGAAAGTCACGACTGCTAATTAATGAATAATGCCATTGGGTTTTATTAAACTCCCTGGTAAAGATGTGTAAAAGCTTTTAAATAAACATATCTTTTTTGCAGCAATAGCCCATCGTTTGAGTACTTTTTGAACTGTTCTGTAGAGATTTCTTACCACCCTCTATTGTGCAGGATTAATTTATGTGAGACCTTTTTTGTTTTATCTGTAATTTTTTTTCTCCTGGTCTGCAATGAACTGTTTAAATTTTAATAATATGAGGAAGTTTCTAGGTTTATATTTGAAGAAATATCGCTGGACTAATGCAATCTTCCTCAGAGAATAAAGGGGTTCCTCACTTTCTCCGTTTTATTACTGATGGTCTGAGCAGTCAGACTGGGAAAGAGCCAATAAGAAAAGACAGACATGATATTTCTGCCAGAACATGATGCAGAGATTAAAACAGTAAAATATTATTGTTTCTATCACTCCTCCTGTTGATGTTAACTAAAGCTTCTGGAGTGCCAAAACCTCAGCAAAGTTAAACATAATTTTTCATAATCCAGATACATTTTAAGTACTTCTTCATATAAATAAGCCGAAACAAAACTTTTCTAAATCATCTAGATTCCTTTTTTAAAAACGAAGTAATAATCTTGTGAAATCTTATATACTTAATTCTCTATTTATTGTGGTTAAAAAATGGATCCTTTGGGAAAGAAAATTGTGTCAACCCTATAATTGCGACAAATTGTTACAGAGGCTCTTTAAAAAGGGCCTAATCTTGGTTTGACTGTGTTATTGTATTGACTCTTATGTGAGAGTCTTACACACAAAATAAATGTATATACTTTTGAATCTATAGTTTAAAAACACAACAATTCCTTTTTCTAAAATAATAGTACAATTTACTGGTGACCTATACAATTCTTTACATATTTAATAAACTGTTACTTAAATGTATTTTTCTTTATTGAACTCCAACAATAAAATCCTCTGAACCCTCAAAAAGTTTTCTCCCTTTTCCACCTCGAGGTAACAGAGTGACGAGCACACACAGTGAACGGATAACCTGCTTGTGGAGCAGCTCCCTCATCTCAGACAACATGCTTTTCAGCTCCTCCATGGAGGTCTGATCTTGCACCACCCTGCCTCCCTGGAAACCTGAGTAAATTGTATAAATAAACAATAAAAAAAGACAAATACAAACAATTCGTGGCCACATATGTTTGTCTGTGTTATGCCTTCACACCCAGTAGGTGGACGGACTCGGCCGGTTCCATGGTGCAGTCCTGGAGTGTTGCCACGTTGTCAATGGTGTCCTCAATAACCAGCTTCAAGTCTGTCAGTTCATCCTGATACAGGAATAAAACACAGATGAAAACCAAGGATGAATGCATCCAGACTGACCAGAACTAGATTTGATCACAGATTTCTCATTTACCGGTCCGCTTGACTGCAAGGTCCTCAGTGCCACCTTGTTGGGCCCGGTTGAGAGTGACCCGAACGCGGCCGGAAGCTCATTCAGAGTGTGAGCGAGCCTGCAATCAACGTAGACGTTAAGGCGAGGCGAGCTGCCCTGAAGGCCCCTGGCGTGCAGCATGATGTGATGTTCCCGTCCATCTGCCAGGGAGGGGTGGTTGAAGCTGGTGGTCCCAAACCTGCCGTCAGTCTTCTGGTAACGAAGCGTCACTGGAAACAAATCGAGGGTTGGGGGGGCAATCAGAGACATCAGAACCAGCGTTGGGTCACAGAACAATGTAGTGCCGGCAGGACAAACCCACCTTTGCTCAGTTTGGCTTGCAAACTGAGCTCCATATACTTTAGGTTTTCCTTGGGGTTGATCACGCTGAAGAGAGAGGTGGGGGCCCTGTTCTGAAGCCTGAAGGACGAGAGGAGGAATGCCTCGTCCCTGCCTTTGTTCTTCAGGCTTCCTTGGAGCAAGTCTGGCAGGCAGTCCGGAGACACCAGTAGGTCATAGACTAACACAGGAGAGAGCTGTTAGAGGACTGTGTGGTTAAACTGCACAAACTAACAGTTAGAAAGTAAGTTAAAAAAGCAAACCTTTTGTTTTGTCATAAAGTTCAATGTATTTTATTAGGATTATATGGTACAAACACATACAGTAGCAGTGCATAACTGTGTAGCAGAAAGAAAATGAAACATGGTTTTACATCCTTTCCCAAAAAATGTGTAACAATGTCTTTTGTTCTGCCACCTTTTGTCAAAACTTAAGGAACCATCAGTTGTTGCAATAATAGTTAAAGGTCAAGTGGGGTGTTAGTAAAATATTCCCCATTGTCAAAACCTCAAGTCCAATTGGAGAACATCTATGAGCATCAACATTAAAGTGATGCCACAGATTATTGGTTAGACTTAGGCCTGAACTTTAACTAGACACATGAACATGTTCTAATGTAAAACCAAACCATCTTAACTCTGGTTACATCTCCAGCCTTTGACCTCCAACCAGGTGCACAGTCTTCTGCAGCTGCTAAGAAGTTGCGTACCATGCTTTACAGATTTTAATATGAAAAAATACCATAGACAAAATAAAAAATCCAACATTTACTTTCCAGGTAAATTCCCAACAAAATACCTTGTGGTACTGTAGTTTTCAGTATTGATGGTATTTCACTTCAGTATGCAGCAGACCAATTTAACATGCTCCATCTGGTAGAGTTTAAGTGGTTCTGGTGTTTTCCAATTACTGCTCTCGAGTCACTGTGCTGAGGCTCTTTACTACGTGTGACAGAACAATTTGTGACGTGGGTGCAAAAATGTATGTTTGAGTGTGTATATGAACTTTCATGTTAGCACCCTGCTGCGTTTTTATAGAGCTGTAGTAAACTATGTCCACTGGAAGAAACCCCTTTGTTCCGCATTCATATGCACAAGCACGCAAAAGATGAATTTAAAGTTTAAAACAAAGTGACACGAGGTTTTATGGATAAAAAAAATAAAAATAAAACACTTCATGCAGTCACCAGGAAAGCTTAGGCTCGCAGAAAACACTTCTTGGCTGGCTGGAAGCACTCTCTTATTTTATTTGGGTCAGTTTGTTATTAGATTGCCAACACCAAACGTTAAAGGTCAGGAGAAATCTAAATAAAAAGACATTCCAAGCTACGCACAGCCAAAACATTTGTTAGATCTGTTTTCCATGAGAGCATGCATGGTGGAGAGGCAGTACTTACCAATGCCCTGAGCAGTGACAGTGACCAGCAGTAGCTGGAGCACCAGCCATAGAGCTGCCGCTCTAAAGAACATTCCTATCATCAAGCAAAACCCTCGAGAAAAAGATTTCACAGAACGTTTGTGGACAGATAAAAGGTGAACGGAAAAATCGAACACAGAAGAGGTGAGGTGGGTTTTTTTGTCTGTAGGCAGAGCTTTTAAAGTAAAGGGGAGTGTCCTCGCTCTCTGGTGGCATTAAAACTGAGTAATGGTGTTTGGTACTAATTTGGGGGAGTTACTTCTTTCTACATAAGGTTTTCTTATTCAGGTCATTTAACATAATATACTGCATATATTAGGTCGTCCAATATAAGCCTAACATGTATTGAGTTTAGTGTAATAAATATTTAAAAAGGTACATAAATAATCCCCTTCATGTCAAAAATGACTACTGGAAAATTACATATTTACCAGGTATTGAAAAACCTTCTGTCTCAAAAATGGATCTGATCCCCTTGGGTAAAATCTAAACAGCCAGCTGATGTGTATAAATCTAAGGCAGATGTTTTCAGTCTCCTTTTGATTCCAGGTAGCTTCCTCCACATGCCACCAAAGCCCCATGCCACGCCACATCATGTTAATCTAGTGCAGGCTCACAGGAAGAGAACGACAAACAGACTTGAGGCGGTTTCAGTGGAAAACATGGAACAATAGAGGTCAAAGAGAGACCGAAATTTACCGTAATATCCCTCAGAGAGTTTCCATCGAACTTCTGGCTGAGTCTGGCTGCCAGGACTCTGACAAACCCCAGTTAAGCTTCAAAAATATGTCAGCAATAAAAAAAAAATCGAAACTGTGCAAAGCTTTTGGTTTGAGTGTTGAAACCCCTTATACATTTTCTTTGCTTACAGATCAACACAACCTAGTAGTATAACCGTGAAGTTGGAAGAAAAGTCTACATGGCTCCCCTGAATCGGTTTTTACAAATAAAACTCTGAAAAGTGTGGTGTGCTTTTGTTTTCGAAGCCAGTAATATAACCACAGGATAAATCCAGCTGTTTCCTGAGGGCCTCAGATTATGTTAGAGAACATCAGTGAACAACCAACCTCATAAACACCGATATAAGCAGACATGTAAGGGAAGAAGTTATGGAGAAGTTTTAGGCAGCGTTAGGCTATTTAACATTTAAAGTATAGAGGATTGCACAGATGATTTAACAAAACTGCAATCCTTTATCCCAGAGATAAAGATCTATGGGATCTATACTTTGAACCCTTCCTTTTAGATCTCTAACAGTCTTTATAGCAACTCAAACAGTTCATCTGTGAAACTGCACTTTTGTTTCGGCATTTTGTGCGCACTGCTGTTGTACTGACAGTTCTCTGGAGGTACGGCATGTAGCAAAGCACCGTAGTATTCTGTGCAAAATCAATATATGCGCATGTTTAATGGTCCACAGCCAACTCCATGAATTTATATAACCCTCACCAGAAGAGGACATGTCTGGGCAAAAAAGGACATTTGATTACCCTGGTTGGAGCTAAATAGACATCAGTCCTGGAAGAAAACATGTGACTGTGGCAAAAGTTTATCTTGCTGGCTGGAATTACCCTGAACGTTTAACCGGAGCTGTAATGGAACGACTTACATCAAGGGATATGTATGTGTTACAAAGTCCCAGCCTGAGTCCAAATAAAAACAAGCTGCACTCTGTTTAATCGTAACTGAGCTTGGGCCATTCTGCAACAAATCATCTCATATTCATGTCCACAGCTGGTCGAGGCGTACTTAGTTTACACATAAGGTTTTTCAAGAAAATACCGATTCAGTAGGGATGAACCAAAATGTTCACAAGCTTTTGAATACATGTGTAAATACATGTAATACATTTGTAAACAAACTGTTTCATTCCACTTAAAGACTAAACTTCACACTTAGATAAATTTTGCTGTGTGTAGGCATATTGGCTTTAATGATGTGGATAATGTTGCAGTTCAAATAAGAGATCCAAGTCAACATAAACACTTGTGTCCATTAAGCTTCTCTGAGGTGTCTGTCTCATCATAATCATACTCATCTCACCATGGATGTGTAATAAATCGAAGTAGCTTTTTATTTTATTTTAGGAGAAACAAGGTCAGATCAACACCTGCTTCCGTCACGGGAGATGAAGTGGAAACTCTGTAGATGATGATGCAAAGAACGATTTTACAAAATAATCACGACAAGTATGGACAACCCTCAACATCCTCTTCACTGTTTTTGGAAAATAGTCCCTTCAGTCAGAAGCTTATTTTCCTTTCCTGTAATACGGACCGCTACAGGAGATCTTAATGTGTCCTTTATTAAATGAGGTACCTCAACAACATTTCATTTCGCTTTAGGATGAATAATCTTTGATTTGATTGGTTGATTGATTGTCTTTTCTCCCGCGCGGCAGTCGCGGCTGCAGCTGCGCAGTGACGTCATCAGCTCTTTCCCTATGAATCAAAAATATGGCGGCCGCCATGGAGCTGAGATGCTGGGGGGGAGACTGGGGGCTTCCCTCGGTCCACACCGACTCCCTGGTGGTTCTGGTAAGATGCTCGCCTCCTCGGAACCAACGCGGTGAAGCAGCAGGTGTTCGTTTGTTTTTGTATTTTCCTTCAACAAGCCAGAAAAAAAAGGTGTTTGGGTTTGTTTGGGTGTCTTCAAGTGATTCCCCTCGTTAGCTCTGATGCTAACCTAGCTGCTCTGGTTTCCTTGTAACTGTTGTTGTTTTGTTTTGTTTGTTTGTTTGTTTGTTTTCCTGTCTAAAGCTGTTGAAAGCTGCAGTCTGCAGAGGTTTGTCCTTCATGTGTCAGTCCTCCTTTAACTGCATGCTGTCCTTCAAGGTCAGCTTCATTAAAATCTTCCTTTTATTTCTTTTATCTCCTTATTGGCATATTTCTTAGTTTGGTAGTGACTTTAATTAAGCGCTTAACCCTGTAGGAAGTGTACAGCGACGTTTGTTTGCTGTTAAACGTGTTGTGTCGTTGTGCTCATGCAACAATAACTCTGGCCACAAGGGGGCGTCTTTTCTCAACTCATACCAATAAAGTCATTTATAACAAGTTAAAGCCTGCAGTACAAACACAGATCAACCTAATTTAGAAAAAGTATTTTGACTTTTTTTTTTCACAATTTGCTAGTCTGTTCTCATTTTAGTTTCGTGAATTAATTTTGACTAAAATATGTAAATACTTTTCTAAATACCTCTTATGGAGAAATAATGCATTTACACTTAAAAATAACAATAATTTATCCTAGAGTGAAATGATGATAAAGGCATACCTAGAGTATTGGCTTTAGATTAAGTATCAATTCCTTTAACTTCTCTTCTTTTTTTTTTACTCACGTCCTTAAATGAAATCTGATTAGATTTCACCTTCCTCATACAGTTTAACCCAAATTTAATGTGTTAAAGAAATAACTAATTAGATTTAATTGTAGTTTGGTGTCGGCACTGTGGCTTAAATCTAAATAAATATATAAATATTAAGTAAAAAAATGGATATACCTCTTCTAAAACATGTATATATTTTAGAAGTGTCTCAACCTTTTTCAGTTCTGGTATGATATCATTATTGCACGCTTCAGTATTAGCCAATATTAAACTGATATGACATTGGCATGAATAATAAATTCTTGCATATTATTTATTGTACTGTGAGATGTTAGAAATGACTTAATTAAGATCTATTGCTCAAATAAAGAACATTAGTTTACAACAATAACAAATAAGCAAAAACCTTTGTGGTGAACACTGGGATCTGCATGCTGGATACAATCTGCTGGAATAGACTGGTTGTGTCGGAGTGGCGATATCAGTGATGTAATCCGATATTAATTTTAATACTTAAATCGGGTTGATATCTGATTTTGTCAACTTTTTCAAACAAAAAAGAAAACAACTAATAAGTCTTTCATACTTTGCTAATGTCACAGGTTTTCATGGTCATGTAGTTATTCTGTTATTTTTTTACACATGTACATGATTTGCACATTTCATAAAATCCTTTTTATAACTTTAGTTTTTAACACATTGTACATTTTATCTTAGTGTACACTCTGTTGTGCTTTTTTGATTGCTTATCTTTATGTGCGTCTGCATGCTTCCACTTTGCCGCCGATGCACTTAAGTGTCATACCTGAAGGGAAATAAAATATATTTTTACTCTATTTATTGGCAACTTCATTACGTAGTAATACAATGCATAATATCACAAATTAAATTGGTTTTATTATAAAATAGTGTTAAAATTCACTACAAATCTAACTATCAGGAAGAATTAATAATGGATGAATTTCCAGTATTTTTCACTTATTTTTCATGTTCAATCTGGATCCTTTGCTGTCAAAGTGTTTGCTGTTATGAATATGTTAAGTTACTACACAGTCATGCGCTGCTGCATTATTTACCTGTTGTTGTTTGTAACACTTTCATAGCAACAGCTGGTGCCAAATTTAAATTAAGTCCACTTCGCTTGTTGCTCTGATTTAGCAGCTACAGTGTAGACTTTCAAAGGGAACATTTATTGTTTTGCTGTCCTAGATTGAGACATCAGGCAGTTGAATACAGTCAATATAAAGATGTGAAATAGCCCTTTATCACACCACCTGCTTAGAAAGAAACTACAGCATTGGGATGTTTTCATTAATAATGTAAAATATGAAAGATTGTTGTATAAATATAATATATATTCTAAAAACATAAATGTTTTGTATTCAGTTATCCAGAATGGTTTAAAACTGAGATAAAGTTTAAAAATAAGTTTTGAAACTTTCAAGATTTTCCTTGAAAAAAGTTTTTACACGAAGTTTTGAATCTGGGTTTGTCATTTCTGCAGAAAACACTTTTGTATCGTAACTGTTGCGTTTTTATCATTTCTTTCCTGTTCTTTTCCCTCCAGGCCTATGCAAACTTCTCTGGAGCCAAGCTCTCAGTTTGTCCTGTAGACTGGACATGGAAAACCCTAACAGGTGGGCTGCAGCTTTTGTTAAACTGTCTTTTACGAGTCATTGGTAAGATGAGAGGAAAGTGTTTTTTCCCTCATGATGTGATCTCTGTATTTTTAAACATCATTACACTCTTCTCTGAGATTGACTTCAGTCACGTCTCATTCACAGGTTACACATTAAAGTGACTTTATATGTTTTACTTTCCTCTATATGAGTGATCACCTTAATCCTGCATATTTTTCTCTCATTTGTCCACAGCAAGTGTCCCAGAGCTGGTTTGTGGAGACTCTGTTGTTCACGAAGCAACACAGATTCTTAACTTCCTGAGGAAACAGGTGACCAAGTCGGCGTGTTCATGACCGAAGCCAGATGTTTACAGAAGCTTTTTTGACTTTGGTTTATAACGAAAAATGAGCTTGGTTTGCTAAGTAACTGAATAATGGGATAAGCCATTTGTTTAGAGGTGTTTTTATGTTACTTTCTTTGAATCTGGATGTTTAATATGTTGAAATTATGACGGATTTATTGAGTTTGATCAATCAAATCCCAGATGTACCATTAAGGACCAACATGACCGTTACTTTAAAGCTTTTTGTAAAGAATCATCATCAACCAGCTTGCTGGCCACGATAAGAACTGTGATTTATTGTTATAGTCTTAAATTATATCAGTAATGATTTAAATCTTAAAAAATATAAATAAATTTGCATCACTGTTGATCTGTTTTTGCAGAGGTTTAATGCAGACTATGAACTCACAGCCAGACAGGGAGCAGACACTATGGCCTACATCGCCCTGCTGGAGGAGAAACTGCGACCGGCTCTGGTATCTGATTTATTCTTCTTGTTCAATTTAAAATTATTTAATTCCTGTAATGCAATGAAAAAAAGTTTTGTTTGTTTGTTTGCCACAGTTGCACACGTTCTGGGTGGACGCAGAGAACTACAGTAATCTGACTCGGCCGTGGTTCGCTTCACGCTCGCCGTTCCCGCTAAACTTTTTCATCCCGGGCCGTCTTGCAAACATCGCCCTCTCTCGTATCCTGGTGACCAAAGGAGAGGGTCTGTTACACAGAGTCTCAGAGGTGGAGGGCAAGGTGAATACGTCCAGCGGCGTTAGATCTAGCTGATCGACAGATGATGGGTTGATGCTGATTTTCTGCTTCCCCTCAGATCTACAGTGATGCTAAAGAGACACTTAATCTCCTCTCATACAGGCTGGGAACCGCAAACTATTTCTTTGAAAACTTGTGCGTTACAACATTTTGGGAAATCTTGTTTAAATCTTTCTGTATATCATTTATCTCTACATGTGGAATAGTTTGTTGTTGTTTTTTACACAGCCCAACCAGTCTGGATGCCTTTGTGTTTGGTTTTTTGGCACCGCTTCACAAGGCAGCGCTGCCCTGCTGCCCTCTGCAGAGCCACCTCCGACAGCTGGACAACCTCACTCGCTTCTGTGACAACATCCTCGCAGCTCACTTCAGTGCAGATAATCACTGTAAGATTGACTACTTCATCTCGACAGCATTACACCGATAGCGAGGATCCACAACTAACACAATCACCTCTTCTCCTCCTCTTCCTCATTTATTTGCTTCCTTGCACTCTCTTTACTTTCCTGGTAAAAAAATGTCTTCCCATTCTTTCTGTGTATCGAACTTTTATCACTTCTTTCCAGGTCTTCTTCCACCTGTTCAGGAAACGATGGATGCAAACCTGCAGAAACTAACACAGCTTGTAAACAAAGAGTCCAACTTGATAAAAAAGGTGCTTCTGCTTTCTGTTTCTCTTCCTTTGCTTGGGTTCATGCTGTGTTTTTGGCCGGGTAACACTTCTGTTGTGTACGCGGTAGGTTAGCACCCCTTTACACCGACTTACATGAAAAAATAACCAGAAGGTGGTCTCTGCTGGGTCTGAGGTCTTCTGGAGTGTATCAAGAATTAAGTTGTCTCTGTTTTTTATCTGAGTTCCTTTTAAAACATGCACAAAATATTTTGTGGTGAAATCAGGGCAGTTCATTGTGAGTTTTCTGGTACGAAGAGTGAAAGTTAGTGGCAGTAGCTCATTCCTGCGTGGCTCTAGTCTGGGAATTAAAAGGCCTAGTTTGGCCCAATTGATCACGACTTCAGTTCAGAACATTCTTGGTGATCCTGGAAGCTTTAAAGCAACACTAACGTTTCAATCTTCATAAAATATTTTCATAGCTTTTGTGATTATATGTCGACTTACAGGTCATTGAATGACACCTCTTGTCATGGCCTGAGGGGGTCCCTATCACTTTCTGCGGCACTAAAAAACTTTGAGGGGGGTGGCAGGAACCCTGACACACAAAGCAACTACAAATGTGCTGACTGCCTTACGGCATACGTCACTTCAAACGTTTCTTATGTTCGCCACAAGTACATGAGCTCATCGCTATTCATCCTTCATACAGCCACTGAACAACAACAGAAATGTACTTCAATCCAAATGCAGACGACCGGGAGATCAGGATTTTATGACTGTTATGTGCTGGTCCTCATGGGAAATGCAGTCTTCTTCAGGCAAAACACTACCGCTTTTGTCCACTGGCTGCCAAAAACGACCAAGACTGAAACTTCTTTAGTGTTACTTTAAGGTTGTCTTACTCCAGTGGGATGTGGAGCTTAAAGTGTTTCCTAATCAACTTCTCCGTTATTTGTTTAGAAAAAGAGCTAAATTACTCTTTTGTTTTTCAGATGGATGACAACCTTCAGAGCAGTCCACAGCACAAACCTCACAGGCCAGACCCCAAACCCAGTTTCTCCCCTCCCAACAACTCTACCCCCGCCTAACGTCCCACCTCCTGGGTGGGATCTGTCCGCCGTTTCCCGGAGAGGAGAGTCATAACACAGGACTGTGGTTGAACTGGGGAATATCATTAATAATATTAGTATGACTGAAAATGTTTTGTCATGACGTGAATAGATTTTTAAGACGTTCATCTGAAACGAGCATGAGAGATGCACTGATGAATAAAGAGTTTATGCATGTGGTCAAAGGCGGACATCTATGAAGTGGTGCTGGATGAAGAAGACACAGAAAGTTGAAAGGAAACTGATAATTCTTCTGACATTTCATTGATTTTATTTAAAGGGACAAACCTGTAAGTTCCTCCTGTTTGAGTTGATCTCTTACAGTCTTGCAGCTTTTTTCTGTGTTAAACACTGAGAATATTTAATATCTATGTTTTTAGGATGCATTATTTACAGTGGAGGATCTATGAGCTGAGCACAAGATGTTTTTATTTTTCACATCGGCTGTAAAGATATTCTGTAAAGTCTAATAAATCAGGGGCCACATATGTATTTTTTTTAACCCGCTGTTGAGGGTTGCTTGTATAATTCTAAGTAAGATGATTATAATCACTGTGTTGTGGTTTCTTACTGATAGGGCTCATCAGCTTTGTCAAAAAAACCAAACCAACTGGGAGTTGCACTTTGAATCGTTTGCTCATGCATAACGTTTGGGACTAATTTTGTGTCTATTGCGTTTCTGTCTGTCTTATTATGATCAAACCACCTCGGTTGGTGCCTTTATTACAACTGAGTTTTTTTGCACATTTGTTTATTTCTGTTTTTGCTGTGTATGATTACCTTGGGCTGTTTGTTTGTTATTTTTTTCTGTGATCAAACCTTATTGTAATTTGGGACCATCTCATTCAGTTTTTAATGAAGTTACTTGCGCGTTAATAAACTCGAATCTATTCCTGATTTCCACACAGTCAGCGTTATATTCCTTTTTAAAGCGCTGTCTAGGTTTGCTGCCAGTCAACAGATGGTTGCACTGGGCTTATCTGACTGCTGGCGTCCTTTTACTAATGTCTGTGAGTTTTGTCATGAATGATCTTTACCATGTCTGTTGTTTTTGTTCTTAACAACATGCCTTTAAATTATTAAAGTACCAAACAAAAGTGACATCTGTGTGTTTTATTTATTTGTCTTGTCAAACTAAGCAACCTTCTGGTGAAATTTCTCAACGTTTCTCGGTAAACGGTGTGAAAGGATTCCTTCGGGACACAGACGTGCTTTCCCGTAACAAAAAAACCACCTTCCTAATAAATGTGGTCCCTTGTTTGGATGTTGGAAGAGAAACAGGACCTTAAGTCTGGTTTTGGCCTGCGATGTGGAAAAATGACTGTCGTTACATCAGATATGGTTGAGTTTGGAGCTGTAAAAGACGCTCCTGCTGCGACGTCCTGGGTTTTATAGCCTCTTGTATTAATACCCCATGTGTTGTTTTTTTCTACATCTATTGTCATTACAATCACAAACTTCAATGTGTTTACAACTTTACATAACAAAGTAGTCCAGAACTCTTAGATGGAAGGAAAAACTATTAAAGTTTTTAAAAATCTTTAAAAAATACAGACTATGCAGTGAATACACTTTTAGTCGCAGCTATAGTTGCAGGCAGAGGCAGTTCTGGCTAGATTTACGCCCTGAGCTGTTGATTTGTAAAGTTCTCATGGGTTTCTCTGCTTGTTTCACTTTTGCCTTGTTTAGATGTGAAGCCTTGGTGGATTTGCAGATGTTCCACATGCATTTTCAGATGATACTTAAATGTTTCATAAGATGTTCAAAGTTTGAGGTGTGGTTTTTATAACAGAAACTTCTTTCTCCCTACTGTGTCACTTCTATGTTTATTTAGGAGGGTCATAATGATGAGGTACTTTTGCACCCTAGATAAAATGAGGAGAAACTAACCAGATGGGTTAATCATGATTATCCAGGTACTTTTTTTTCTAATTTGTTAGGGAAAAAACTTTGTGGATTCTTCCTCTGTTACACCGCATATTTAACATTATAATTAGATCTTTGAAAAGCACCTCAAGCATTTCCATCTTCAAGAAGGCAGAAAAGTGTAATTTCCAGAGAAAACTGGCAGCTTTTAAGCTTTTCTTCAGGCTGCAGCAGATCAGTCCAACACATGAAGCCAAGGTCGCTAAATGTTACTGATGGGTTGCATGTGTGGGCCTTCCTCTGTCCCACTTTCTTGCTCTCCTCAGGAAATGTGTGAGTGCCTGGGAAACGTTGCTTAATAACTGTGACTGCTGTGCGTTCTTCGACGAAGTACGTAACTACGTAGAGGATGGATCGAAAGGTTGTGTTTGATTCAAAAGATATTTTAATTTTTATCCAAGCAGTTTGAAACAGTAAATCAGATTAAAGCATTTTTACATTTTTATTTACATTTTTTTGTATGAAAACAGAAGACAGTAAAAGGTTTTGAAAGAAAACAAAAGTGTTTATAAAAATGTGTCTTTTAACTCTCACTGGATGATGGTTTTATTAAAACAAGTCTGATTATATTGTTTTATACATGCAGGAGGTTTCTAGGAAAACATTACAGCAAGTGGGGTGCTGACGCCCTCTGGTGGTGATAGGGAGGTAACCAAGAAAAGTAACATCTTTAATTGATGAAGAATAAAATATGTATACAGATCAGTTTTGTTTACAAAGGCTATTTACAAAACAAAAACAAACAAAAATCTATTCACAGTATGAAAAAGTTGGCTTGGAGGAATAAACTGACTTCCGAACTATGAGAAGAGAAGCCCTGAACTACTTGTTGAGTGACAACATTCATGAAACACAAAAGGTGTTTGACTTAAAAGGATGTCTGTCCGATCACAACACATAAAAAACTATCAAACTGTTA
>JAVLVB010000003.1:4959482-5078160 GCA_032876305.1 Orestias chungarensis
ATATATATATATATATATATATATATATATATATATATATATATATATATATATATATATATATATATATATATATATATATAAAATAATATAAATTGGTACAACTATTCTTCCTCTCTCTTGTCCTCATCCTTTGTTATTGCTGAACCTTATGCCAGGACTTCTCTTTTTGAGGAAGATAAGCACATTTTTAACCTGGATTTGAACAGAATCTGAATGACTTCAGTGTTGCAGAAATTTGGTGCTTTTGTGTTTTTTTTTTCAGCCGAATCATCAACTTTTAGACGGTTTAAAATCCCTGGTGACCAAGCCGTGTCCAAGCTCACTGTTATCTCACCACAGAAACAAATAAAACACAATGGGAGATCTCCACAGAAGACAGTCCATAGTCTGACTGGATTTTAATTTGCTTTTAAGAAATTAATGGAAACAGATATTTGGACAACAATGAATGCCTCTCTCTAAACACGGCATGTTTGTGATTTATAATCAAGTTTCTAGCTGGATTCTCCCATGATCATTTTAGTCTTTACAAATGACTACACAAAACCTACAGATGTCCAGTTTGTTGCTTTTTTTTTTTAGATTTTTTTTTTTACCCTTGCTATGAGCAAGGAAAGTGTCAGAACTAGCTGTCTCTTGTAAACTCTGGCATTTCTGGCACCATGCGGACCTTCATGCTGCCCTGCTGCTCCAGGCCCAAAGCAGGACAGCAGGGCCTGCTGCAGTGCCAGGCAAAAAAGCCTAACGACTGGCCGCTGGAGGCGTTGTAAAAAGACAGACGGCCGAGCTGGTGATTCAGGAGGACTCCCACGACCTCAGGTGTCTCAGTGACAGTCACAGAGGTCTGAACGTTGTTGTGGAGTAACTGATACCTACAGCTGAACAAAGGGAAGAAAGTGAAGGCTTGGGACTCAAATACAAAAAAAGATTAATAATAATGTTTCCTCGCTCACCCCAATGGTCCAGTACACTGCAAGCACCACGAGGAGGTGTTTTCCCCAAGCAACCCGCTCAGATCATCCATGCTGCACGTTACTCCCAGCCTGTAAGCTGGACTCTCTGACACTACGGCCTCCCAGTAGTGAAGCCCTCTCGGAGGCAACAACTCACCCAGGATGGATGGACATCTACAAAACAAACAGGTCTTGACTTACATCTAAATGTGAATCTCTTGGTAAAAAATAATAATAAAGCAGCTGTTAAATATACTCCTGTGTGTTGACATGTTGGGCTTCCTGGGAGTATAGCAGCGTGGAAAGATCGTCTGACAGCTTCAGAGCTGGGTGAGCTGAGGATTTTAGCAGCTGGAATCTGGTCCCTAAACAAAGAGAGATGTTAGCAACGTGCATAGAAACTGAGCGCCTATAAATTACATGCATTGGTTTGGAAGTGGGCTGGATTTTTTTTTTGTACCTTTCGTAGAAACGAGAGCCGCCTCACTCTGTTCGCTAGCACCAGCCTCGTTCACAGCTTTGATGTAAAACAAGTAGTTCTCATTTGGCTGCAGGACAACCTTCTGCTCACATCTTTTAATTCCTGAGATGGATCTGAAATCACGTGAAGAGACAAATTGACATGCACATTGACAGTGATTGGACATGTAAATGTTCTATATAGTAAAATGTAAAAGGATAAAGCCTCTAAGTATACGGGGCCTTGAAAATGTGTTTGCACCACGTAAGTTTTTCCACTGATTTTTCAAGTTGCAACCACATAACTTTACTTTGTTTCGTTGAAATTTTATTTGATTAACCACCACAGATACATTTTATTTTTCCAACAATAATCTACAAAGTGAAGCTTGAATCTTAAATCTCAGTAAAAATCCAACTGTTTTCTAAAAACTTAAAATGTAAATTACAAAGCATTCATGTACAATGAAGATGATGGAAACCAAGAAATACAGCAAACAGGTCAGACAGACAGTTATATACAGCAGTTTAAAGTAAAGTTACTTTATAAAACAACATCCCGAGCTTTGAACTTGAGGTTGCATAAGACCAGTGTCTGGAGCTGAGTTTCCCCTTAAATATGGGTAAACAGCGTTAAAAATGCAGCCAGAGCTACAGTGGAACGGTTGGGATTGTTGATCATGTCCATGTTTTATCATGGCCCAGGCAATTTCCAG
Source organism: Orestias chungarensis (assembly GCA_032876305.1). Lineage (NCBI taxonomy): Eukaryota > Metazoa > Chordata > Actinopteri > Cyprinodontiformes > Cyprinodontidae > Orestias > Orestias chungarensis. The sequence goes on from JAVLVB010000003.1 coordinate 4,961,614, forward strand.
ATAAAATGTATTCAAGAACCTTTGGCTATACCTAAAAATTGATGTCCACAGACACTCTGGTGCAGAAATCTGAGTCTAGAAGAATAGGAGCATTAATTTCAGTTTACGGTTGATTGTGAAATTATGTCCACAGGGGGGTGAATTTAAATGTATGCCACACTTTTCAGATTTCTATTTGTACACTTTTCTTACAACTTTTTAAATGATTCTTCACCGTATGTGGGTCTATAAGAAAAAAATCTGTTAATTACATGGAGGTTTATAATTGTGATTTTAAAAAAATGTAAAAAAATTGTTTAAGGAACATCAATATTTTTTGATTTACCTCATTATTCAAAATACAACTACAACACACGCTTCAGGACACCCACCTGAGACCCTCTCCCTCCAGCTCATACTTTCGGCAATACTCCAGAGTGTAACTCAGTCCTGGTTTAGCTGAGCTCCACCTCAGCGTAGCCGAGTCCCACATGACGCTGCAGCGCTTGGTGTCGATCATTGGCACAGAAGGAGCTGCCAGAAACACAGCAGGTAGCCGTGAAGTCATCTTTCAGCACTGGTTAAACTCTTTTTGAGTGGATGAAGGAATAACAAAACAGAAAGACCTCTCCAGTTTCATTCGCCTAAATGAAACAAAACTGAGGTTTCAGTATTGGTTCTGACCTGTTCTGAAGATGAGTCTCTCACTGGGCAGAGAACAGCCTGTGTAGTTGACTGCCATCACCCACAGCTTGTACATCTTGTCCGACTCTAACTCCTCCAGGACGCAGTAGCTCTCCTTCACTGTCACACGGTACTCCTCTGAAACTGCTGCAGTAAATCCAAAGCAGTTAAACCTTCCCAACATGACTTAGTTAAAACCATAAAGCTCTACGAGCAACTGCCAGGACTCACCTTCCTGTGGATCCTCCACACAGTATACCTGAAAGCAGTCTATGTTGTCTCCCGGACTGATTTTCCAGTAGACTGTGACGCTTGTGCTGGAGGCCGAGCCGAGCTCCTGGGGCTGCAGAGTGGGGCTTTGGGGCACTGGGGCAATTACATCGTTTGTAACGGTAACAAATGCAACGTGGAACCAGACATGCAGAAGCTCAAGTTCAAGTCGAAGGTACCTGGGATTCCTTCGCGTTGTGCCATGTTCGAACTGGAGGGGTTGGTCTTGGCGTAGTCCTTGAACACTAGCAGTCCCTTAGGACCCAGCTCAAGCGTCGTGACTGAGTCCAGAGCAGTTTCGAGTCTATCCGTACAAAACACATCAACGGTAGTGTTGTGGGAATGTTTTAAGCCAGCCAATGATTCTGTTGTGTTTTGCTTCAAAACCGTTTTGTAAACTGGTTTTAAACTATGTTTTTAACAGACTTTTAGTAGGAGGTCTGTATTTACAGTAGCATTAAAATATTAAAAACATTCTTAAAAATTCAGGAAAACAGGGTTGACGCCGGACCTGAGGGAAGAAAGTTTTCAGCAAATAGTTATTTTGGGAATCACCTTTTGGGTTGATTGGGTTAAAATGATATTTTAATCCAATAAAATGTATTTTTACAATTTTTAACTCATACAACAAAAAAAGAATCTAAATAAATACTGATTATAATGATGATGTAATAAAATGTTTAAAGATATGATTTTATAGTCTTTATAAGTTCAGAGCTCAGTAAACTTTTCTTCTGCATTGGGAGAAGGCTGGATGTAATCAGGGCAACTTCTCCTTGTTTTGTAGCTATTAATGCAAAAATAAAATAAAATCCTCCCAAAAATATCTATCCACAGAAAATATTTCACCCATAACTTTGTAAAAGAAAAGTCAGTCAACACTTGGTTTATGTCAAGATCACAAGAATAGAAGGTGTGGAGGTCCCATTTTTCATGTGATGTGGACTTTCTCACCTTGCATGAATTTCCTCTGGTGTCTGGTGGAAAAAAGGATTAAAAATGATTGTTAGATGTTTGGCTCATTTACCAGAATCAATCAACCCAATCAAGCCGGTGTCCAGCACTCACCCTGGCGTCCGTCTCGGCCTCTCTGGCCGTGGTCTCCAGAGTGGATTTGGCTGAGTCAATGTTCTCCTGGTAGGAAACGATCTTGTCATAGAGCTGCTCCAGCTTGGCCTTCTTCTCCTCCTCCATGCTGATGGACATGGTGTTGTACTGCTCCATAACCAGAGCCATCATCTCCTCATTCTGCTCCCGCATGGCTGCTTCGCTGTCTGCAAACTGATCCTGAGCGACAGGAGAGTCGTGTTTTGGATTTCACCAGAGTTCATGGTGAAGTTTTACCTAAAAACACCGTACCTCTACTGAACTGTACGCCAGCTCCAGCTCAGACACCAAGTCCTCGATGTTCTCTGATCTTGCCTGAAGCTCTGAGATCCAACTACTCAGAGTCTCCTGTTGGAAAAGATGAAACATTTTCACATTTAGCAGAACTATCATATGGTGGCTTTCTATTCTTTTTGAGGGCCATGTTTTACAGTGCTCTGCGAAACCTTTCAAACCTCTTCACCTTTTACATTTTCTCACATTACAGCAGCTGGGTATGTTTTTTGGGAAGGTTTAATGTGAAGGAAAAGTGAAATTACCGCAAACCTACTGGTGACCCATAATATTCCACAGTGGAGGAGTTTTAAATATTCACAGCTGAACTGTTATTTATGCAGTCCACAAATTTGATCTTTATATAAAAGGGGAACTAAGGAAATCCTGGCAAATCAAATGTTAATCTTCCCCTAGCAGGACTGTGGAAGATGCTCTGGTCAGATGAAACCCAAGACAACACTATGCTGGGAACACATACCCTCAACGCACCAGAAAGCAGAGGATCAACTTTGTGCAGGACAATGACTCAAAACAATTCACCTGAGCTAAATTACAATAGTTAACCTCCCAGCATGTTCATGTCGATGAAAAGTGTCCAAAGTAAAATAAAAATGTGAGGAACACAGATGCTCTTCGTCCAATCTGACAGAGCTTGATAAAGGTTGCCAAGACGAATATACAAAACCTTTGGTGTTTTGTTAAGGAATTAACTACACAAGACTTGCATCTGTAAATGCGGTAAAATTTAGTTTTAAAAGGACTAAACAGAAATAGGGTCTAAATACATATGCACAACTCAAAGGTATAGGAGAGGATCTTTTCAATAGAAACATTTCAATGGAAAATACCATAGAAAATGACAGCCAATCAAAAACGACCGGTGGTTGAAAAATAACTGGCTGTCAATGCAGAAATAAAATTTACGCGATGACGTATATCACTAATGTCCCCACCCATCCGACCTGTACAATGCGCGCTCATGTTTGAATTTGCGCATGCGCAGATTGTTGTTTAGGAAGTAAAACGGGACGAAAAAGACGCATCATTCACCATTGAAGAGAGGTTCTCCCTGTACGGCAGCAGAAATGGAAGCTCGCAAGAGAAAAACCGTGTTCGAAGTTGCTGATATCAGGTGGCGTTACTGGAGATGAGGTGGCGCATGCGCAGTGTTGTGAAAATGAGAATGAGCTGAAGATCCTCTCCTATACCTTTAATGCATTGCTTTCTGTTGCTCTGTCACATTAAATGGTACTGAAAATATTTCTTGGTGCTGTCTCCTGAGACTGTACCCATAAGTCGTGTTTTAGTTCTCCGCCTCATCTTTAGCTTTAAGTTGACTCATAGGGTCAATTTAGGGGGCTGGGCGGCAGCGGGAACCCCCATCACCTCTCGAAAACAGGCAGCTCATATTTACCAGAGTCAAGCTCTGGACACTGATCTCTCCCTGACCGCCTCACCAGCAGGAGTCGTCAGAAGTGTCTTCACAGGCTGCAGCGAACATGTGAGCGAGCTTTCACTCCTAATGCGAAGAGCGAGGGAGGGGATTGAAAACTGGCCCATATTCAGATTTGCAGAGTTGTTTGGTTAACTTGGCAGGATTGCTTTGTGGAGGATCTGAATGGGGTGCACCTCTTTGTTCCGTGTTGCAGCTGTGATGTTTTTCTCAGTTACCGTCCAGCTGTCAGAGCTTCACATAAGTACAGCATCACATAAACACAGTCTAGTTCAGCTATCATCTGGAAATTATGTTTGATATTTTATAGTCTGCTACAGCTTCCTTTTCTTTCCTTGACTGTCAACTACATTGCAGGGAAACAATTTGAACCTGCTGATTGCAAGGTCGTGTTTTGTGCAGCTTTATTTTGAATGATGAAACTGTCGTGACAGCTGGGGTTACACGTAAATAATTTTCCAAGAGTGTAAGAAGTCTTCATCTGAATGCAATTTCTTTGTCAGTAGACCCCTGATAGCTTAATGGAACGAGCATAGAAAACAGAATGTTAAAAGATCACATGTAAGTCTATACTTCCTAATTTTTTCATCATAACAAGTCAAAACGTTGGCTCTGTGGCTGACAGGGTCAGTGGACGTCTTCTTGCTGAGTAATTTAAGCCTAATGAATTATTAGATGACCCAAACATAGGCCTGCTAATATGTAGAAACACATTGACACATGTTGTAATAAAGTACGGCAAGTGTGTGATAACGAACTGCTGTTTGATTACAGATTGTCAGAATCCATCAAGAAAGCTTCACATTTGTTTTAGTAAATTCAGCTGTGGGTAAAAAAGGATATGTTCCTATCTTAGTAGCATTGTACAATAAAATGACTATCAGATAAAAGTTTGTGCAATAGAGGAAAGTTTATGAGCAGTTTCTAAGGCCAATCTACTGTAAGCAGATTGTTAGCATTTTACCAAAAAGCTTTAAAAAAAAAACCTTAACTGGCTTTTGTATGTGTCTCTTAAGGTAATGATCCTCAATTTAAACACCTTAAATTAATTTGATATAAGCGTTAGCATCAGATTTTGTTTTGTTCAATTTAAAGATATAGGAGAGGATCTTCAGCTCATTCTCATTTTCGCAACACTGCGCATGCGCCACCTCATCTCCAGTAACGCCCCCTGATATCTGGAACGCGCACGTCTTTTCTTCTCAGGGACTTCGAACAAGGTTTTTCTCTTGCGAGCTTCCATTTCTGCTGCCGTACAGGGAGAACCTCTCTTCAATGGTGAATGATGCGTCTTGTCCGTCCCGTTTTACTTTCTAAACAACAATCTGCGCATGCGCGAATTCAAACATGAGCGCGCGTTGTACAGGTCGTGTGGGTGGGGACATTAGTGATATACTTCATCGCGTAAATTTTATTTCTGCATTGACAGCCAGTTATTTTTCAACCACCTGTCATTTTCAATCGGATTTTCAATAAAATTTTTTCAATTGAACAGATCCTCTCCTATACCTTTAATCTCCCGGCCACATTAATACTTTACTTGGCATTTACATTGCCCTGCTAATTTTTTTAACTTTTTTCAACAGAACTGAGCTTATTTGAATCATTCAAAGTTCCTAAACACTGAAGCCGCATTCACCAAATCCCACTCGCAAATGCACACATGCATAGATTGATACACAGATTTGTAGGGAATTTCCCCATGTTATCTGTTTACTTACAGGTTTGTAACTAAACTCTGAGTAGCATGAGTGAGCGTGTCACTATGGGGACGCCCTCGGCGTGACCTAATCAGAAGCTCCAATTACACTCCACCAGCCTTGATTGGCTGGGGATAAGTCTGTCAGTGCCAGGGAGAGAGGGGCCATGTCACGCCCCCTTCCTATATATAGGACCGGCCCTGCACAGACAAATCATTCAAAAAACTCACACCCTCTTCCTCGCTACGAATGAGCAAGGAAGGTGGCTAGGTGAGACACTCACTCATGACACTCAGAGAACCGGGGTTACGAAAGTAACCTAAAGTTCTCTTTCATAGCATTCATTACGTGGCTCACTATAGGAAAATCCTGACTCCCGGATTGCGATGCAGACCCAAGACTAACTGATGACAATATAAGTCATCGATGGGAGTTTGGTGCCTCTGAGAACAAGCTGAGCACTGAATGAGCCAGCGGTTGAGCTGTGACATCGAGCTTATAAAACCGAGCAAATGTATGGGGAGAGGCCCAGCTTGCTGCGGCACAGATCTCCTGGATGGAAACTCCTCTAAAGAGGGCCCATGAGGTATACAGCCCTCGTGTAGAGTGGGCACGAAGGCCCTCAGGAGGGCGCTGTCCCCTGGAGGTGTAAGCTAAAGCAATTGCAGCAACTATCCAACGCGAAAGTCGCTGCTTTGACACAGGTTTGCCGAGGTGACCTTTTGCCCAAGAAACAAACAGCTGGTCACTTTTCCTCAACATTTTGGTCCTATCCATATAAGTGTGTAGGGCCCGAACTGGACAAAGTCCATGAAGACTCTCCTGCGCCACTGAGGAAAAAGGCGGGGGGCTAAAAGACACAAAGGCTATTGGCAAACATGACCCCAACACCTTAGGCAAAAACACTGGGTTAGGAATTAAGGTCACCCTTCTATTCCCTGCAGAGAATTTGGTACAAGCTGGGTTCACAGAGAAAGCATGAAGCTCACCCACCCGCTTAGCTGAGTTAAGAGCCAGTAAAAGCGCTGTCTTCAGAGTAACAAATCTCAAATCCACTTGTTCCAGGAGCTCAAATGGAGCATCCATCAGAGCATCCAGAACCAGGGGAAGGTCCCATGATAGGGCCAGGGGTTTTGAGACACGAAGCCGACGACAAACCCCCTTCATAAACTGGCAAAACAAGGGGTTCTGTCCCACGGTTTTTCCACCAAAAACGACATGGCAAGCTGAGATTGCTGCCAAGTACACTTTTATGGTGGAAAAAGCCTTACCCTTATCCTGCAGGAAAGTCAAAATGGTAGCTACAGAGCACTGAATGGGAATTTCCTGTGCTTCTGCACACCATTTTTCAAATATGGCCCATTCTGAGTTTGTTTACTTTTCCCACTCTGACAGTCTCAGAGACAGAGAGCTGACAGGCAGAGAGCTGACGGGCAGGTTTGTTTTGCATGGAGTAATCCCGCCATCTTGTTGCGTTGGCTTGCAAAACGTGTCGACTCGCATCACGCATGCGCAAGGGTTTCCCTCGGTCATATGACTGCTTGTGGGGGGGAGAGGCCACGCCCCTATCAGGAAGCGACAAACCGGCTTCCCTCTTATTGGTATTTGTTTGTTTTGCAGCATTTTTAGCTGCGCCCTCGGCGTTTCGCCTGGATGCGGCAGCTTGTGAAAGTTTAATGTTCTGTGACATAAAGCAGTGCTTGTGGGACATGAACTGGGCCCAAACCGGGACATCCCGAACTGAACACGGTCCCCGTTTCGTCCACGCTGAGCGGGCTTGAACATCCCGACACACTTTACTGAACTCTATGGAAGGGCTCGGTAAGAGCCGTGTCTGAGAATGAGTCCTGCTTGCTCTCTGACTTCCAAAAAGCTGTCAGAGCAAACGCTTTCTCCTCCTCACCGTCTGGATGGATGTGGGCGGCCGCTGATCCGGACGAGCAGCTTCGGGTTTCTTCGGCCATGAGCCCTTTACAACTGTGCTTTTTGGGGAAGGATTAGCGGCTGTCTGGGTTTTCGGCTGCTTTGGGATTCTGAAAGTGGGAGGCAGACACGCCGCAGCCTGGGCGAATGTTTGGCGCTGGGATGTGGGTCTGGTGGCTGTGTGCGCCGGGGCCCGTCTTGGGAGACAGAGCTTTAAAGCTTCATCATCCCTTTTCTTTGCCTCACACCTTTTCTGCATGGATGTAACAGCTGCACCAAACAGGCCACTTGGGGTGATGGGGTTGTTGAGGAGGTCCTCCTTTTCCCTTGTAGAAAGCGTGTTTAAGTTTAACCATCTACCCCTTTCCTGTAGAACCATGAGCCCCTTCATGCTCAAGATGGCGGCGCGCAGTAGTGCAGCGGCTTCTCACGTTCCTAAGGAACACCCTGACTTAAGTAGTTTTTACGTCGGTTCCGAGCCCAAACTCATGCGCCTCATGCGTATGAGTTATGGCAGGACTGAACTCTGTAGGATTAAGGATAGTTTGGTCAGCAAAAACCTAGAAAATAACATCCGAGCAAAGCTGGGCAGACTACAGCTCCTCCGGACTTCGGCGTGGGGGAGCAGAGCGCTGCAGACAAAATGCCGGCGGAGGTGATGCAAGCGGCGGCAGAAGAGGGGGAAGCGCGGAGGTGTGCTAGCCAGACTAAAGGCTAATGCTAACCGACCCCCGATTCCGTCACTTTTCCTGTCCAACGTCCGCTCTTTGGACAACAAGCTGGACATGATGCGGCTGAGGATCAGTGTTTTGTGAGGACAGGAGGAATTGCGCGGTGATTTGTCTCACAGAAACCTGGCTGAACGACACCATGCCGGACTCAGCCTTCCAACTCGCCGGCCGGCAGCTCCTCCGTGCGGACCGCAACCAGCTCTCCGGGAAAGCCCGCGGGGGCGGACTATGCGTCTATATCAACAAAGGTTGGTGCACAAACTGCGTGTTGGAAAACAGCCACTGCTCTGAGGTGACAGAACAGCTCACTGTGAAGTGCAGACCTCACTATCTGCCTCGGGAATTTACGACTGTGTTCGTTATTGCTGTTTAAATAGCGCCGGATGCTAATGCTAACATCGCGCTGAAGGAGCTACATGAAAACATCAGCTCGCTTCAGAACAAGCACCCGGAGGCTTTCTTCGTGGCAGCGGGGGATTTTAACCACGTAGAACTGACGAACTGCCTGCCGAGGTTTAAGCAGCATGTGAACATTCCAACACGTGGAAATAACACGCTGGACCGTGTTTACACCAAAGTAAAAGACGCATACAGAGCCTTCCCCCGGCCCCACCTCGGGTTCTCCGATCACATCTCCGTCATGCTGGTGCCTGCATACCATCCCCCGCTGCGACGCTCCAGACCCACACAGAGGACCATCACTGTGTGGCCCAGTGACGCCGACGCCGTGCTGCAGGACTGCTTCGGCTGCACAGACTGGCAGGTCTTCAGGGAGGGTGCTGAGTACGAGGGGGAGCTGGATCTGGAGGACTACACATCTGCTGTTCTGGGGTACATCAGCAAGTGTGTGGACGATGTCACCACCACCAAGACTGTGACTTGCCACCCAAACCAGAAACCCTGGCTGAATGCAGAGGTACATTCTCTGCTGAAAGCCAGGGATGCTGCGTTTAGGTCTGGTGACTCACAAGAGCTCAGGAGGGCAAGAAGAGAGCTGACTGCAGGAGTTAAGAGGGCAAAAGCTGCATATACTCAGAAAATCCAGGGACACTTTTCCTCCCAGGATCCACAGAGCATGTGGAAGGGCATCAAGTGCATTACAGACTATAAATCCAAAGCTGCACAATGCCCCAAAGACCCCTCCCTGCCTGAGGCTCTCAACCACTTCTACGCCCGGTTTGAGAACGCTGACACCCTCCCCAGCACCAGAATCACAACTTCACCAGGAAAAGAGCCCCTCAGTGTGACTCCAGCAGAAGTTAGGAGGACGCTGAGGATCAACCCCCGAAAAGCTGCTGGCCCAGACAACATCCCCGGACTGGTGCTGAGGGATGGCGCGGACCAGCTCTCAGACGTGCTGGAGGACATCTTCAATGCCTCCCTCATCCAGGCAGCTGTCCCCACCTGCATGAAGACCGCCACCATTATCCCGGTCCCCAAGAGCTCCGCAGTGACAGGTCTGAATGACTATCGGCCAGTAGCCCTCACACCAGATAGTCACAAAGTGCCTCGAAAGACTGGTTCAGACCCAAATCAAAGCCAACATCAGCGTCACCGTTGATCCACACCAGTACGCATACAGGAAAAATCGATCCACAGAGGACGCCATTTCCTCCGTGGTCCACACTGTCCTCACCCACCTGGAGCAGAAGGATTCATATATTCGTATGCTGTTTGTGGACTTCAGACTCTGATTAATAAACTCTCCTCACTTGGACTGAGCTCTTCCATCTGCAACTGGCTCCTGGACTTCCTGACCAACATGCCGCAGTCTGTGAGGATTCACAACATCTCCTCCCCCACCATCACCCTCAGCACTGGCTCCCCTCAGGGCTGTGTGCTGAGCTCCCTCCTGTTCACACTGCTCACATATGACTGCTCGCCTATCCATCCAGGCTGTCATATTGGGAAGTTTGCGGATGACACAGCAGTGGTTGGATGCATCACAAACCGTGATGAGTCCAGCTACAGGCAGGAGGTGGAACACCTGGAGGGTTGGTGCAGAGATAACAACCTCTGCATTAATGTAAAGAAAACCAAGAAGATGATTTAGGACTTCAGAAGGGGCAAGCATGCCCACCTCCCCGTGCACAAGGGAGGATCTGCGGTGGAAGTGGTCAACAGCTACAGGTACTTGGGTGTACACTTGAGTAACAACCTCACCTGGAGCAACAACACTTCCACTCTGGTCAGGAAGGCACACCAGCGGCACTACTTCCTCAGGAGGTTGAGAGGAGCTGGACTCGGGAGCTCAGTTCTCACCTGCTTCTAGAGATGTGTGGTGGAGAGCGTCTTGTGCTCCAGCATCAACGTGTGGCACAGCTGCTCTGCTGCAGACAGGAAAGCTCTGCAGAGGGTGGTGAAGGCTGCACAGAGGACTGTTGGAGTCAGCCTCCCCAGCACCACAGACATTTACACCTCCAGATGCAGGAAGAGGGCCTCCGGATTCATGAAGGATCCCACACACCCACACACTCACTTTTTGTCCCGCTCCCCTCAGGCAGGAAGCTGCGGAGCATAAAGTGCAAAAGCACCAGACTGAGAAACAGCTTCATTCCTGAAGCTGCGAGACTCTCAAACACACTGAATTACAAATTAAAAACACTTTCTCATTTAACCGGCACTGTTCACTTTAATATCACACTTTAAAATGTCACTTTAAAATGTCACTTAATATGTCACTTGCACTCCGAATGTTCATTGCTGCTATGTCCGAAGTCCCATATTGTAGATTCTGTGTAGTCAAATCCTATTTCTCGCATAGTTATTTATATTTTATTATATTATTTAAAACTGCATCAGGGTGTAAACTGGACCGGGGGATTACAATTTCGTCCCACCTCATGTACCACATGTGTTGTGATGACAAATAAAAATTCATTGATTCCTTGATGATTCCCATAGTTCTCCCCATAGCCTGGATCATCACTCTAGGGAGCTGAAGGCAGTGATCAGTGATGATGCACACTTCTTCCCACAGTGCAGCGTCCGGTGATGCAGTCATTTCCTCCTCCAGCTCCGCCTGATACGGCATCAGCATGGAAGAGGCGTTCATGGGGCGAACTGATAAAGTGGCCGCCTTGTAAGATTTCTCCGTCAGGTTTGATTGGAAGCGTTCCGCTGCTGAAGGGAGGGATGGAGCCAACCCACCCGAGGACATCGAAGCTTTCGGGTGAAGGTGCGCTGCCACCACTGGTTGAACTCGAGGCATTTGGCGGAGACCGTGGTCTTCCATTACCTCGCAGTCTAGAACCGAGCCACCTGCCACTGGGTGCTTTTCCCTGTACAGTTTGTTGCGCCAGGAAACTGAAGATTACTCCAGTAACTCAGGGAAGAAAGGCAGGAATTGCTTTCCCGTTCTTTTGGCTTTTGGCAGCTTTTTGCCGTCGCCACACGATCTTGCTGCTCAGCCTGAAGTGCGGGGTACTAGATATTAGGTTTCAATGCGGAAAGTTTACACACGTCATTGCAGGTCCACATCCAAGGCAGACGAAGAAGAGTCACCATCAACAGCCTGGCTGACGCCTGAAGGTACGGGTTTTGCAACCCTACCTTGGAGCACCAGAGGCGGTTCATCATCCTCCTCATCGTCGGTGATGAGAAGCTCTGAACCTGCATCCGAGTCTGCGACATCATCACCTGCCATGGGGTAACCGGGTGGGTAAGCTGTGAAGCTATGGAAGTTCTCATCCAGAGGCAACAGGTTAACAGCGTCAAGCATATCGGCCCAGCTTGGTCCTGATTTTGCATCAGGGACCGGTGTCAGTCTCTGAGCCGCCATTTCTTGGCTAGCTGCAGCAGTAGTAAGGATGGGGTCGCCTCCGGACAGTGTCAACTGACGGGCCAAATGGCGACGCAGCACCTTGAGGGAGAGCCGGCTACAGTGAGCACTCCGATGACTCGAGGGCTGCTTGGGCATGCCTTAAGCCAAGAAACGTCACACACAATTGGTGAGTGTCCCAACTCGAAATTTTATTTCCACACTGGCAAGCTCGCGGGTTTTCGCATGCTTTAGCGTCAGCCTTTCCGCCGTCCATGCTAAATGCTTGCGTAAAGCTACTTTTTTTTTTTTTTTGTGAACTATTGCTACTTCTGCTGGTATTGCTACCGATGGAGTATTTCTAGTAAAGTGAAAAACAGTGTGGCGTATTTCTACCCCGCACAGTTCCTCACAGCTAGCAGTGCTGTTTTGCAACAGACTGAACGCTGGTTTTTGTCCCGCGACACACTACCAATCTGGAACCAAGTGCCCGGAGATCGAGTTCGCACTCCTATCTATGGACAGTTAAGCTAAGCTCCAGAACAGCAGACGAATGCGAGAAACCAGTCGGAACTTCTGCTCGTAGCGAGAAGAGGTTTTTGAATGATTTGTCTGTGCAGGGCCGGTCCTATATATAGGTAGGGGGCGGGACATGCCCCTTCTCTCCCTGGCACTGACAGAGTTATCCCAAGCCAATCAAGGCTAGTGGAGTGTAATTGGAGCTTCTGATGAGGTTACACCGAGGGCGTTCCCATATTGAGACACGAAATGAATGCTATGAAAGAGAACCAGAGTTTCACTAATAGCAAAGGTATAACATCTACCTGCTGATGGATGGAACACATTTCCACGGTTTTGTTGAAAATTTCTATTATAAAAGAATTTCACGCCTGATCACATAGTTGAAAAAAGTTACATAACCTTTTCATGTTACTGACTGACAATAAATAAGACACTTTGTCTGGTGTGTTTCCAAAATAAGTGTAAATGCTTAGGAAATTTGAGTTTAGTGCCCAGATTTTATTGGAGACATACATCGGAACAAGAAAATGTAATTTTTTCATTTTAATTCTAAAATGTTCCTCTAGGTATCTTATACGACAATAAGATAACATTCCTGATAACACGCAGAGGTCCACCAGCTTTTACTGACCTTGATATCCTCATAGGCGTTTTCCACCAGACAGACCTCGTGACCCTGATGCTCTGCAGACCTGTTCTCGTCCTCTAATAGCAAACATCCACAGATCGTACAGAACCAGTCCATGCCCTGTAGCTCAGCAGCCAAACGGGCTTGACTCTCCTCCTCTGCATCAATAATCTCATAATCTGCCTCATCAAGTTCATCCGTCTCTACCTGTGTCTCCATCTTCTCCTCAGGCCTCTGACAGGACTCACCCTCTTCTACTTCCCTCTCGATCTTAGATTCACGCATACCTGTTGTATCTTCCTCGCCAATCACTTCATATCCAAGGTCATCCACACTTTCCTCCTTAGTTTCCAAAACTGTTGGACTTTGTTCCTTAATTTGTTCTACATCTTCACTGTGCAGATCCAAAGATGTCATTGCATCGTCTATAAGAAGGTTTATTTCTGTTTTGCCCTCCATGTCCTGGATTTCAGTTTTTTCATCTAATTGTTCTGCGTGTACTTCATCTTGACAAAGCTCGGCTAAATTCTCCTGGGGAGTAAAGCTTCTCAGCTGAGATAATATAAGGTTGTCCTTGTGAGCTTCCTTGTCCTCAGTGCTAGCTTCTTCCTCAGGAGCATCTGATAAAGGCCTTAACTCAAACTCTTTACTGGTAAGTTCTTTTTCCTGCTCTATAACTATTGGTTCTTCCTCAACTTGGGGCTCAGGTCCCTGAACTTCAGATAGGATTTCAGGTTCAAGAGTCCCTTTGATAATGTCCTCTGACCCCTGATCAATCTGTATGTCCATCTCTACAGCCTGTCCTTTGGGGACTAGAAGGATTAACTCATCCCCTACATTCACTACATCTTGCACACAGGTCTCGATGTCTTCTGCAGACATTGTAGCTGTAGGTTCTGATGTTTGATTTAGGCTGTCTGAATCACAGGCAGGTGTTTCTGTCTGCTTCTGATGCTTGTTGTTTGGTTCTAAACTTATTTCTTTGGGCTCTGCAGGTTGGGTTATTTCCTGTGAAGTCTCAGTTTTAACATCTAACTCCATGCCAGCAGCTTCAGCCTTGTTCTCCTCAGAAGAGTCCTCCATTATGTGTTCGTGATGTTCTTTTGTGTCAGGTACAAGCAGTATCACCTCTTTCACTTCCTGTATGTCAGTCCTAACTTGGGTCTGTATGTCTTCTTCATTACCTACTTTCTCCATCAGCTCCTCCATTGCTTCCAATGTGCTTTCGCAGTCAGTGTCGGGTTTAAGGGGGCACTCTGCTTCTTTGTCCTCATGCAGAGATGGTATAGAGGCTGCCTTTGATTCTGTGACGGGTTCAAGTGAGCTGAGTGTTGCATCACCAGTTTCTTTCACCTTAGCTTCTGCCTCAGGTGGAGATTTCACATCAGCAGTCACCATCTTTGACTCAACAGGTGCTTCATCTTTAGACAAACCAGTGGTTTCTTTTGGAGTGTGTTCAGTGCATGCTGGAGGGTCCTCTCTGCCTTCAGGTAGAGTTGATGCAGTTGTATCTGGTTTCACATGGAGTTGCTCTGACATTTTTTCAGTCTCTCTTTGTGTCTCAAATAGAATCTCTGTTTTAATGTGTTTCTCAGGGACAATTTCATTGTTTTCGACAAATGTTTCGGCGCTTGGCTCCAGTGCCTGTTGCTCTTGTTTAGTCTCCATGTGATCCGCTAATTTAAACTCCTGATGAGACTCCTCTAGTATATCCTCTGAAGCCCCATCATGAGCCATAACTGATGAGTGGCTTTCTTCTGTTTCTGTTTGAAGTTCCTGTTTCTCTTTAATCATTTCAGGCATGTCATCTGTATCCTCTTCAGAATTTTTTGTAATTTCCATCTCTTCTTCATTGTTCTCTGCTGCTCTTAGTAAGCATCCAGTCATTTCAAACTTACTCTGTGCCCACACCATCCTCCCCCCAGCCGTATCCTCCACTGACTCTGACTGAAGGCCCACTGCTGGTGTTTCATCTTTTAGCCTGAACTTCTCCAGGTATCCATCAGCTTCATCTGAATCTGACAACCGCCTCTTGTAGGATTTCTCGGAAGCCACGCTCTCAGCCTCTGAGTACTCCTCGTCACTCCTCCTCTTCTCCCCCACAGCATCCTCGTAAAGGTCAGAGTACATGAAAGACATGGCTGTAGGCTCTTCCAGGAGAATGGGGTCAATGATCTTGGGGGGTCCCGAGGAAATAAAAATAGGAGTAAGAGTGGTCTGTTCACTTTCAAACAACACCAAACCTCTGTCCTTCACAGATCGCTGGCTCTCTCGTCTTGATCTCATCCTTTCTGTGCCTTCCTCCTTCTGCTTCAGTGATTCAATGGGAGGTCCCTCTCCATAGAAGACCTCATCAAGGTGTTCCCCAACTATTTCAGAATCTGTGACAAAGACAAAAGAGTCTTCGGACACAGAAGCAGCATCCTCAGTTGCCTCCTTTGAGGCTTCCTGTTCCTCTGTTTGAGCTTTCACAGACAACATCTCTTCCCCTGGCTGTGGCTGTGGCACTTTTTCTCTGTGTATCACCACATCCAAAAGAGTGAACTTTTCAATGTAGTCGATGTCGGCAGTGCTCTCGGTCTCTGAAGTTGTGGGTTCATGCTTTTTCTCTGGCAATGGCTGCGATGTGTCTGTTGAGGACTATGGTAAGAAAAGGAAATCTCAAACCCAAAATACTTCCTTATGTTTAAATTTGAAGAGTGAATTGAACTATAATAAAACATTGTCATACTACTTACCTCAGGTTGATCTGGTATTTGATCTGCTTCAACTTGGTCCCCGTGATGTGACCAGCCATGATGGCTTCTGGACCTGATCTTTGGAGTCTGATCCAAATAAGACAAATTGTCCTGAAGGTCTGTAGTCTCTTCTTCGTCCACAGTGGGAAGTTTAGATGGGACTCTAATGTTGAGAATCTCATAACCTTCAGATATCAAACTGAACAACTGCTGATCTTTGGATTTTATCTCCTCTAAGTCTGCCTCTGTTGCCTTTTTCTCTTCTTTGATGTTAGGAAGAGAAACATCTGCCATCTCTGGTCTCTCTACTCCCAAAGCCGAAGCTGACCTTGAGCTACCAGGTCGGCTTAGCCGGTCCCCCAACCTGCTGCTTCTTCCGCCAGACCTCGTCCTCCTGCGGACTATTTTGTCCTCATCAAAGACAATGGTGATCTTGCCAGCACCTCCTGAGCCCTCCATACTGTAAGCTTCAGACGTGGAGCTCGCCTCAGATGCCCAGGGAGTAGAACTGCGGCTGGAGGCAGTCTCCCAAACAATACCGCTGTCCTCACTCTGAACTGTCACCATGGAAAAAGACGGATCCACCATAAGGCACTGGAGTTTGGGCTTCACAGACGGGTCCTGGACAACTTCTCTCAGACTTGAAACAGAGAGAAAAATACAGGTTCAGAGGCAGGAGAGCAGGCTGT
Organism: Orestias chungarensis; assembly: GCA_032876305.1. Lineage (NCBI taxonomy): Eukaryota > Metazoa > Chordata > Actinopteri > Cyprinodontiformes > Cyprinodontidae > Orestias > Orestias chungarensis. The sequence continues at coordinate 4,978,074 of JAVLVB010000003.1, forward strand.
TTGTGCCAATCCAGTGCAAGAGGAGATCTTTCTGGCTCAGCTTTTGGAAACATGAGCAAAGCACAAACCAATGAATCAAACCAAAACATATTTGAGCAACGCTGACCTGTATTCAAACAGTCTTGCTTCTGAGCAAATAAAGGCTGAAACAAAGGTGGTGAGTAACTTTGCTTGCTAAGAGGATTATTTGAGCTGTGTAGAGCTGCAGTATTGGGACAAATGTCTGGTATCAGGCTGCTAGTAATAGTAGTACTCCAAAAAGGTGAGTGATTGAATGCACTCTGAGCTGTCCCTAGGCTATGAATACACCCCAACCCTTGCCGGGTTACGGTGATCCACAAAACATCATTTAAGTAATGTTCAAGGAGAGATACCTGGCTTTCTCAGATACACCCAATATGCCAGTGTTTATCACATGGCAAGGTCAATTTAAAGTATGATAAATGAAGATGAATCATCGAAGGAGTTGTTAAAGGAGCAGCTTACTTTAAGTATTTGGATTTCAATGCTCTATGTTGTTTTTTTTTCCTTAATTAGATATGTCCTCTATGTTTTAGAGGAATTTCTCAGCACGAAAACAAAGCGACCCATCGGTGAGGTATGACAATAAGCAAATCAAACTGAAAAAGTACCTGTTCTGCAGCTCTTCCATTTCGTCTTCATAATCCTGACTGAGATCTTCATCCTGAAACTCCTGCAGCTCAGTCATTTCAGAGTCCAGGTTTTCAGATTCCTCCATTTCTTTTTGGTTAAGCCCCTCTAAGTTGGCTTTTCTGTGTTTTTGACTTCAGTTGGTCGGATTTGGGAGTTGGTCTGTCTGGTTGTGTCATTTAAAGCTTCATCTCTGACTCAGAGGGGGACAGAAATAGAGTGGGGTATGAAAACTAGGGAGTGTAGATAAGAGAGGTTAAAAGGAGAAAGAAAGAAAGGCTGCAATTCAATAGTTAAGACACGCAGACCTTCAGGTGGGCTGAAACAATCTTGGATTTTCAGATGGTAAAACAAGTCTTTTATGACAGTGCACCCTTGTGAGTTCCTATAGATCATGTCCGACAGAAGTAATGTCTCTTTAAATTCAAAACCCCTGTTGGCCGAGTTATAAATAGTTCTTGTGCTGAAACCATACCTCTAGTCCTCTTGCTGCTAGTTAGATTGGGTACTTCTCAAAGGCTGACATAACTCCAACCTAGAATTGCTGGTACTGTGCTGAAGCTATAAAATGATGTTTAATAAGCCATGAAGCCATGATAAGTAGAAACTATCTGCTAACTGCCTGAAATACCTCAGCAGATGACGACTCACAGGTCAACCTCACTTCAGAGATACAGCACCCCGCAAAAATACTCATAACCCTGTAACATTTTCAGCTTTAATCAAGTTACAATGACAGACACCAGTGTATTTCATTGAAGTCTGGAGCAGTGGATGCAACTTGGGAGCATCTTGTGGAGAATAGCTGTTGTGCCAAAAATGCTCCAAGAGAGGATCTACAACTCATCCAGGAGATCACAAAATAACCTAGAATAGCACCACAGGCTGGAATGGACTTAGTTAAGGTCAGTGTTCATGATTCAACAATAAGAAAAAGAGAAACAAAGGTTCTTCTTACATTAATCATGAATGTAAGAAGAACAAGAGACTTTTAGGAAAATATCTGGTGGATGAGCAGTCTGATACTTAAGTGGGTGGTTTGCTGTAACTGATGGAACAATGAACTAGGCTCCTTCAAAAACAAACCTGAAGGGGAAATCAGGACAATAGGTTTGTGACCTTAAGCCAGGGGTCAGCAACTTGCAGCTGTTTAGACCCCACACTAGCTTTTAACAACCTTTAACAAACAATGTGAGCTGCATTTACATTTACAACGTTACTATTTTGTTAGTTTTGACATTTTGTTCTTTGTTTTTTTGTCATTTTTATGAGTATGGACCGTCACACTGTAGACATTTTAGGTAGTTTTTTTCCAAAATAAAGCAACAGTGCTTTAATTTCTTACAATAGATTCCAATAAAGAACCATAGCTTTTCAGTTTTTATCCATGTGCGCCAATGGGATGGGTCTTTTGTCATTTTTCAGTCTGGAACTGTCAGAACTGGATTAAAAAGATAAATAAAAAGCTAATATTAGGAAAAATAAAGCTAAATAGTTGTTAACATAAACATTTTTACGTATTGAAGTAATTCTATACATTTTTAGATAAATTAATTCTTACTTAAAACTGTGGAAGCACATTAGTGCAACATTGCATCAGCATCCATTAAGTTTGATGATAATTTATCAAAATGATAAAAAAGGTTTAAAATTCATTTTTTTTGTTTATTACTTAGTTTTGTGTTTATACCAAAAACAATACTTAAACATTTTAAGAGATCACATTTTTCTTTTTTTTCTTTTTAAATTAAACACAAAATATACACAAAAAAGCTCAGAATAATAAAAATAAAACGGAAAAAACACAAAAAGCAAATGGCAGAAAAGTGAAGTTTAAATCACTTACAATGTTAACTGGGTGTATTTGTTTGCAAAAATAAATCGAGAAAGTAACTGAGATGCAAAGTCCTGACAGTGGCTGACAAGAAAATACACACACGAGGAGCTGAAGAGGAGTAAGTCCAAAAATCCAGCATAAATGATCGGCTTATTATGCCTGATTTACGGCAGACATCCCAGGGGAGCTCAAGAGTCAGAGATGGTAAGAAAACAAAGGGGATTATTATTTTAATGTACAAGTAGAAAAGAAGAAAAAACAATGTAGGAGACATTGACGTATAAAAATAGAAAAACATTTTTTGACGTCAACAAGTTACAGAAACAGTTAGCAGATGCAAATAGTCATTTTCAGAAAGGATGCTGTTGGGAACAGCAGCAAAAAAAGAGGATAAGCTCAAATAAGAAGAAAGTTTTAAACATTAATGCTTTCAATTGTATTTAAGCCCTTCTAGCATGGGAGACGATTAGATCATTTCCACCTAGGAAAGCGCAAGAAGAACACATAGTAGCTATTTAGAAGAAGAAAAAAAATCTGTGTAATCTTGCTCCGATTCAAAATCTTCTGGATTAATGTTTATTGTAGTCCTGGTTTTATAAACCATCAGAAATGGCCGATGTAGGACCAAAGATATCCAGCAAAAAGTGCGCAATTTCCATCAGTCCCAAGCACAAACCCCTCCACCTCCTCTCCTTTTCAGTCTTTTCAGCTAGGCGCTGCTCAAGCTTCTTCCTCTGTACAACTCCAGCGCATCTCAAGCTTTCTGGAGAACGGTTCGACAGCTCATGTCCTCACTGACTCCTTACTGATGATGGTTCTGAAAGGGAAGATGGAGTTCAGGTCCTTCCTGGTGTGTAGTATCCGGTAAGACTGCGCAGACAGAGTCCAGAGACAGGATTAGGAAAATGCTGTAAAACAGAGATGAAGTTAAGGAGACCTGTGGAGTTTTTTCTACCTCCAAAAACTGATCATTAATAGCATCAAACTTAATCTTCTCATGGACCGCTCTGGCAACATTGTTCCTCTCGAATGGCTCTGAAACACAAAGATTTAATGTCAAAACAAACAAAGAAAAGAAATCCAATAGCAATGCTTAAGTTGAAACATGTTGGGTTCTTTTTCATGTTTAAAAATAAATAAATATTGTGTTTTAATGCTATTTGATGTAAATTAGAGACATGTTAAATGCATGGATATTAATATTGATTTCCTTTGCTTGCATTTTAAGCTGGTTTCAAATTTCAGGTTTAACTCAATAAATACATTTCTTATCGTCAATTCGAAACATTAAACTGAAATACATTCATTACACGTAGAATTAATTATGTCCAGCATTGACTCGTGTACCTTTTTAAACCTACAGCTTACAGTTAAGGCATTTATTTTCCAACCACATTTTCATTTAATAATATTTTCCATGTATTCGCTTGGACGTAGCACTGTAAAAGCGGGTTCTTTTGCAACGACATGCTAGGAGTTTCCATTTTCTGATAATGTTCAGTTTAATGATGTAGAGATTTTTAGCTTTCAAAAAAAAAAAATTGTTTGTTAATTGAACTTTAGTGATGATTTTAGGAATTATAAAGCTACGTTAAAAACACCCACACATAGTGTTATGTCCAAGTAAATGTTTACCTTCCACGCATATGAATTTGTTTCTCCACTCTTGAGAGTAAGTCTTGGGCAAACTCGTGGCCTCGCGCACGGAGATCACTTGTTTATCCCAACTGAAACACAAATCACAACAGTTCTGTTATCAGAGCTGTTCTAGCTCTGTGGCCACTGCCATTATTTCAGGACCGTTTAGCAGACAGGAAGGTTTGCTAAGGGTCAAAATGTTCACTCAAGCTTCATTCAGTCACATGATGACAGGATATCCTTTAGACTTTAAACTGAATCTTCTATTGCCGCAGAATAATCACACAGTGAAAGGTATTCGAAACATCCAACCCATAAATTGAGTACATTTATTTAGTAGAGAAAATATCTGACGTTAAGAAGAAAGCAGTTCCACCATTTTTTGGATACAATACGGAAATAATTTGCTGAATCTATAATAACCTTTGAGGTGATCAGAGTTTCTTGTAAGCAAATAATAATTTGTGTGTTTTTGGTGTAAATATAAAAGGACACTGGAGCCTTTTACTTTAAACCACTCTTCAAGGTAGGCAAGACAGGGGAACATGCATTTCAAGTAGGGAAAATGTGTGTTTTATAGGAAAATGTAGGAAGGAGGGACATCTTTGAGTCATCATGTCTCTGTATTTAACATTACGCACCGTTTAAATCCCAAACAACATTTGCAAGGCAGCAAAGCAATACAGGTCATTTAACTTGAACTGTGTGATTTTGATAAAGGAGACTAAACTACTTATTTCTTTATGGCTCTTCACAGCTACTTTGGGTTTGCTGTTAAAAACACTGGAGGATCTGTCAAATAAATTTCAAACTGGGAACTGCGAATCATGATACCAGGACATTTTAAGAATATTTTTAGTACACTAGCTAATAAAGTAAAAAAATCAGTAGATCCTTCAGCAGGATATTGAACCAAATCAACACAATGATGGTTCCTTGGACCTCCACTGCTCCTCCTACTAACTTGACCTAAATTATACAAATATTCAAAAAGAGAGGGCAGAAAAGAGGATCAAGGAGTGATTAATCTGGGAATAATTGGAAAGATCAGATGCCATCCTATTGGCAATATGGGTTGCAGAGGTAAATAACATAATTTTGTTAAAAAACTATTATCTTTTTCTCCACAAGCAAGACATTTTCTCAAATTACATGCTCTATTTTTTAATACCTTTTCATATTAGTATTTTATTTATGTTGTTCTCCATCTTTATGAAGAGTGTTGAATAAAAACATTGCGATTGATTGGCTTGTTTTAATGTGGTCATGAAGCAGGCTTTTAGTTCAACTTCTTTTCACCCCTGGCTTAGCACATTCTGCGAATACAGGGATCATGTATGTCGTGTTAGTGCTTCGTAAGGCCAAAGGTCCCAGCTGCTGCTGCCCCTCCGCCAGAAACATAAAACCAGAGAGGAGGATGCAGGAAGGTGAGGATAGACTGAAGACCAGAGAGGGGAGAAGAAGAGTATGGCAGGGGGAGATGAAGAACGCGGCGAGGAACAGGAGCAGAAAAAGTAGCACGAATCTAAGCGCCTCACTTCAACTCCGATACCTGAACTCTGTGGCGTAGTATCTGAGAAAGCCCAGCAGCAGCTCGCCCAGAGAGCAACGGTTCCTTGACATGTAGGGTGGAATGTTTTTGGGTCCGTCTGGAACCTTGTCTATTTCCATGAATGGACTAAAACTCTCCTGAAAACAATGAAACAGGACCGAAGGATCAAAGTTAAAACCTGGCAATAAACCACTTAATATTACCTTTACAATGTATTTAACACTAACCGTAAAATGAGTTCAATAGCTAAAATAAGCACACTTACAGGATGAGCCCTCTGCAGAGATGGCACAACAGGTTCTCTAAGAGCTACAAAGAAAACGAAGAATTAAAGAAGAATTAAAGCAGGCCTGATATCTGTAAACATTGAATGAAGTTGTGTGTGTAGCTGTACTGACTTTGGAGATAGTGAAGGACCATCAACACCAGCGTGTAGCTGCTCAGCGTTCCCTTGCTGGCGTCGTTGATCTGGTTGTGCCGTGCCCACTTCTTGATGACGAGGGTCAGGGGTCTAACCCTGACATCGGCTGAAGAAGGCAACGCGGACTCATTTGGTCAAACTGTTTCCCAGACAAAACGCCCCAGGTAAAAGTCCGGACTGACCAGTTCACCCACCGTAAGCGTAACTTCTCAGGAGGAACGTGTTTCTGATTCCCACAGTGTTGTTGATGTTCAGGTCAAACTCCAGATGGCTAAGGCGAGGAGGATGAGGAAAGACATAAACCCATTTAGGATCAAACCGTGAAGCAAAAATAAGAAACAAACCGTTGGCTCCTACCTGCCTCTCTCTCTGAACTTGAGAATGGGGACTTTAGCTCTTATCAGCTGAATCCTCTCAACATATGCTACAAAAAATAAAATCAAAATATGTATTATGAGACTTACAGATGCCAATTGTCTGAAAACCTGAAAGTACTTTAAACTAGGAAAACAGCTCCTCCTAGTGGACTCTTATAGGAAAATGAGATGTAGCATAACTCATCTATCAGTTTAAAATATTCCCCCCTCTTAAACTTTTCCTCCTTGTGACAAACATTAAGTTCACAATGGAAAGGAAATCGTGCAACTTAAAATATGAGAAGTGTAATATGCACTTTATTCATCAATCAGTCTATATTTTGTAGAACCACCTTTTCATCCACTTACAGCTCCCGTTTCGTAAAGGTTTGTCTCCTCCTGGCTTAACACGCCCACAGACACAAATGTTTGCCCATTTCTCATTGAAAAACATCTCAACGTCATATAGGCTGGTTTGATTACATTCGTGATCATACATTTTGACATCTTGCTACGGGTTCTGTAGTAACAAGGTATTAACTCTATATACTCACATATATATATATATATATATATGTGTATATAGATTTTCATACTCATTGTACTGAAGGATGGTGAACCTTTGCCTAGTCTCAGTCCGTCCATCTTTCATTCAATTCTGGCCAGCTTCTCTGTCCCTACAGCTGAAACGCGTCCCCGCAAGATGATGCTGCCACCACTATGTTTCAGTGGGGGCTCTGTGTCTAAGGTTAGCAATTTGCATGTAGGCTACATCATAATTTGACTAACCTTTTCCACGTATGCTGTGTCATATTTTTTCCATTTTTGATAGGATGGCTAATATATTGCTGTATTAAATGGTCTAAGCTTAGGATATTGTTATATACCCTTGCTTTAAACTCCTCCACAGTTTTATCTGAGTGTTCCCTGGTTTTTGTGATGCTGTTTATTCTCTGATGTTCTCTAACAAACCTTTGCGGTCACACTCATTTCTATTTAGGGGGTTTCGCAGCATTCACTAGGTTTTTACCCATCACAGAAAGTCTTATGGCTGTAACATAAAATGTGAAATTTTTTTCAAGGGACTGAACTGATAAGGTAAAGTTTTAAGTTGTTGTTTTTTAAAATCACTTACAAAGAGATCTGAAAGCCCTCTGGATCCGAGAAAGGACATCAATAGGATTGGGGCGTTTCTGAAACGGGTAACGGCGCAGATTATTTAGTCAGAAAATCAGAGTAATGTTTGTGACCTGGAACAAAAAAAAAATTGTGCCGGACGTTGCAAACGTACGTTTCCGTTAGTCACGAGACAGAGGTCAGCATCACTGCTCCGGCAACTCAATCCATTCATAGAAGAACCAGTCAGGTAAAGCCGGGCTGCTGAGAGAAACACGGTAAATAAAACAAAATTAAAAAAACAGATAACAACAAGGCACTAAAGAGAATCCATTTGATCCAAACCTGGAAACATTTGCTGTATGTCTTCTTGTAGCCGCGCTCGACACGCCTCCTTCCTGTCCAGATCCGAAGATCGTTGCTGACAAGCATCAAACAGCTCCACCATCTGACTACTCAGCTGAACACACAAAAAATATCTAAAATTCACTAAAACAAAATCCAATCTGCATGCAAACATCTCCAGATCATACAGAGATCAGCTTTACCTTGTCTTTGACGTAGTTCTGAATGTTAATGGAGCTTTCTTGGACAGCCTGCACATCAGGATAAAGGTGTTCAAACCCCATGGAGGCGGATCTTGAGGGTTCTCCTACCACCTGGCCAGCGTTAGTAGACCATCTTAGAGGGGAGGCTGGTGGCTGGGACGAAGGGTCCACTCGCTGCCGTTTGGCAGCATGAATATTGTACTCATCATGGTGCCGCCTGCAAGGGTCGGTTTGATCAAGACAGCACATAGTGACATTCATTCAGCAGTATAGAAAGACATCATTGGGCTGCACAGAAAGGATACGCACTTGCGCCCGTGGGTTATACCAGCTGGGTGATGAGGGACGACCGGTAAGCTGGGGGGAAGAGACTTCCATTGATAAGGCAGCAACCGTTCTGCGTTCAAAAAATTAAAGCTGAAAAAAATAAAACATATAGACAAGATATTACTCAAGAGGTTAAAGATATCAAACAAGTAACCATTAACTCGATATGTGGGTGATAACTATTTGTTTTTTTTCCTGTTGGTTGTTTTTGCTCTCCGGTCACAAACATTCGCACAGATTAAGGGAAAACAATCACTTTGAGGGATAAATAAATAGTAAAATGTATGAGGATGAACGAGCTACTAATACGTCACTCTTCAAAAGTAAATATTGGTGCTTTAAAATCTAAGTTTTGTGTTTAGGTTTAAATGAAATCATAGTTTCAATTATATACCTTTTAAATACCTCCTCTATGTTGCCATTTAAAAGTGGGTTTATACTGTTTAATCGGTCACCTGGGATTGGTGCATTTGTACCTTAAAGCTTACACTGAGTGCAGTTTTGTTGCTGCTGATTAAACCCTGAGTGGGACCAGTTAACAGAAGACACCCCAAGATGAGATTGAACCACCGCCCTCCTTCCTCGGTGTCACCTGTTAGCAGCTTCCGGTCCGCCATGATGGTAGTCGAAACACCCGGGAGCTCGAGGCGGACGGAACGGCCGAGCCGGAGCCTTGTTGCGGTGAAACATGCCTGGGCGAGTCCGCTCAGCGCATACGGTCAACGTTGCTGGTGGTTCAGGGAGAAACAAAGCAAACAAAAAGTCCCGAGGTAAACAGTTAAAGTTAGAGAGCCGTCCAGGAAACGGCTGGGTGGAAAACTAACCGCCCTGGTTTCTAACTAAGCCAAGGTTTTAACTGGCGAGTTAACCGTAAAGCAAAACGGGTTTTTACTGGGATTTAAACAAGAGGTCAATCTGCTACTAGATGTTTGACATAATTTAATACCCCCCGAAAAATCAATTCGTATTTCCTGTAACTCTCAAATTCAGGATCACATGTAAACAAACCTGGAGCACCGAGTGTTACAACTTCCGCTTTGACTTCATGACGTAAGCGGACGCGTCTGGATTTAAAGGAGCCGTGTGCTTATTTTTTGGGTTTTTGGTGTTATTGTGGGCAAAGCTTGCAGGGTCCTCAGTTGATCAGCTATGATTCCAGTATTAGTCTGTTTTTATTTTATCTCTGCTTTTATATTTGAAAGACATTTTATGCTTTATTTCTCAACACAGTTGAGCAGTTTGATACGATCTTGTTGTGTAGCTGTTTTGGGACATTCCAGTTCTATATTTCATATGTTGCAAATGTTGCCTTTTTGTAGAGTCTTATTCTTAAGGATATTTTTATTCTCTTCTATTCTTGGTTTGCACTCACTGTACATATGTGGGTTCTCTCCACATATACTGTGGATTCCTCCTACAATCTAAAAAATATGACCTATAGGTTAATTATCCTCTCTAAAGTGTATTTAGGTGTTGATGAGTGCACATGATTGTTTGTCCTGTGTGTCTCTATGTTGCCCTGAAATAGAAACTGGTGAATGGTCCACATTGTACCTACTTATATTCTATAAAATATGTTCTAAAGGATATAATGCTTAGTAAATGCCAGTGAGAACAAAAAGCTTTGGAGCTGGACAAACCCATTGTATTATAAGCAAAACCAAAGGCAGTAAGGGACCCATTTGCTTTCATAATGAGTGGTCACACAATTGAGAAACATGGAGTGATTTCAATCTGTCTGATTTGCCTCAGAACTTTTGGCAATGATGTTATGCCCTGGTGGATAAATTTTAGTTTCAATCCAAACAGGCAGTCGACTTCCTTAATTAGTATCCAACCAATTTACTTACATGTGTACATGATGGGCTGTAATATAACAAAAAGGATATATAGTCACTATGGATTGACCATTGTGGATGAACTGGGCTAGAAAGTTGGTGGACAGGATAAAACGACTTTGTAGCCTGAGCTTAGAGTCTCAGGACTGTCTCGACATGCCTGTTATAACATTGTTCAACTTGCTAAAGACATTTTCTGAGTATATACAAAACAGATTGATTTGCATGTAGGCTGTGAATCAGATAAGTTCAGTAAAATCACCATGGCTGCTCTCAGCTCATTTCTCCTCCCCTGTCATGAACAAAACGTCCACTTACGAATCTCTTCCCACACTGTACAAAGTTCCTACACCCAAAAACACAATAGACGTCACAGACGTGACTTTTTTTGGTTCATTTGTTTCTGAGACACAAATAAATAAAGAAATGTAATTTTGATACATTTATCTTACAAAATTAGGAAATGTTTTAGTATGGAGGTTAAAAAGTGACCAAAATTAAACTGGTGTTCAAAAACTGGGACGCTCAACACCCTGATCTGGACACACCATCCTTACCTTAAGACTCACCTATGTGGGGATATTTTTGTTCAGCATGGACAGGGTCAGAGTTAGAGGTGAGATTTCTGGGCAATCCTGGGAGAAAAACAAAATGAGGGCAATAACAGATTTTGCTTTTAAAAGTTGCTGTACTGATCATGAGAACTGCAAGAGCGGTAATCCCAAGAATGTCATGAAACGCAGAAGAAACTTAATTAAGAAATAAAAAGCTTTGGGCTGAGAAAGTGAGAACAGAGCTGGCCCAAGGCATAAGAGAAACCGAGCCACACTTCGGGGGTCCAGATCAGCTTCCCACAGAAACTAACTTTGATATAATTTATCAAAATTTTGATAAAGTTTCCTAATGTCAAGTTAAAATGCATCTTTTTAATCAAGACTCTATTTATTTAGAATTTAAAAGAACAGATAAATGTAACATAATTTGTCTGTTTGTCTTAATAGTTTTTCACAGTTTTTAATAAAGACTGAAAAAGAACACAAAGTGTTTTAACGGAATTAAAAAATATTACTTAATAATTCAGTCAAGCGTTAATGAATTTATATAGAACAATTTTGTTTGTCCAAATCTAATTTCATCACAATGCCACAAAAGCATTTTGTTATTAGGTTTTGCATCAATTAAAACAATGTGCTTAAAAAATTAAATACATTTTTCTATTATTTATTTGGTTCATTTTCATATGTTAAGCAATTGATTAAAAAAGGTTAATTCAGTGCAATCATACATACGTTCAGATTGATCCTCAGTATTAAACAGTGCATCAAGTTTAGTTTATTATTTAAATTACTTACAGATTACATCAAGCCATTGACTAGAATTAGTCAATCCTCCTGGATGAACATGGATCCACTGCAGACAGCCTGGGTTGTGTTGTTGACTTTGCTGCAATCCCTCATACTGAACATGCATGTAGTGACAGTGGAGAGGAACAACTTCTCTCTAACAGGAGGAAACATGACTGAGTACAAGCAGCTATCTGCAACGATCGATTGGGTGTTTGGGGAAAACATAAAATACGAAAAGAACCAGAGGCAACTCAACTAGGTATTCTTTCATTATCATAAAAAAGTAAAGTTGTATTGGCAATAGCATCCCTGTTAGTAGCTTTATCTCGGACAGAAACGCATCCTAAGAGAAAAGCTCTGAGCCGGTCTTGGAGGCTACACAATGAAGAAGAGCTCAGTTAGTTGAAATAAAAGCTAAGGCAATAGCTTTGCCTGGAAGAAATGCAGGGTTAAACACATAAAAACAGCGCCAAGTGTTTTATCTGTGGAAGGAAAATGTTAATCTGTTGGCAGAAATACCTCAACTGTTCCCTCCTCCAAGAAAGGGTTACAGTTAAATAGGGCGCCAGAGCAGATGCGGGCTCCACGAAGAGTAAAAAACAGAGTGAACAGCAAATATTGAGAAACTGGAGAGATACAGGAGTGTGTAGGAAGTGAAGTTATAATTGGACCATGTAGATTGAGTAATTAGGCATTTATATTATGATTTGGGAATGATAAAATGCACCCCGGATTTCTTGAAGAAGGCGAGGCAACTCTTTATTCGGTAACCAAACTAGAAGCTGCTGATCACAAACCAGTCTCATGACTCCATGGGTGTTCCTGTGTCGCCCCCGATGAGATGGTGCCCCGGGTGAAAAGCCACATCATTCACATTATAGATCAAAGTTTAGAGGTTGGTGGCGTCAGTACTGCTGGGTTTTCTAGTTTAATTCAAATTGGGGCCCAATGGTAGGTTGTGTGGCGAAGGAAGAAAAGAAGAAAACAACTAAACACGAACCTGGAGCGATCTTATCCTCAACGACCCCACATTGCCATTTTTAGGTGATGTTGCTCATTGTTTCTCATGCTGCCTGTACATTTTCATGTGGACGAACTTATTTTAAACTAAAGAACACAAACGTGAAATGGCACCAGGGTCCCTTGAGCTCAGCAGCAACGTCAGTGCGGAGGACGCTGAGGTGACGTCGGCGGATGCATCATCCAGATGTGGAGGTGGGCGGGGTGCAATTAGGGCTCGGATCAATAACACGCTGCAGGAGAAGATCATACAGGGTGGGGCGATGTCCACTCGTGTTCCAGTGGGAGAAAAAGCATGAAGTGATGTTGCAGAAACACAACTTTTAGAGGAAATGGTAATAAGGAAGGAGTGCGTGGAATAGCTCTGGACGCGCAGGAGTGGGTGTGCAGCCTGCGAGCCGCCAGTAATAGGCTGGGAGATAGAGGGAGTGGAAGTGGGGGAAGTAGGGAGGGGGGGTGTGAACAGCGATACTGCGCGCTGTCTTCTTTCAAAAAAACCAACGAGGATTGTCTTTTTCCCAGTTTGAGCAGCAGCAGGGTTTTCTCCAAGCTTTCCCAGCGAGGATCTGTGGTTTTACACAGCAACAGTGGGATCTTCTCCATCAGCATCACCACCATCCTCATCAGCAGCAGCATCACCACCATCCTCCTCGTCATCATCATCTCAGGCAGCGTTTTTTTTTTTTTGGACCCAGCACCGCTGGTTCTGCTGCTCCTTCACCAGGAGACCAGAGGAGGAGAACATCTGAGCAGCATGTGCACCGCGACATGTATGCGTGAATTCATGCGGTGACACTGGATGTGGGGAATGGAGCAGCTGTCAGCGCATTCCTGCAGACGCACCGACGGTGATTCGTTGCAGACTGTCGTGTAGAGAGCGAGAGAGAGAGGGGGAAAAAAAAAAACCTTCATACGCAGCGGTCAATCTAGTATATTCCCTTTTTTTATTCATCCAGCCAGCAGTGATCAGCTGACGCCTTTCAATTCAACCACAACAATGGGGTAAGTGGGGATAATATAGCCTTACAAGCTGAGTTATTTTACACCCCCTCCTCCCTCCTAAATGCATGTTTAGCCTTAAAGGTTATGAACTTTTATGAGAAATGCAAAGAAGGATTGGAGCTGCATGTGCTTCAAAATGTAATTTTAACATAGAAGGCTTTAGGTGGAGGTTTGTTTTAAATGAGAGTCAAAAGAGTGTTGTTAGGCCTGGATGTACTGCAAAAAAAACAACAACAAAAAACACTAAAGTAAGCAGTTTCTTAGTTAAAGCAAAAAAGGAAATTGTTTACATAATTATTGTGTAAAATACAAAACCGCATATATACATATATATAAAACTATATGGTCGGATCAACGTAGAACATGATTACCTGTCTGACTCTTGAGGCTAAGCCTAAACTGAATTTCCTCATTAAATTAGTTTATTCTTTCTTTTCTGAATAAGAAAAAAAATCTAGTTTTTTGTTCTGACTAATCCATACATTTAAAAAACTATGGCAATGAAGTTTGATGTTTCACTAAAGGCAATCATACAACCCTTTAAAAAAAAAAAGAGACAAATTTAGCTTTTTTTGCATATTTCGGTCAATGACATCACAAAGGTGATGCAGCGATCCTGCTGGAAACACGGTTTGACTTGAAATGTCTCACAATGGATGATTTCTCCCAGACCATTTTGTTTTTAATCACAACTTGGTTCAAAGTGATTGTTGGAAGAGTTTTGATAATGAAATCTGGACGTTCCAGTCTGATGTTGTTTTTGTTTGCAATCCCACTCCAAGTGATTCACCGTTGAAGGATGCTATTCAACTCCAAACAGAATACAAGAGAACACCCATCAAGGGGGAGACTTATTAAAAATGACTAAATAATTGATTCAAAAAAATTAATTGATGAACTCAACTGTACTCTGAATTAGTGCCTTATGTGATGTCATCAGATGAGGCATGAGGTGGTGAAAGTTTATATTGGGTGTTCTCGGTTTTGACTTGATAAAATAGTGAAAAGCAAAAGAAACAGAAAACTGACCACAACGCGTTGTGCTGTGGGTGACAAGCTTTATCTAATGTGGTTTTATAATTGATTTGTTTTTTTCAAAAAGGCCTAAAGTTAGCAGCTTTAATCTGCCAGGAAACAACAGTAATACACAATTATTTTTACACAGTTATGTAACTGAGCAAACATCTAGGTACCAGCCATCACTTCCTCTGTTATATTCCCATTCAGAGATGGCTCACATATGAGCCGTACATCCTGTTCCTCATATTGCCAGCCTGCGTGGAGAAGTGTATAATGTCAGCAGCAGAGGAATGTCGGCCGAAGCTCCTGAGCTGCACTCTGCGCTGACAGAAAGCCTTTTTCGGTGTCTATGGCAGCACAGGTGGCCGCTGCACACCCCCTGACGCAGCCGAGGCCGTGCATGGACGGCTGCTCATTTGCATGTCCCCCTAAGCCCGAGCCCAGCGGTCTGTTTCCTACACTCAGCCGTTCATTAACAGCTGTCTCTGGCACTTGGTTGTGATTAATTACCCAGCAGGAGGTTAATAACAATGTGGCACGGCCGCTGAGCGATTTCTACATGTTAGCCAAAACTCGGGCATTAACTATTTACAATAGTTATTGCCCCCCGTCAGTCGCCCACTCAGTTCTCCTACGGTGTGGGCAGCGTATGTCCCACTCAGCTACAGCTCTCCACTGGGCCCGGCCATGCTGGTGACTAACTTGCTGTTATGCAACAGACTCAATGACTCAATTGATCCACAGTGTGGATTTTATTGCTAACTGCAATCTGAAGCCCTGTGCTGCTGCTGGCACTATGTGTGTTTAGGTATAGGCTACACTAACTCTAACCCAAACCATGAACGTCAAACTTCCTAACCTTTGTCAATCAAATAGAATAGAATACACTGAAGGGTGAGTTTTTGTGGAAAATGTTGAAAAGTTGGGCTGAAAAACTTTAGGAGGACACTGTATATATGCAGAGGAGCAGATTAGATTAACTGGCATATAGCTGCAGCTCAGTTCCCCCCGGCAGCCTGACTGGTAATAATGACAGATAGAGTCATATTTCACTTCCAGACTACTGGCTCAATACGAAGCCTGTTGGAGCTCCTATAATGGCAGAAAGGGAAACTGCTGTTCTGAACATGCGGAGGCGATCCTTATCAACTCTTGTGTGCAAATGTAGTCAGATCCAAATGAAAGCAATCCAACCATTCTCGCTGCAGATGAGGCAGCTGGAAGCGTCTCTTTTATGATCTTACTGTACCTTAAATAAAATCTTCCTAATGAAAATTTAAAGTAAAGAAAAAGCAGATTCTAGTGGTGCACGAAGGAAGTTGGAAATTCAGTATATTTTTAATGGCTAAATTGCTTGGAAAAGAGGGACAGCTGCAAAATAAAAGAGGACACACTGAGGTTTAAAGAAATCACAGGATTCTGAGGTACAACAAGAGGCATGTGAGTACAATCTGTTTGGTTTCATGCTGTGAGTCACATCTGTGCGTCAAACCCCTTATGCACAGGCAAAACCTGTTGTCATCCCTGGAGCCACACGTGTGTGCGATTAAAACTCTGGGTGTTTTTTTTTGTTGTTGTTGTTTAATGTAAACATGATTAATCTTAAACTTTTGATCGTGGAGTCAACATGTCTGCTTCTCTTCATGAACACTTGATTCTGTGGATGACAATATCAGCATGCTAACACATAAATCACTTAGAGGTAAAGTAAAACTAGAGGCCATGGTAAGATGTAAGACTAGGATTCATCTATACATTAGATTAAAAAACTATATATATTAAATGTAAGAAAAACACAAAGCAGAAGAATAGATATGCCACTTCTTCTGCTTTTGCATTCGGATTAGCACATACGGTACAGTCACCACTGCATAACCAAGGACAGAAAAAAGCACTTAAGCAAAAATAAGTATTTCAAAGCAAGTTGTTGAATTTAACAAACTTTTCACAGAGGTCAATTTGTAAAAATCCTATTCTATATTTGTGTGAGAAGAAAAGGCTACATCCCTAACCCTTTATTGTTTTCCTTAAATATATCGAGTGGAGTCATGGACAAGGCTACATTTCATAGATTATTTTCTTATTTCAGTTCACATATTAAAGTCAAGAATAGCAACATGGTAGAATATACTAATTGTTTTATTGTAATCATATATATGTCTTATATTTTATGAAACAAACAGGAGCAAAAAGAAAAAGTTAGCTAAACATTATGTGGTCTGGTCTAATTAACCTTCCATCATTTTATATAGTTGGTCATTTAATGTTTGATTTCCTTGGTTTGAAAATCAAATGTTTACAGCAGGATGTTTGTTACCAACTGTCTGTTAATCATAGTAAAAATGATTGATCAGTCCAAAAATTTAAATTGGATGACAAGCAATTAGTTGTACTCTGTCCATAATGCACAATACCCAATGTTTTTAAGCATAAAAAAAAAAAAAAAAAGTCTGGTTAGATCAGTGGTCAGAATCTGTTCTGTGTTCACAGGGATCACAATGTAAACAAGGTTCAATGACAAAAACCATTAAAAAAAGTCATAAAATGAAATAAATATGCAGCATTTGAGAATCTTTATCATTATAAATGCTTACAATGTATTCCTGTTTGTTAATTTTCAAGAAACATTGTGTGATACTAAATGGCAATGGCGGCACAAATCAGAGAAAAGTAGAAATTGCTTAATATAATTGGTTCAATAATTATATGTAATTTCCTTTAATCAATGTTTACATACCAAAGAAAATGAGTGTTGTGAACTATGCTGTGAAGAAGCATTAAAATTACCAGTTCATGCTGACACCTGCATGTTAATTTTGGGTGTTCACACAACCGATTATCATTATTATGATTTAAGTAAAGACATGCAGGAGTCCTTTCACGTACCCTAAACATTTTCTGCCCCTTGGTTCCTCTGTTATCCTCACACCAGAATTTAGCAATAACAATTACTAATATAGCTATATTTACTCAGTATGAAAAGAAAATCAACCGAACTGTATCTCATGCTTCACATCAACGGAAATCTTTAATAATTCCTATAAAGTTTATATAATGGAAGCTTTTTTTAAAAACAAAAACAATTGTAATTGATTTATACTGATCTTCTTATGATTTTTACCGACACTAAAGTTTCTCTTCTCCAAGTTGGAAACACAAGAGAAGATAGCCATCAGGTAAGGAATATGTAAATTAATTTTAAATAAGCCGGGAAAACGAACCAAGGAAAGAACAAGAAGTAAAACTTTAAAAGTAGCTGTAGGGTTACGCTGTTCACGGACCAGAATATGCCCACATACAGTAAGGAAGGGAGGGAGGTAGAGTAAACCTTGAATGTGAGAGGAGCCGAGCGTTAAGGACGACGCCGTGAATCACTCCCAAAAACTTTTTTTTAAAACCTCTCACATTGGATTTCCTCAAAGTTTGCCGTAATTTCTTGGTTAAAGCTTGTTTCTGCCTTCATCCTCTTCTTTTCTCAGGAGACGAGGATTCTTTATCACTCCAGCTTCTTCTCCTACGTTCATCACCTCCTCCACATTTCCCTCATCTCTCTCCTTCTCTCTCTCATCATCCATCCTTCCTTCCTTTTTCACCCTCCTCGGCCTCCTCGCTCAGCTGCCCTTGTGTCGTGTGTTGCACTCGACAAACACTTCTTCCCTCTTTTTTGTTTTTTCTCTCACTCATGCTTTC
The DNA here is from genome assembly GCA_032876305.1 of Orestias chungarensis. Lineage (NCBI taxonomy): Eukaryota > Metazoa > Chordata > Actinopteri > Cyprinodontiformes > Cyprinodontidae > Orestias > Orestias chungarensis. Next base: position 4,996,436 of record JAVLVB010000003.1, read on the forward strand.
TTTTAGTCTGTTGAGGTAGAAAGAGATGAGCAGACAGTTTCTGTCTTGTCATGCGTCAGTGAACTTAAACTTGTTCTAATACAGCGTGGAAATCTCTAGAAGGTCAACGGGCGTTGCATTGACCTCCATGCTGTTCGAGGCACGTTTGGTTTGATCGCAGGAACGTTTTATCAGACGCTTTTCAAGGAAACGAAAGAAAACCGCCCGATTCAGTCCATCATTTGTTTCCCCTCTCTTTTCTGCCAGTTGTGTTGTGGGAGTAATTATTGCTTCTCTGACAGCTGGTGGGTAGCGTTTTAAAACACAACTCTCTGGCACAGGCATGGAAAAAAGACATAAAAACACAGAACAACAGGAGCCACAACATTTGCCTAGGCTTGGTCAAAATTATGCAATCATAATAAAAAAATGAAAAAAAAGAAGAGGAAAAAGAAAAAATGCTGGCAGTTTTGGTGCGGCTACAGCAGGGATCATGCGAACAGGCTGTGCTTTAGCGTGATGTGTGATGGAAAGAGAGAGAGAGCTGAAAGGACTTACAGTACTGCCACTTACACTGCTGTTGATGATTATGATAATTTGTGCGCAGCACTCCACAAGCAGCTTTGTGGAGCAGCATTAATCATCCCAGATTCACTCTCTGACTCGCTATACTCTCCCCTTCCCAATCATCTTCTTTGTCTCCCTGTCCGACGCACCTCTCTGTTTTCCTGTCTTCCCTGTCCCCTCGTCTCTCCCTGTCTAACCTGGCTAATAACCCACAGGAGTGGAGCGGCTGTCGAATTTTAATATTCATTTATAAGGCCAGCCTTTGATGCACCCCTCCTCGCCTCCCCATCACCCCCACAGTGCAGTGTAAGCACTTCTCTATCTCGCGTTCTGCCAGCCCAAAATATCTCCCTCAGCACCCGGCGCTGCGAGTATGTGGAGTGACTGTAGATTTACCCAAGAAAGCCCCAACGCTACAGCAATACGGGAGGATGAAGTGAGAGGCCGGATGAAGGCAAGGTCAGGAGATAACGAACAGGAAAGGCCACAAAGAGGTCAGTCAGGAATTAATGCATTTAAATTATAAACAACAAATTGGCCAAAAATCAGCAACACAGACCTTGCTAAAGCATTCATACCAACCATTTTGTCATGTTACGACCACACAGTGCAAAGTATTTCACAGGTTTTGCCAACATGAAATAGTGCACATGTATGAATTGGATGGAAAAAATAATATAAATCTTGAAAGTGTGGCAGGAATTTGCATTCAGTCCCTCCGAGGAGACCTACCTTTTAAAGTAACCGAGCATCAACTCTGGTCTGTCTTCTCTAGCTACACACATCTGTTTACTTCTATTAGTGAAATGGCTTGAAATCAGTCAGACTGGACAGAAACTGTTGGGGAACATAAATGTTAAATTTTTACCACCAACTCTGGATTTAGTTTCGGGCATAAATTTGCTGTTCTCTAAACCATCGGTCCCTTTTCTCTTCCTCCAGTGTTCGTCAGCTTTATGACGTCTCCTAGACTCACATGAATCAAACTATTTAACAGCCCAGCTTTGAAGAACTTGGCTGAGGAGAAAATTAAAACTTAATTGCCTTTTGTTGGAACAGGAACAAAACTAGATGTTTGACACCCTTGATCTTTAGTATTTAGCTTTGTTCATCTGGTCACCAATTATAATCAGTTTCATCATCCCTAATTTAGAAGATATTTACCACATCATTATGCTGCCACCACCGTGTTTCACTAAATGTTAGCAAGGATTTGCCATCTTAGTCTTGGTCTCCTCTAACATCCCACATGTTACCTATGTGGTTTTGGTCTTGAACAGAGCATAATTTTATTCTTTACTGCGTCACATACATGACTTTTGGCCAACCTGAAATTAAGCTTTTATTGGCCCTCTTTGGATAATTGCTTTCTTTTTTTCTTGCTATTCCTCAATAAAGTCAGATTTGTGGAGTGGAAAACGTTTCGTTATGACACCGAAAGACTATTTTCATTGAGCCGTGACTCTGTGCTTCTCCTATTTAAAGCTTAGCTCACTTGTCAAACTATTTAACGTTCCAGATGAGACCTGAACAGTGCACTGAGGTGTTTAAAGCTCAGGTTATTTGGTTTAGGGACCTGACTTAAACATCTTCACAGCATTATCCCTGATCGGTCCGTTGTGCTCCTCTGTCTTCATGATGCTTGTTGTTCAATAATTTTGTCTTACAAAGCTCTGAGCCCTTTACATAACACATGTAATCATGCTAAGAATAAATGACTGAGGGAGGGAATTAATCTGGTTAATTCTGAATATGATTGGTTGTACCATATTTTATTTAGAGGTCTCAACAAAAATACGTGCCACAGTTCATTTACTTACACATCACTAATATGCCCTGTTTTGTGTTAGTCAATCACTTACAATCCCGATCAAATACATTTCATTTGTAAACTCTGGAAACGTTTGGGGGTGTGCACACGTTTGCGGCTCGCTGTAATTTGGGCATATTTTATGCATAAGTTGCTTGGGTTCATGTACAAACTGCAGCTCTGTGGGGTGTGTCTACTGTAGTTAACATTGGCCTGCTGTCTATTTTTAGCCTGACACCCTCTGTGTTCCCCTGTGTGACCCTCACTTAGAGCTGCAGGCATTCCCATATCTGAGCAAAGAGACGGTGCTGCCCGACACAGAGAAACACGGACAGACAGGGAGGGTCTCCGCTGCATTCATGGTTCAGGTTCTTTTTAAGCCAACAGTATGAGAATAAGTGTGAGCCCAAGGTGGGATTAAAAAAATGTATGTAGTTTAAGTTAGGACCCCAGCAATGAGAGCAGCACGTTCTCAGGTTTAACCATGGAGGACAGTGAGTTGGAGATCAGGCTCCCTGGGCGATCCGACTCCCCTCTAGGCAGCGGGGGCTCCGGTGGGTTCGGCGAAACCCTTGTGCTGAGACACAAAGAGGTTCACCACTTCTTCTTTGTCCCCTTCAGGGAGCAGCCCATCTACAGCACCAGGGCCCACGTCTTCCAGATCGACCCCAACACCAAGAAAAACTGGCTGCCTGCGAGCAAGCACGCCGTCACTGTGTCCTACTTCTACGATAGCACGCGCAATGTCTACCGGATCATCAGCCTGGACGGAACCAAGGTGGGCCAGCGCCTCAGATCACTGCCAGGATCCTGTTACGGTTGGAATATGCAGTCAATGATCAGTCGATGTTCAGTGTAAACATCCCACCACCTCTAATATAGCGACACTGTTTATAAGCTCTGCAATAAATACTAACGCCGAGACTCATCATAAAAGAGCTCAGGTTTGCAGGAGCTTCCAGGACCATCCTGGAAGCTCCTGCAAACCCGAGCTCTTTTATGATGAGTCCTGAATCCTGAATCATTGGGTCTGTTACACCTGAGTAGGTCCAGGTTAGAGTATCTGGGATCTAGCCCTGCTGGGGAGGATGTGATCGAGGTTTTACTAGAGGCAGATGTTGAAGCAAAGCATAAAGAAAGTGAGAGCAACATGGGCATGAATACAATATTTCAGAAAGCATGAGAACTTACACAAATGTTACGTTTCGTGTTCACAGTTGCATTTTAAGCTATTATTTCTTAAATGTTATGAGCTGCTCCTTTTTTGTCTGATGTTGCAAATATTTTTATAGTTGTTTCCTTCATTTATGTTTCTGTTGGTTTGGTTGCAATCTTATTTTTTATGCTTTGTCTTGAGATTAAACCTCTACCATGATCTCTTATCGGTGAGAGAATATTGGATTGCTTAGTAGTGTTAAAAACACCTTTGCTTGCTGCTATCCGCTTCAAACTAATTTCTTGATGCCAACAAGAATGCCAACTACTTTTAAAAGGCATTGCTAACTAAGGCTGCCAATACTTGTCTTTACAGGTACTATCGTGTAAAGTTGGCAAAATTCTTTGTGGTGAAGCTGAAGGGAAAAGAAAATCTTCATGTTTTCGTTTTTGACTTAAATATTCTTTAGTTTCAGGATTTTTCCTATTTTATTTTTCCTATCATAAATCAAAATGAAAAGGTCAGCAGATAAAGCTGTTGTAGGAAATATTTACAGGGAAATAACTCTTGTCATACTGGGGTTTTTCCTAAAAATTGTTTGGTGGGTCATTCTGTCCACCACTTTTACTATGATCATTCTTTAATGCTCTCGCAAATTTCGTAATACATATGAACATTAAACTCAATACTGGACACATGACGGTAAATCTATGCCACTATCAAACATGAAAAGGATTTTGTTTTTACAGATTACAGAATAATTTGTTATATTTTTTTAAGACTTTTTCAAACACTTTTTGTAGTTTTTAAGGCTCCAAGCTTAAGAGAAGCACATTTTTAAAACCCAGATAACAGAATGACAGATGTTATGGTCAGAAGCTGGTACTAACAAGTTTTTACCTGAAAAAGCAGACCAAAGCTTTGACCCTTTACAGCCGGAAGCAAGAAGTAGTTGTTAGCCAATAAACAGGACAATTTACAATAAACCAAACAATTTTAAAATGTATTTCATCAGTAAATTATCCAGTTTATTTGATACATTTAACTGTTTATTATTGGGTGCTTTTGGCTCAGTTTTAAAATGTATCTGTCCTATTAAAAAACTGATTTTTAGGTCAGTTTATTGAATCTTAGAAAATGTTAAAAAAAAGAACATTACTTCTTTTGACTGCAAATATTATGAAAGAACTTTTTAGTATTACAAATTCTTTGTTCCCCAGGATTAGAAGAAGGTACTAACATAGTTAAGAGCTAGATAGAGCTTGCAAAAGTTTGTGCTTCTTTGTATGTATTTTCACTTGCCTCTCAAATTAGTGCGTGATTGTGATAAAGTCACTTATCACTTTTATGAAAACATGTGGCACTTGTGCTGCAGCATGTTCAACACGTTCAATTTGACAGATATTTTCATTGCAGGCAATAATCAACAGTACCATCAGTCCAAACATGACGTTCACAAAAACATCACAGAAGTTCGGTCAGTGGGCGGACAGTCGAGCGAACACTGTCTACGGACTGGGCTTCTCCACCGAGCATCATCTGTCTAAGGTAGGGCTGCTAAAACGTGCACCGACACATACGTGACAAAACATGTATGCGTTATTGCATCTACACTCAGTCGCAGATGATTTGATTATCTTTACTTCCTGAAAGATTATTTCCTTTCACCTCCCGTTTTAGTCCACCATACATCTTAAAAGGACCTTCAGTGATTTCTTCTTCACCTAATAGGGTCCAGTTTTCCACAGGCATCTGAGTTGACACAAGAATATACATCATTGCCATTTATCAGCTTAAACTTATTAGAGACTTTTCCTCTGAACTGTATTATATAGGACTAGGACTCAAAATAATGGAGGCTTTATTTTTTTTACTCCAGTAACTTCTGGTGTTTTCCTAACTTAAGTGCAAAAACTTCAATGAAAACATGGTAGTGGAAGCATCATGTTGTGGGAGTGCTTTTCTTTTGGGTAAAAGTCAGGAGAGAGAAAAAAATTGGGTTTCTTTAGTTTTAACAGGAGCTCATTGTCTTTATTAATGGAGAAGCCTTAAAATCTCATCTTTACCTGTGAAATTTTACAAATGTACACACATAGGTAAAGTTAAAGGTACCTAATGTCTAATGTTTACTATAAATCCAGATTAGTTGCTTCTGAAATAGTTGATCCAAGATGGGCCAAAAAATAAAATGGACTCACCTTTGTAAAACAACTCCCTCCACCAAACATTGAGGGGTTTATGCAAATTATAAATTTAGCTGGTTATTTACTTAAAGTGGATAACTATTTACACAAAAAGAAGTTTGGAGGCAGTCCAGAATGAACATGTATTTATTTACATCAACACCAGAAAAGAAATGACTGGAAAGAGTTAAATTTATTGGAATGTGTTTCACTGAGGACGAGTGTTGTTGGCTTTGGTGTAAATAGGCAATAGTTCCCTGAAAAGCATTCTTTTTAACCAATATGATTCTATTAATATTGAAGTTATTATAGGTTGGAAAAAGTGTTCACTTTCGGCGGTAGCTTCAGCCTCCAGGATCAACTAATTTGGGCTTATTTGAAGTGTTATCTAGACAAATGTTGTTAAATGAAGAATGTTTCTTTTAAAGAATACTTCTTAGATTGTTTTTCTTCTTTTGTGTTTTAGTAAGGGACTGAAAAAAGAAACAAAGATGCTATTAATAGCAGGTTGGCCTTGAAATTAACATTATTGAATTATCGGCTGTAAAAGGAACCCCTTTCCAAAGGAAATTTATTAAATCTGGCTGTAACCTTGCATAAATGTGATTTTCTCTGAGTTGTTCTTTATTCTCTGTTATTAGGATGAAAAACAATTAAGATTATAGTTCAATTATGAGCTTAGTTCGTCACTTTAAAGAACAATAGAAACATAATAGCACATTTGACGGAATATGAACTTGTCTTTACACTAAAAAAGGTGAAAGATTGGTGTAAAAATGAGAATGACTTACCAGAAATTATGCCTGATGCTATAAGAGAGTCTGGTTGCCAGTTAGAAGCTTTACTTCTCAGATGTCTGCGAGAACATCTCTGAAGCACTTAGGTGCAGAACCAGTGCATTTAGATCACTATAGAACAACTATTATGTTGCAGCGAAGTGAAATGATATCAGGTTAGTTTTTGTAATGAGAATAATGGCAGACGCTGGACCGGCTCGAGTGGAGTCTTCAATTTGGTTTCCTTCTCTGTTGACGGGTGTCTGTTTCGTCCAGTTTGCAGAGAAGTTTGCAGAGTACAAAGAAGCAGCGCGGCTCGCTAAGGAGAAGAGCCAGGAGAAGATGGAGATGGCCACGTCTCCTTCTCAAGTGAGTTCAGCATCACCACCCTAGCTCACTCCAACCCATGTAAATAAGAGCTAATGGATCAATCAGAAGGGTGAAATAAAAAAAGATAATTACCTTTTGGTATACTATCGGTAAAAAAAAAATTTTTACACTCTTAATTTTATTGTAAGTAATGGTAATATTGCAAAAACCCAATCATGAAACACAGAAAGCTGGAATTAGAGTGAATAATTTCCATTTATAGATAAGTATAGAAATAAAACTAAATATGGAAAACTTTACAATTCCAAAACCTTTTTAAGTAGTTTTTTTTAAATCTAAAAATGTCAATTTCTAGAAAAACAGTGTGCTTAAACATTGACTTATGCTAGATTGACACCTTCTTTTTTTGTTTGACACATTAAAATGTTTCTCAATTAAAAAAACAAATAACTGCCCTATCACTGCTTTCATGGCCCAATAGTTCTTTCGCTGTAAACTTGGAAGGAGACCTCTTTTTTTTTCATTATTAGTTGTTTGGGAAAAACAGACTAGTTAAACATTTTGTACTAAAATATAATCCAATAAAATGTGTGGAAGAAATTCATAACCATTGAGGCAGGGGTCACCAGGTGGCTTAGTAGGTCAGAGGCTTCAGACCTTCACGTAGCTGCTGGGTTTTGATTCCCAGGCTTGGGCTATTCACTGCGTGCTACCGATTAATATTAGTGGAGTCTGGAAAAGTATGGGATTTTGAACAATGTTTCAAAACAGCAAAAGAAAAAAAAAGGTCCTAAAACACAAGCAGTGGATTTATTTATTTTTTTGCACAGTTTAAAGAATGGTAAAATTAACAGGTTAAAAACGTCACCAGCAAAAAGGGACACCTCTATAAATCTGACTGCCAACCTACTGACACCCCCTTACCCGATAGTCTTATTCTAGGATATGAGCAAAAATAGAGGGGAAAAAACCTACCTTACTATGACCCATCTCTTACTCCATCATCTATACTTGCGTGTTCATGCATGGTTGTCAGGGGTCTGGCGTCGATATCCAGCAGTATATCCTGGTCAAGTCTAAACCATCACAGTGCAACATCTGTGTACCAGCAAACCTCTGAATTTCATAGTTTAAAGTGTTATATTTTCAGCTACAAACAGAACTCACGTTAGTACTTATAATGACGGCTGTAAAAATGTGTTGTCTCATAAGTTATAACTGGAAATGACTGCGTGGCCGAATTCAGCTCATTTGATTTGCACATAAACAGTGAAATTTGTTAGCCGTCGTCATGGTAACACGGCGGTTACATAACGGGGAAACTAATTTCTCAACATGTTCATTTAAAAAAAATACAGTGCGTACAGTTATTCGATACATTCATTTTGTAATTTTGCATTTCTACGTTGTGTCTCAGCCTAACAATTTCTTGTTCACGTTTGTCATGATGAAAGCAAAAAAATTGGTTTGAGTTGAGGTGTTATTGAAAAGTTGATGTTTCTAAATGTAAACCTTAATGGTTTATTTGAAAAGAATTAATAAACAGATAGTTAAGAGCTGAATTATTCTTAATCCCACTGTTTAATTCATCATTTAGATATGGGTCAGTCTTTAATCCTCTAATTCTACAAACATGATGTATCGGCTCTTTGAATCTAGGGATTGAGTTTACTTACATCAGAGAACAGCATTTACTTCATATAGGACAATAGTCTGTGTACAAAGTGTGGCAGCAGCACAGTTTAGGGGAGGTTCAGTGTGAGAGACAATTAAGGAGGAGGGAATCCCCGGAGAAATCTTGATTTTAATCTAAAGGCCTCTGCCTATCCTCATGTTTAAAGATATAAATATGGAGGCAATGTAGAAAGTCCCTCTCTGTGCTGCAGTCCATTCTTCTGTCAAGTCTTTTAATGAGGCAAAAAGGACAGCTTCCCTCTCAGCAGGAGCCGAGGTCCGCATGTGCCACACGACAAAGCAGTGCTATAAGTTAGAGACGCTCCATAACTGTGAAGGCTGCAGCCTTGCTGATACGAGCCTGCAGACGTCTGCTTAAGCTTCTTCATCACTGAGAGTCAGAGCTTCACCCACGGCCCAGCTGGCATTCAAATCCTCCTCTCTCTCTTTTTTCCCCTCTCTCCAAATCAAGTTAAAGCGAAGGGAGAAACTTTTTCACTAAAAACAAGAATAGGACCCACAGAACCGAACCATTCATATATTTCCCAGCGGACTAAATAAATCATAACAGATATTTTATAAAACACTAATAAACTCTGAGCGCAGAATGTAAAACCAGCCATAATCTTCTCTTATCTCTGTCCCCCTTCTTGGCCGTCAAAGGCGTGTGGTTCTGTGTCATTGTGCTGCTGAACTGAGCTGCAGCTCAGAGTCCTAACAGCTTTGTTTTACGTTGGCGAAGAAACTAAGCGATTTGTCTCTCATACAATTCTGCTGTTGTATGGGATATAAAGATAAGAATTAATCTGTACTTCTCTAATTTCCCTGCGCTAAAGCAAGCCGGTTTAATCGCCTGTGGGAATGTGGACTTGTTCACCAAGATGGACGAAATCTGTTGCACCGCAGTGATACGAGCTTAGAGGACCTTCGGCTTTCTGACCGCAACACAGAGGCGCACGAATGTGCCACTGCATGTCTTTGTCTGTAGGATTCCAGGTCAAAATAGGAAATCATTAGTGTTACACCAGTTAAACCTTTAGGTACAAGGGTGAAGCGAGTCTATTATGTCAGTGCAGTAAAATAGTTCCTACAGTACTAATGAGACATTTAAACATCCTCTGTTTGTGAGCTTTATTAAAAGGTAAATTGAAAGGAAAGAGGAGGGAAGACATGCAGCGAATTAAACCCAGGGCATATCATGAACCCATGTAAAAACGGTGCTTGAATCAAGTTGCTATTGTTTGTAACTTGTGTTACAGTTTAAATCTGGCTTTTAATTGAAAGAAAAGTTGAATTTTTTTGACCAACATCAATACATTGATGCTGCATGTTTTTCTGCCAGTGTGGCCAAATATTTTAACCTTTCCTTTCATTCGACTTTTAAAAAAATTTCTCCACAATGCATTCGGGCTTTTCATGTGAGCTCTTGTTTCTTTTAGACAAGCGCGAAAGAGTCTGTTCGGGAGTTGCTGCTTCTTTCTTGGTTGGGACCTTCTCATTCTATGGTGACATAAAGCTGGATTTACTGTGGATATGTGCACTGATGTTGTTAGTTTTTAGTTTATGACATCAGAGCTTCATTGGTTGTTCTTCAACATCCTAACCTACTTCCTCTGATTAGGACACTTTATGTCAGATGGTAAGATAAGCTTGGCTGTTTCAACTCCAGTCAATTATTGCATCTAACTTAGTTTTAAATTTGATTAAGGAGCCAAATATCAGGTTTTTGGATTGAGCCTGGCCTCAATGATAAAAAGAAATTGTATTAGACTATTAGTTCAGTCACAGAAATCCACACAGTTTTGATTAGCTGTGCTGCTCTGCCAGGAACAGTATTAAAATGGGCCGGCATTTAGGCAAAAAGCTCATTAACGGCTAAAGGAATGTAAAAAAAAAATCTTTGCAACGTGATAAGAGACATTTAGCAAAATAGTAGAAAGTTTTTAAGAGTACAGTCATTCCTGTGAGGCTTGTTTGCCAGATTAAAAGCATCTTTGGAAAATAACTTCTAAATAGTTATTAAACATACTTTTCATTAAGCCCCAAATTTCAGTATTAAAGATTTTGCATTAAAATACTTTATCTGATTACTTATTATCTGTTAACAGTGAATATGAATCAGAAATGAAGGCTTGAAACCACTGGTCTGTGTGTAATTAATCTCTATAATTGGTGTCACTAACACAATTAAGCTACACAAATAAATTAACTTTTCAGTTAGATTCAGATTAATTGTTGAAAGTGTTTCTTGCGTTGACATTCCATGTACAAAATATCAGTCAATCAATCAGGGTAGGGTCATGAACGCAGCATTTGGAGCAGAAAGGGTCGGACTTCACCTTTCCAACTCATCTGGGAAAATCTAAAGATGATCCCAAGCCTATCAAGAAACTTAGTCCTTCCAGCGTTTCCTGGACATCCTCACGGTGGAGCCGTTCAAAAGGCGTTTTGACCACAAGACTGAGCTAAAACAGCTGGCTCTGCTACGAGCTTCTCACCCTATCTCTAAGGGAAAGTCCAGAGAGCATGCAGGGAATCTCCTTTTGGCAGCTTGTATCCACAATCTTGTGCTGTGGGTCACTTCCCAAGCTTGTGATCATCGATGAGGGTTAGGAACGTAGATCGACCTGTAAATTGAAAGCTTCTGCCTTTGACTCAAGTGTCTCATCACTACGACCGACCGTTACAGCGACGTCCATTGATCTCCTGCTCCATCATTCCCTCATTCGGGGGCAGGAAATCAACCCTGTCCAGGAGAAGGCAGTCTTTCCTTTTCCGAGTCAAAACTGTTGTCTCGGACTTCGAAGCACTGATCTTCATCCTTTACACTGCGCTGCAAACAGTTTCAAACAAAGCTGAACATCACGGTCTGATGAAACCTGGAGGACCAGACCATCTCCAAAAAGCAGAGACCCGAGAAAATCTAATTTTGAAAAAAAATAATTTAAAAAGGCCTTTAGGTCAACTTTATTGGCAATGTGTTTGCTTTAGATAGTTCTTCATCTTTAGATCCCAGTAATCAATTGATTGGTTAATATTTTTTAACGTGGTTTCTGATCTTTAACGTGGTTTAAATCTTTAAGATGTTTCTCAAATATACCTTGTGACTTGGGTTTGTCAGATCCTTTTTGATGTAGCAGAAATATTACAGATTTTGTTGCTTTAACAGATTCTAGCTCAATCAGGTTAAAGATGAGATCATGCCGTATAATCTTGGCTTACTTCATGATTAGTGCTGACAATGACGTCAACGTTCTCCCACCTGCAGGAGTCTCCAGCCGGTGAGCTCGCCTCCCCTCTGACCCCAGTGACTCCCCCCATGGAAAACATCAACGGCACGGACGACATCTGTGACACCACTTCCAACTCGGACAGCCGTCCGGAACCAGCGCAGAACGCTCTGGCTTTTGCACACAGGTATATCCCACGGTGTTCATTGCCAAAAAAATAGAGCCTGGGTCACTTTTTTTATGTCACTCACACAATGAATGGATGTGAGTTTTTTTTGTCTGCTTGTCTGTCGTCTGCACTGCAGATGTAGCTACAAGCTTTTCCCTCTCTGCCTCTTTTTGTGTCTGCGTTCACCTTTGTATCCGTTCCATGTCAGCACAGATCAGTGAACTCGCTGTATTCACCGCTGCTTTCTCGTGTTTCTCCTCTTTAGGGAGCAGCTTAAGACTTGTCGGGTCTACTCTTTCTGATAGTCCCGACTGCTGTGACACCGTGACTTCGCTAAACAAACAAAAACAACAACAACATTTTTAGATGTAATGTATTTTTTTCTAGAATAAGAGCCTAGCTACGGATTTGCAAAAGGGTGGGTGCTGTTTTCTAATATGATGCACTGTATAGTTATTGTTCAAAAGTAAGAATAAAACACTGAAGCTCCCGAATGGAGGGATGCAAAGAATCGGGTGCATAAGACACTTTTTACTGGATTTATAGCATTTACACACTGTTCAGTTGGTCAACCCAACAAGAGCTGTAACTTCGATTGTTTCTCAGGAAAGATGAACTAGTATCCACTTTGTTTTTTGCGATCTGAGCATGCTCTGTAATGAAACCTCGCACACACATTTTTAGCTGCAGAGCCGTGAAATGCTTTTTTGAATTTCTTCATATTTTCTCAAGTTACAATCACAAACTTAGATGGGTTATAATACAGGTTTCTGTAGTAAACTTCTTTAATAATGTGGAAGGAGTTCATAGTTTTTATGGATAAAAATTGTAAAAGTGTGAATTACATATCTTTATTCAAACTATATAGGTCAATAGTTTGAAAAATCTTCTTTTTTTATTTTCAGGGAGACAGAGTGTATTGCCTAAAATTTTTGCCCTTTCATGTTTGGAAAATATTTAATTCACATCAGATTAAATGGAAAAATATGAATAGTTTTTTTTTTTTTTTTTGTTTTGCTGCAAAGTCTAAATGTAGTCCTGAATGTTGAGTTGTTAATAATAACTGTTCCTTCGTAGCATCGGATGTGTGCTTAGTGTCGCTAAGGTGAACCTCTGTTTTAGCCTTAAGTCTTTTACGTCAATAAGCTTTCATTTTAGGAATACTACAGTTTGCCCCATAAATCTTCCTATGAACTATAACAACTTCACCAAAGAAAAGTATCCCACATTATGACGCTGCCACCACCATGTGTCACCAGTGGGGTGGGTCGCTTACACAACCTGTGCCAAATAAGAAACTGAAACTTTTTACACCTCTCTTTTAGCAAAGGCTAAAAGATTTTTAGAGTGCACAATAAATAGCCGCTCCCATTCATATTTTGTCTCACCTGAGTTGTGATTATCTGAAGCTCCTCCACAGTCACTGTGGGAGATGCTGTGCTCACCTTGTCTGGTGTGTCATTTTAGATGGATATCTTATATTTTTCATGAATTCTGTGAGCTTATTTTATTATTTATAATATTTTTTATACTAATAACATGACCTATAATAGCAAAACAATTGCAGAACTTATTTAGGGGTATTAAACTAAGAAGGGCTGCTTAATACAATTTTGCGAAGTGGTTTTCAAAGTTTATTTTGTTTTTTTTTGTTGAGGAAAACTTTAAAGTTAAACTTCAAACTAAATGCTGATCTTTTGTTGATCTAGCACATCAATAATTGTGATTGTAACATGATAAACTGTGACAAAGTTTTAAGAGGTATGACTACATGTGTGGCTTCTCCAGCGCAATAACATGAATGCAAATTCTAATTTCTCATATTAGTGTAGGTGTTGGCATGTCACCGATGCATGCACAATTACAGCTGCACATATTCCGCTTGGAGTATTTTTAAGAAACTGCAAACTGAATTCGGACTTTGAAACTTCGAAGATGTGCAACTGTCTCTGTAAGACGTCACGTGAACGCACTGTTGTGTAAAATGGCTCCGAAAGGTGCGGCAGTGAGGTTCGTTGCCAGAAATGTGTCGATGGAGAGTTTATGTAAGACTTATATAATAACGCTGGGTAGTGGGAGGCATGGAAAGAGCAAGACAGACACAGATCGTGTGTGTTAGACAGGAATGTGCTTCGTATGAAGTCTGTACATGAGTCACCGATACCTAAATGTCCTGGATCAGCACACGGTGCATCGCTGAAGTGAATAAGGTGAAGAGCAAGAGAGGGAGGGAGGAGGCTAATTTTTGAGTTGTTTAAAAAGAGTGAAATCTTCGTTTGTGGTGAAATGTAAACTTTGGCTTTTCCTTTTGTGAAATATATGTAACTACTTATGTTGTTATCTGTAGATAAGACTCCTTTTAATTAAAGATGTCCATTCCTGACTTCAAATATGGTTGTTTTGCTGTTTGAGTAAAGAAGCCTGTTATGTTCCTAAATGCAGCCCTGGGTTAGAAGTTTTTGTACACTTACAATGAGTCGAAATGTTTTTAGGCCTCAAATTATGTATTTGAACCATTTCCTTTTTCATGATACATAGAGATTTTTAATAACCAGAGTTTGGTGGAAAATCTTGTTGGTGGATTTTCTTTAAACCACACAGGGTCAAAATTATATGTTAAAAATATTTTGAAGATACACCCGGTATTGATGTTTGGTTAACTCTTCTTTAGTATGTGTAGCAAAATCTAAATAGTTCGATTTTCTGGAATGGAACACACTTTATATCATACCTCCAACAAATTGCAGACACTTCCATCCAGTCCATAGCCGAGTTTGAAGGGTTTTTGAAGTCATTGAAATAGCCAGTTGTGAAGGATTTAGCTATCTAATTATATTTTAGTTAAGATTGAAGAACTTTATAGCCAACTTTGTTTGTTTTTTCATAAACTTTGAGCACAATTTACAGTTTAGTAGTGTTATTAGGGTTAAAAGCCTCACCTTAAGCCTTCTTTCATAGCTGGCAGCCTCTCAGGCCATGCTGATATAAAACTTGCTTCACTGTAGATGAGGCATTAGTGTTGATTTCCTGGGAACTTTAAAAAATTTCCTCAGTTCGCATCAGATGGTGGAGTCTTCCAAAAGAACAATGATCCCAAGCAATCATTGAATAGTTTCTAGAAACTGATCGATCAGGAAGTGCGATGCTTTTGGAATGACCTTGCAGATGCACAAAAACAAAAATCATTTAAAGACACAGGCCCTATGCATTCAACTTTTGTCTGAGTACAGAGCAAACTGGTTTGTTAAATGGAGCAGTTGGTGTTTCTGTAGACCACTTTGGGACATGTAACCAAACATTAATAAAGGTTTTTGTGTATATATGAGATTTAATGTATGTAAACCTTTGACCTTGTGATGATTAAATAAAGTTGACTATAATTTTTACATTTATCACCAATTTCTTTCTTTTGTAATAATTCCAGCTGTTTGCCGTATCATTGTTTCGCCGTTAAGAACAAACGCTCTAAATGTGTTTGAAAAAAAAATAAATCCAAATAATATGACCTTCATATCCACAATGAGGCTCCTGACCAAAGCTGTAGGAAAACATCAACATTCAGGGATCATGAGACAAATTTATGGGTGTTGTTGAAGTAGCCAGAAGTACCCTACCATTACATAAAGCTGCACAGATCCGTGCAGCGAGAGAGAGAGGACACCCACTGCCTGCTGCAGCCTTGCTGGTGTTTCTATTATTGCTGCATGCGTGGGAGATTGGGTCAACACTGCGAGCGTGCACATAACAAGCAAACCTAGCTCACATTCTCCTCAGATATGCAGCAAGAGTAGATGTGAGAACCAAATATGTTGCTTTTAATTTCTCTGACTCACATCTTCCTACATGCATCATCGTACACAAAAGGTTAATCACGTGTTTCTACTGGTAAAACGCATGTTGAGTGTATTTTGAGTTTGCATGCGTTTATATGTAGAGTCAAACTTGCAAAGATGCAGGTGTTTGCTGTATTATAATTTGTATTTTAGGCTCCAGACCTTCAGAGGAGTCTTGGCATGTAGAGTGTGTGGGCGCAGCAAACAGATGAGGGGAGAGTGGATGAAAGACCAGCGTCTTAAATCAGGATGTAGGCGTATTTGTCAAATCGTACGCTGGAGTGCTTTTAAATGGGGGTTTTTATTGATACTGTAGGACCTTACAGAGTGGACTTCCTGGGTTGCATGTGAATGGTCTTCTGCCGTTGGAGGATGCAGGGCATCAGGTTGTGGGTTTGGGTGAAAAGAGACCACTGCGACTGTTCCTCCGCTGCTCCCATGGCAACTGCTGTGCCTCGCTGTTTTATTAGGGTTTTCTTTGTTTTTTTTCTTGTATTGCTGTGAGAGGAGGGAGAACCTACCTGAATGCCAAGAGTGATCAGGACACTTAGGAGCGTTGCAGAGATACCTGTGTGTGCGCCACACATTTACATTTTGTTCCAAATGGTTTTATTCATGATGGGAGGAAATACAAATTTTAAGATGATTTTATGTAGTAAAACACAAAACAGAAACTGTTAAGGTTATTTAAAACTGATGAAATTGTGGTAATATTTACATGCAGCAACAATTACATTCAGAACTGAAAGAAAAAAGAAAGTTGAAAGGATATCTTTTTTTTGGACACATTTAATAAGTGTAAAGATATTACTTTTAATAATTTACAAAGTCAGAAAAAAGAAATCTTTATTTTCTTTAGCAAAGCATGGTTTGTTATTGTTTTAAAGTACAATCACACAGAAAACTGCCTGGTAACACAGATTTTCCTTTGCAACGACAAGTCGCTCGAATTTCAATTCAGTAGTTAAACAACATAGCACCTTCTAACTTACCCAGCATGTGTCTCTGTCTCTGTCCTCAGCCATAAATGCTCTCAGATGACCCCCCACCCCCCACACCAAAAAAACCCCCAACAACCTCAGACTCTGATAAAGCAACCATAGCATCGTCTCCTTTATCTCCATCTCCTTCCGTCTGTCTCCATCCGCGCATCTTGACGTCTCGCCTGCTCTCTGCCTCTCTGAGCTGCGGTGTGAGGTTTATACATTGGCGGGAGCAGTGACAGCGCCGCTCCATCCTTGTGTGTGTGTGTGTGTGTGTGTACGGCTGAGTGTCAGTTTTGTATGTGCATGTGTAGGACGAGGTGTCATCTCCCTCGTATGCGTCACGCATGCATGCACGCTTGTAGAGGGAGGTGGATGTTGCATAAGGACGGAAGGCGAGCTGTAGGAGTTCAGTGGGAATCGTATCAGGGTTTTCTCGGTGTTTCACACCACAGAGTGGGTGACTCGGAGGGATGCTGCAGTGTGTGAGGATATACAATGTGTGTCTGGGAGAGGACGGAGCGTAACTGAGATCATAGCCGCTTCCATCTGTCCTGGACTCTTTTTTTAAACAAGAGTCTGGATAAGTTTTGTGAATTCTGACCAGATGAAAATATGAGATATTTCTATCAATTAAATTTCAAATTTTGGTTGTAATGACTTAATCTTGTCCCACTTCAAGCGGTTAAATAGGTAAGACCAGGATTTTATCATTAAAGGCCAAACATTTTAAGCTTGTTTCAACAAAATCAGCAAAGTTGCATATTTTTTGTTTAAAGAGAATCTTTAAATTAATTTGCCCTGTTAAAGAAAAAGACAAAAAAAGTGTTTTTGGTTGTTTTATTTCCTTTTCACTGATCTAAAAATTATTTTCTGGTCTCTCTTTCTCTAAACTCCTTTTTGTATTTAACATAGTTTAATGAATCAGGGGGATGAAGTTTGTGTTTTAGTAAACGTAACCTTTATCTTTAAGTCCTTTTTTACCGTGAAATCAAAGTCATTTACAAACTGGTTCCAAAAAAGACCAACATTTTATGTTGTGTCCAACATTACTCATTTTAAGATTGTGAAAATCTCTACATTATATCTTTTTATTCTTATGTTTTCGGTTAATTATGATTTAGTAATAAACCATTATTTCTTAATGACAGATTCTTCACTGCACTTGATAAATATACTCAAATGTGAGGCTAGTTTTCTCAAATTTGCTTCTTGATGTTCGGCTACAGTAAATAAAGATGAGAGTTTTTTTATGGATTTTTACTTAAATCCCCTTCGCGTTGCCAGTCTGGAGATAGCATAAGCTTAGTTCAGGCTGGTTTTGCATGTTGTCCACATCATCCTCATGCTTTTTGTCTTGTGGGATTGTATTAAACTTTCAGTTTTTTCTACCTCTGAGCCTCGATTTTTTTCATTACAGCCTTTTTAACTGATTCAACTTCATGTGAAGATTTATCTAAGTCTACATTCCTGCTTATACTAAATGCAGCATTTTGCAGAAAAACGCTTTGCAAGCATCAGTTATTTAACTAATGTTACACATGTTGTTTCTTGGGTAACATTAGATTTTTTTGTGTAATAAAAGTACAACTATGTAACAACATTCTTGACTGCACCATAATGGTTTAACTAAGCACCTTTTATTTTTACTTGACTAAATGTGTCACCATAAATGTATTCAGATTCTCTCATTTAACATGTAATTGGTATATCAGTAGGAAGCTCAGTCAACAGCAGACAAGAGTCTGGGAATATAATTTTATATATCACTTTGGTAGATTTTATTGCTTTAACATAGGATTTCAAAAATATCTGAGATGTGCCAAACAAAAGGGGGTATTTTTGACTGATTTCCAGGTAAAACCTAGTACAGTTCATATGATTTGACTCAACTTTACTTGATTTTAAATGCAAATCCCTAAACGGCTTTAGATTGATTTACAATAATGCTGTCCAAAAATAAAATAGAGAAGCACAACTAACATGACCACAGTAAAGTATTACAGTGTAATTTCCCAACCTGGTGCCGCCGCACTGTTCAAAGCCGAATTACAACAATCAAAGATATAAGAAAGAAGGTGTTTTAAAGGGACAGAGCACATATATGGCTGCAGAGTGTGTTTTAGTGTTAACACTTTCAGCCCAATCATAGAAGGTTTTTATTTTGTGCATCACTACAGTCTGAGCTTAGACTTTGCAGGAAACAACCTGTGTTGTTTTAACAAAACAAGGAAGCAGAAGAAATGACCTGGGCAACTTTTGTCACCAAATGATGTTCAACACCTCTGCCTGCTGTACTGTAGCAAAGCTGAGCTACTATAATGACATAATTGTTTCCATAACAAAGTCTCCTTTTGTTTTTTCAAACCACGTACCATGAGGTTTTAGATTTTCAGCTGTTTATCCCAAGCAATTCCTACAGCTTACATCCACAAGCACTTGGCGTTTCCTAACTAAAAACATGCACTGTACCGCACATGTCTGTGTTCCTCAGCCCGGCCATGACCAAACACTGGGAGGCTGAGCTGGAGGCCCTGAAGGGGAACAACGCCAAGCTAACGGCGGCTCTGCTGGAATCCACGGCCAATGTCAAACAGTGGAAACAGCAACTGGCCGCCTATCAAGAGGAGGCAGAGAGACTACACAAGCGGGTGAGCGAAGCGAGCGCAGGAGAGCTTGTTTGTTTTCATGTGTGATTAAATCGTTCCTGATCAAATGGGAGCGCTAGATTACGAGGGACTCTCTGAAGTCAAGATAAAAAAGAAAGAAAAGGATTAAAGGATCGAATGGTAGAGTAAAGAAAAGGCAGACTGGCAGACAGACTGAAATCTGTCGCCTGGTGACTAAATCAAGATATCCTTCTTTTCCCTGCAGGTGACAGAGCTTGAGTGCCAGAGTAACCAAACCCCGGTGATCAAATCCCAAAAGACAGAACTCAACCAAACCATAGAGGAGCTGGAGAATGCGCTACGGGACAGAGAAGAGGTTTGTTTCTGGAGGAGAGAGATATCTGGAAAAATGATGCTTCACATATGCATTCATTTATGTTTGTGTACCTTTAGGAAATGGAGAAGTTAAAAGAAGAACTGGAAAACATGAACGATCTCATGGAACAGAAAGACACTCTAACTCAGAAGCTTGAGGTAACATTCTCTTTCCGCTGCAACGTAGAGTATTTTGAAAAAACCTCTTCTCCCATTAAAAAAACGAGGTAAATAAGTCTGACTAGGATTTTGTGTGTTAAACCAACACAGGTTAGGGAATAACTGTAAAGAATGTTTCTTCATAAAATGAAGTACATAATGAAAAACCAAGGCTTTGTCAAATTTGCTTTAATAAAAAAGAAAGAGTGCTACAGCAGATCCTTACTGTCTATAGACAGTGTGATCACCTTTTAAAAATTACTTGAATTGAAAACTAACAGCACCTTTGAAGCACCAGAAAACCGAGCAGAAACGTCAGGGAGAAGTTAAAAGCAGAGATGTCATGTAGCTCAAAGGAGCAGTAAAAAAAAAAAAAAAGCATGGGACAACGACAGAGACATGGACGTCAATCCTAACTGAGAGGCTGAAAGGAGAGCTTTAATCAGAGAAACAGCCAAAGGGCCAAATGGGAGCTCAAGTTTCAGTATAAGATGTAAAAACTATTTGACATGCACTCAACAAATCTTAAATGTGGCAAAATGAAAGCCATAACTAGTCATGTTCCAGTTGGATTCTAGCCTTGTAGACACAAAGTAAGTGCAAAAAGCTGCTCTGACAAGGTGAGGCAAAACTGAAGGTTCTGGCCTGCTTGCATACATGACAACTAATAATGGACATCAAAACATCCATTCACTGAAACTCGATGCTGTAAGAGTGCTCTTCTCCTGCAGGGACAGATAAACTGGCAGAAGAGTAGTGGAAGTAGAAAGAAGTCCTAAGAGGAAACGAGTAAAAGAGTGTAAAAAGCTTGAGTCTAGGTGAAGGTTCACCTTTCAGCAAGGTGCTTACCCAAAACATTGAATTTAATTTCATTTATATTGCGGCAATTTACAACACATGTCGTCTCAAAACACTTTACAAAAAATTTATTTCCTTCCAATCATAAATACATGATAAATAAATCAGTTAAAAACGTTTTCAGTCTAACGAAACCCAGCAGATTGCATCGAGTCATTGACTTGCAGCATTTACTCCTCCAGCCTCAGAATAAAAGAATAGCTTACATTGTCTCATTGACTTTACAGCCGTCCCTCAGGCTGAGCATGCATATAGCGACAGTGGAGAGGAAAAACTCGTCTTTAACAGGAAGAAACCTCCAGCTGAACCAGTACAAGCAGCCGTCTGCCACGATCGACAGAAGACACAAATGGATACAGAGGAAACTGAAAAAAAGAAAGTTTATTGTAGCAGGTAGAGAACGTTTCTGGCAGCACTACCAGCCAATGTATTCCTGCAAGAAGCTGTCTCAGCTAACAGAACGCCAGACCAGGTGTAACTACTGTGGAGAGAAGAACACTGATAAAAAATAGAAAGTTAACAGCGGAAATAACTGCAACTAAAGCAGAATGGACAATAGAAGAAGAAACCAACACAATGAAGAGTGATCAGATTGTTCACCAGCAATCTAAGCCTATAGCATAACTAAAGAAATAGTTTAGGATAACCTAAACCCTGGAGAGTGAGACATGAGAGAGGTAGAGCAAAGGAGAACCGCCTGTAATGAATGAAATCTGCAGCAAGAACTACAAGATTTATTGCTGGATTTTTCTGGTCGACTCAGTACATCTACTGATTATACTCCCGGATCCAGATCCTATTTATTTAAAGGAATTAGAGTAAAACCATACTTTTGAGATTTCTGTTTGTAAAATATTGTGAGCACCAATTTTCTGCTTCCTGAGCCGTCACAATTGTGTAGTACTTTGATTGCTCTGGCACCTAAAATTTGAAAGTACTGGTCGTACCATCAGACAAAACAAACTGTGAACATTTTCAAGAGGTATTTCATCATTTCATAAGGCGTTCTATCTGTCTCCATGTTGCCTAAATACATTATTAACTTTGTGTCGTCCTTTTGCAGGAGACGGAGCTGCGCAGTCGTGTTCTGGAGGAGCAGCTGGCGGGAGCGGAGCAACGATTGGAGGAGAACCAGGAGGAGCAGGAGAATTTCAGGAAGAGCCTGCGGACGCTGCTGGAGCTGCTGGACGGCAAGATCTTTGAGCTGACGGAGCTCAGAGACACCTTGGCTCGTCTCATAGAGGAAGCCAGCTAGAGACAGAGGGCCTCGGCCTCCACAGACAGAGCCATCTGATGATTTATTTACGGCCCCAGCACACAGACTAGCCCCACCCTCCATAACTCCTTGTGTACCCTCACCCACGTATATCTGAGACACTGCACTGCCCACATTTACGGGGACAGCTGATCCCTGATTTTTACCTTGAAGGCGTCAGGTTCCTACCCACTGCAAGCACTCGTATAGTTCAACGCGATGCAGGGACTACCTCAGCTTGCCTTCTGATTAGCTGTTGCACCCTTGGTCAAACCAGTCAAGCTCAGTTGAAGAGATGCCACACACACAAAAATTATTTTACAAAAAAACTGTGCCTCTGCACCATCTGCTGTCTGAAGGGGAGAGCTGCATAACTGTGCAGAGCATTTACTCAAACACACACATATTGCACATTACCCCTCTCTAATCCTCTGGCCTCCAGGGGTAAAAGTTGAAAGTCAAGTGAAAATATTAGCTGCTAAAAAAAACAAAAAATTCCCCACCCCCCTTCAAAAAAATGTCCTCTAACTAGCAGATGCTTTGATCCAAAGTGACTTACTGTGCAGGGAAGTGGTGAACAGAAGAACCCATGTTTGAGCTTGGGGTGCCAGAGGAGTGTAACCGGGGAACTGCTTCAGCATCACGTTCCCAGGCTGCTGGGAAATAAGTTTGATATATATAAATATATAAGCAGAAATGAAGGACCGCTGTATGTCCTCCACCGTATTACTAAAACCTTACATGACAGGCAATGAATCTTCCAGAGGGTGTTTTTAATGCAGCACAAAAGAGTTAGTGCTACAGCCGAAACGAGAAATCTCGTATCCAGAGAGCTTCCACCATCACAGTAGACATGACCTGTCTTCCTGCCAAACTCAGTGTATTGTGTGTGTCCTGAGGCGAGCATCTAATTAGATTACACAATCAACTGCTATTTTCATCTCAGTCATTCAATTTTAAAAGGAAATTCATTAACATTTTTGATTGATCACACAGGAAATGGTGTATGGTAGATCTGTGTTTGTGTTTTGATGGTCATGGCTTACAGCTAATGTGAACCTTAAGATTTAAGAGCCTATTTTCTAAAAATGAATAAATAAATACTATTTAGTTGATCTAAACAAAAAACAGGTGGACCACATTTGGACCACTGAGGAACAGATCAGTTACTTTCCACTTTTGATGTTACCTTTGGTTTAGGCGGGAGGATCGTGACTCATGTAGTCCAGGTTTTAGATATGTCTGCATGTGACAACTCTTGAAGCTCTGACTCCAGCTGCCCGAATATCTTCTAAGTCTTCGATACACTTTTCTTCACAATTCACTCAAGGTGGAGCTTATCGCTGCATCATCTCTTTAAACTCACAAGTTATTTTAATCAAAATACAACATTCTTACCTTGCCTCGGATTTTCACCATGAAAATGTGTAGGTTGTTGAGCCACCCTCGAGTTTAGAATCCAATATGGCAGCTGCACATCTGAGACCTGCTGCAAGTTACAGGTATTGCGCCTCTATTGCCAACCCTGACAGTTTATCTCTTATTAAACCACAACCAAAGTTATAAACATTTCATAATACGTTATTTTTATCTTGCTAACAGTAGTCAGCGCCACAACTAATACCAAATGCTTAATAGCTTCTGACTTGTGGCTCCTTCTCCAAGTTCCCATACAAATATATTGCCCCTTTTTTTAATCCCACATTTTCCTTCCACTTAACTTTTCATTAATATGAATAGATGTGGATTAAGATTGCCGTCAAAAAGGTGTATGCAAAACTCCAACATTCGTATTTATATGTCAATAAAGTTCTTGTACACACAAATTCTGCTGAAATATTTGTGAGTCTGAGAGTATGAATCTAAAAGCTGTGAGTGCAAAGTCTTGTGAATACAACTCTATTTTTTACGACTATGAATTCTTCCTTTCTATGTGGACACAAATTCAACTTTGTGGGTACGAGTAAAAAATAGTTATGATGACGTCACAGTGCGGAGTAATCGATCCGCGATCACATCAAACACAGCCCGCTCCGGGTGGAGCATCCACCTGCTTATATAGAGATATAGATTGATCTTACCTGTCTATCTTATCTTACCGCCCCATGACCTTATCGTAACGATGTTTTACTCGTACCCACAAAGTTGAATTTGTGTCCACAGAGAAAAGAAGAGTTCGTGGTCGTACAAATTTGAGTTGTATTCACGTGACCTTGCAAACACAGCTTTTAGATTCATACTCTCAGACTCAGACTATGGCGCGATCTTACTCCATAAATAAAAGGCTTCGTTAGCAGATATCCTTTGTGACTCACTTTCCTTGTGGAGGGTTCCAGTTACTGTTGCTGAAAACAGTCAAATCATAATTGTGAAGGCTTTATGGATGTGTGCATTCGTGCTGCTGAAGAGGCACACACACACACACACACACACACAAACACTCCTCTCACACCCACTCCAACACGCACGCACTCCTCTGTCCCACTCTTTCAGGTACTCAGCGTGCTTGTCCTGAAGGGTCAAACACGATCAAGCTGAAGGCCCCGTTTCCAACAGAAAGTGTACCACCGACCGCATTACTGTGTGGCAGCCCTGCGTGGTCCGAGTAGTGCAAACCGAAGGGCTTACAGAGCGTCATCCCCATGTCTGTCAATCTCCACTTTCAGTGAAACTGGCCACTGATTGTCACTCCTCACAGGTGAATATTCAAACGTACTCAGTTCTTTGTGGGTGTGGATATAACACTGATGATATAAATATAAAACTGTACAACACAACTTTCTTACTCTTGCCGGCCTTGTAAACGAATGGATGGACAAATCAAAATGCAGTAACACCCCACAGTGGCTTATTGTTGTGTATTAACCGATGGGCGAAAGCTTTTTTTTTTTTTTTTTTTCTAAGTGTATTGAAAGATTTATAACGCAGTGTAATAACGCAGTGTTACAGCTTTTATAAACTCACTGTATAAAAGCAGCTCTAACGTCGGCCAAATCTTCAATTTTACCGAGCCGCATCTTGACGAGGTGCTGCTGGTGTTTCCCCTATCCGAGCGCCCATGATTGCGTTGTTACTACGCTGTTGTAACCCCACTGTATGCCAACAGATTTGCTTTTAGCATTAGCACAGTATAATTAAGTCGTTGAATGACCTTCTGTAGTTAGTTACACAGGTTAATACACTGGAATAAGTCTCGCGTGAAAGGGGAAATGTTACTTATTTTCTGTCTGATGTGTGTGTCGACTGGAGTGCCAGAGACGAAATACTTTATTATTAATGCTATTGTTGAATGCCTTTGTACAGTAGTGGATAAAATGCTTTTCATTCTCCTGTTTTTGTAGCTTATGGTATTTCAGTGTAGGTATTAACATTGTATTTAGAGGTATGAGAAGACTGGCAATATTTTTGACTATATAAAGTAATTTTGAACTCATGACATTAAAGAGGTACCTCAGGCATATGAGATTCCAGACTGGTGATATTTTAACATTTGCAGGTAAAAAAAGATTTCTTAATCTTTGGTGGTGATCACGGATCAAAAGGCTCCCCTGGTGATATCAGAGTTGTGTGTTTGAGCCTGGGTAGTTACCTGTCTGCTGCATCCCAAACAAGCTGATGGTGTACATTGATGCATCCCTGCAATCCTGTATTTGGCATCTGATTCAAACATCCTCATTCGGAGATAAATTAACTAAATATTTTCATATTTCGATTTACTGTTGTTATTCACTGGCCAGACACTGTTTAATACGTAGACTGGGATTATTTAACCTTTATACTGTTTGAAAAAGTTTTCAGGACATTAGGCTCCCCAACATGTAGAAGTAAAACTGGAAAGCCTTACATTGTCCTGTAAAATCTAATCCAGGGGGACTTTGTTTTCTTATGGCTCAACTGTGAACACAGAATGTAGTGCATGTGAAGGTTTTGGACTTTGATGAAGGAACACTAAAGAAGTTTCAGTTTTGGTCGATTTTGGCGGCCGCTGGTGCTCATTTCCCATGAGGACCAGCGCATAACGTCGTAAAATCCTGATATCCCAGTCGCCTGCAGTTGGATTGAAGTACATTTCTGTTTCCAATGGATGTGTGAAGGATGAATAGCGATGAGGTAATGAATCTAATTGTGGTGAAACAATGTCATATGATGATGTAGAAGATAAGAAACGGGGGAAGTGACGTATGCCGTAAAGCAGTCAGCACATTTTTTGTTGTTTTGTGTGGCAGGGTTCCTGCCACCCTCCTCAGAGTTGCATAGTGCCGGTTAAAGTGATACGGACCCCTCTAGCGTTGACATGTAATCACAAAAGTTATGAAAATATTAAGGTTGATAAGTAGCTTAGTGTTCCTTTAAAACCAAGCTTTTTATTTCGCCATTTTATCAGCAAAAGTCTCAATGCACTTTAGAAGGATTTTCTGAAATAGACCCAACATAACAACAACTGTGAATTCTATTAAAAATACTTGTGAAAATAAATGATGATTAGGAATTTTGTTGTATTCACCACCTAATACCATATAGAATCACCTTTCTCCTCCAGATACAGATGCCAGCAGATCTCAACTTTGGACATCTAGTAAGTGAAATATTTTTAAGTTTGGTCAGATTGGAAGGAGAGCATCTGATAAGCAATTGTTTAATTCTTACGATAGATTCAAATTTGGGCTCAGGTTTGGATTTTGACTTGACCACTACATTAGTTAAGGTAATTGTTTAAGACAACCAATCATATGTCCCTTTTTTTATTTAAATCCTTTTTTCTTCCATATATATTTTGTCATTTTGCACATCGTCTCAAAAGAACATCTGACAAAAACAGTATCCTATAGAAGACGCTGTTTTAAGGATTGTTACAAGTAAAGGTAAGTGTAAAATAGAAACATAGGCAATCTGACGAATCCTCCAGATGGATGGTTAAAGGAGCTTCTCTTGTTCTGTGCTGGGGTGATTTATGTCCAGAGACAGAGCTGTTCAGCATACTGATGTCTTTATTCTCCAGAATGGAGTGTGTTATGAAGAAATCAGAGTGAAAAATAGAAAAACACACTCAGCACACAAGCGATGTGCAGAATTAAATGATTTTTTAATTATGTTTATTACCTGTTTCAGAATGGTTTTAAAAAAATGTATTGTTTAATAAAGTGTAAAGTTCAGTCTTTGAGCTAAGTTTATAAATTTGCATTCTTCTGCTTCAAATCAGGTTTGTGCTGCTCAACATCGTAGTGATGCTTTTATTTACATGGGGGTCTGATTCCAAAAGCTGCATAGCTCTTTAAATTTATAATATATTTTAAACAAAAAAAACATATTCTATGCTTTACCTATAAGGACAGAAACTGTCTCTGAAAAAACAAAAACCTATTAGCTGTAAAATAATGTCTGGTTGTGCATGTGTTTGTCTTCAACTCTGTCGCTGAGAGTAATAATCCCTGTTTTTTTGCAACTGCCTACAAAGTGAGAGAGCAGAGAAGATGCAATGAAGGAGTAGAGAGTAATTGAATAAGGCAGGAAGAAGCACATAAATCATGAGCCCACGGTGGGAATCTGGCTTCCCACTGAACACGCGTCACTGGAAATGGTTTGGATCCTCTGCTTCTACAATCCCACACACAAACTTTGGTAATCACCAACACAAATGCTCACATTTCAACACCTTACAAGGAATATCTCTGCTAATCAAGACCCCAATTATCCTCAACTCTGACCAGCGCCATCAGTCATCTCCTAGTTAAAGTTAACAGCCTCTGATTTGAGACTAAAAGGAAAACAGGAGAGACAAAACAAAGAGAAGTGAACAAGAATTAAGAACAGCCAAAGCAGTGGCTGATACTCTCTAAAATCTGCTGAATTGTTTATCCTGTCTTCCAGTTTATGTACTAAGTTCATGTTGCTGAGTTGGGACAGAAGCTTGGTGGTTTTCAACTAAACACTGCATAAGAAAGTGTGACCCAGTTCACTGGGTTAGAGGAGAAACTAGCATCATTCTTTTAATGCGAGTTGATGAAACGTTCCCGAATCTGTTCCACATGAAGAACTAAGAAATACAAAGATGGGGAATTTATGCTGCAGATTAACCTTAATGTCAGTGGGTTGTGTTAATGACTGAAGTTCATTTAGGGTGAGATTCTTGACTCCAACTCTCTCTTATGACCAAGTCAGTTAAACAGGAACATATTCACAGCACAACCAGCATTAACAGTCAGTTTAGGGTTTTTAATTCTTGGTAAGTGCTGTTTCTTTCAGCCTTGTTTTTGTTTGTAACATTTTCTAACATTTATAGCAATTTCAAGCTAAAACAGAAGGTGCTTCAATATTTAAGGAACCAGAAGTACACGAATCACATGCAGTACAACAAAAGAATCTGGCAAGAAGCAGCTGAAAATTGAAAGATTAGTGGAGTGAAGAGCAGGGAAGAATAATTAACCGTTTAGAAAAAATGCTGCGTGATGAAGCACAAGAACAGAAAAAGACTAAACAAAACATGACTAACAACTCCAGTAGACAGGATACAATCTTCAGATCACACTGGGATAACAGAACAGACAACTAAAGTGACAAACAGATTTTAAAATCTGCAAAATAGAGATGGAAGCACAGAGTTTTGGGTCACAATGGTAAATGGTAAAAACCAAGAAAGAACAGATCGAACAGCAAGAGGAGCAGAAAACCAACCCAGTTAGATTCAGATTTCATGGAGAAGCGTTTACAAGAGTCAGAATTTAACCTTCAGGGTGACCAGGATGCTGCATAATCAAATAAGGGATTAAAACACTTTATTATTTGGATAACGAGTCAAAACGATGATGAGGATGATGACGGTTCTGATGATAAAGATGTTAAAGAAAAACCCAGAAGAGGAGGATGACTCTGATGATGAAGATGCCGAGAACGCCACAGACCTGGATGATGGTTACGACGAAGAAGATGAGAATTGTGCTCGTCAGGATTGGATTTTTTATAAATACTTGTGTTTTAAACTCGTGTTAATATTTTCCTTCCTATGAGTTTTGTTTGAACTAAGACGTTTACCAGTTAATTTGTGTGACATTACTTTGCAGGCTTTATGGAACGTGGTGTAACCTCTGTTTGTGTCCACACAGCTCTGACAGAGTTGAGGGTTGCTCTCAACTTTTAGAAATTGCTTTAACTTACCTGCAGTCTGCAGGAAATGCTATGGTACTTTAAAGCATAATTTATGGGTTTTGGCAGACTGTAGTCTCAAGGGGCTTTAATCATGCTAATCTATTAGATAAATCTATTATCTGAAAGAGGTCCTGTTGTGGGGCTATCGTTTTGTCACCTGGCTAGTTGCAATAAAAAAGGATGATTAAGCTGTTATTTAAAGATTTTTTTATTTCTATTTTAGTTAAATAATTACAGAATCTGAAATGAGATTTCCTCTATTGTGTATATGTGGAATTTTAATTTTTTTCTACATTTATAGGGGAAACTAAACTTAACCGTAATAACCTCAACACAAAGCATCATCTTTATGGTTTTAATCAGAATGTGGTCATCGTACTTATCTGTCTTTATTTTCCCACACAGCAGGAGGACTTTAATGATTTTAAGGGGGAGGTGAAAGCCATAAAAAGAGGCAAAAGTAAATAAGGGTCAATTAATGATGCAGCTGGCAGAAGTTGCTGCCAAATCCAGAATGAGGCTCCTCTTAATATTTACCCCATCCACATCCAACACAACCTGTTGGTATATCAATACCAAAAAAGACATATATGACTACGGCATCCACAACAAATCGTCAAAGAGAACTTTGATAATATAAAATATGACTTCATTTAATATCCCTTTGGGATTAATAAAGTATTTTTGAATAAAACACAGTCAACGGACATTCATTAGGGAACCAAAGTAAGTGACACAATTCACAATTAACTTAATAATAACTTGTTTTTTGTTTATTAAAATGAATGAATTCATTAAAATAGGCACCCAGCAGGTGCTCCTTTCAGACAGTGGTCACACTTGGGTTAATTTAACTGCACACTTTTCATTGAGTTTGCAAAGCAGGCTTCCTCAATAGGTTAAAACCTTCCGAGGTTTTATGGGGTTCCTTCAGGCGTTCGTTTCAAAAGTCCAGTCTCAGAGGGAACATTTGAAGAACACGGCGGTCTTTTATGAGTTTGGCAGCGCTACCATGGTTGAGGCTTTCACTGACGAACGAACACGCTTGTGCTTGAGAGGAATAGGACAACAGTAGCGTGCTAATTGCAGCTACATTTACTTATCGGCCTTCAGATAAACATATAGGTTTGTTCAGTCAGAGGTCATAATGCTGAAATGTTGATTGTCTTGTTACCAGTCAACCTAAGATTTTCTACAAATGATCAAATATAGTTACACTGTATTTGATTATAAATGAATTGCTGTCTATCAGACAGCATCATCATAACGAAAATTAAAGTATGTAAATGTAGCTTCACTATGAGCAAGTTAAACATTTAATATTTTTTAAATTTAATGATTTAACGGCCTTTCTGCTGCTTTACAATATTTTATTCTGAGTGCAAGGTTGAGGTTGCAAAATAAGAATAAAAAACATTTAAAACTATGAAATTGACTGGACAAACACTACAAAAGGTGTTTAACCGTCTGGGACTTTTTATGAATTTCATTTTCTAAGACAATCAATCTGATCATCAACTGCTCCGTTTATTTATTTATTTATTCCTGTTTCTTGCAGTTTCATATTTTCATATTGCACATTGTCTCAAAGGAACAATAAGCGATCATGTAAGCATTTTGCATTCTGAAAATATTGATAAGAAAAGTTATCACAAAACAATTTAGCTGGAAAAAAAAGAGAGAAACAAAAACAAGCAATTCTGCAGATAAAGAAGCAGTTTTAAGGTTGGTTACAGATAAAGGTCAGAGGGATCCTGATGGCTTCTAAAGGAACTTTCTCCACAGGGAAAGAGAAACCTAAAGATTAAAACAGACAAGAGAAGAAAATGATGCTGCCCTTATTAGGTCTGGTAATATTTAAGCTTATAGACTCAGGTGAGGGATTAGAGCTTTGTCTCATGCTACATAATAAGGTTGGAAGAACATTGTACTGACAGGTAAAACAGAGATGAGGCAGTCCTTTAGGTTGGCTTTGCCAGGAAGCAATTATTATATGTAACACGTGTCTGAATCTCTCCACTAATGATGGAAAAACTAAGCTTTTTAGTATCTTTCAGATGGACGGTTAGTTAGAACAGCTTCCCTCATTTAGGGCTGGAGAGATTAGTGTTCGGCATTCATACTTTTTTTTGTTGTTATTTTCCAACTCAAGAAGTGATGCAAAATGTATTAGAGAACTAATTTAAACCAGATGTGTTATAAAAACATAAAGGGTGACACAGCAGCATTCCCATGTTCATATGTTCATATTCCCCATATCCAGTGTTTAACGCCTGGTTCAGAATGAATTTTATGTCTGCATTTTAAAAGAAACACATTAATTGAGTTATTTCAGGGTTTGAGCTGAGTTTTAAACTTGCATTCTTCTGCTTTAAAGGAGGTTTGTGCTGCTCAGCATCTTAGTGATCCTGCCTAGCGCTTTCATCTAAAATACAACTCGTGTTGTATTTTAGATGAAACACGTGTTTCAGCAAAGACTTTAAACAAAAACCCTATACTCTGCTTCACTCACTCTATATATCTACTAAAATATATAGGACTGAAATTATCTCTGAAAAAACAAAAACCTATTAGCTGTAAAATAATGTCTGGTTGTGCATGTGTTTGTCTTCAAGTCTGTCGCTGAGAGTAATAATCCCTGATTTTGTGCTACTGCTTACAAAGTGAGAGAGCAGAGAAGATGCAATGAAGGAGCTGAGAGTAATTGAATAAGAAGGCAGGAGGAAGCACATAAATCACGAGCCCACGGTGGGAATCTGGCTTCCCACTTAACACGCGTCACTGGAAATGGTTTGGATGCTCTGCTTCTACAATCCTCGTTTTTGTTTGTTTACTCAAATTCAGAATCTGAATATTTGGCATGTATTGATTTGGTGGTGGTGGGTGGGGGGCATAATCATTTTTATTCAGACGTCATTTGTGCAATAATCCAGATTATGGTTTATTATTTTTGACCCACACATTTGTAGCTCTAATATTAATCATTTGTCCCTGGAAACCAGCCTGGAGTTGGAAACCTCCAATATGCTGTGTCAATCTCATAACTCAACCCTATTTTGGTAAATCAACCATTGGCTGATTCTTCACAAATTTTATGTCGGACTGGCTCCTCTTTTTTTTTTTTATGAGTTCATTTTTTCCCCAAGGGGTTTCTTGAGTGTGCAAAAACAAGAAAAAAAAGGTGACGTTTGACGGTGTAATGGTTTCCAATCTGGACATTAAATCCAGTAATCCCAGTCTGAGTCTTTCTCTAATACGTATTAATTTTTCAAATCCCCTATAAACCCCCCAGATTACCTTTAATAATCATACCATATTTTATTTTCCTGCTTTATCTCTTTTATGAAGCTTTCTGGGTGAACGCAGCAATAAAAGCACATTTAAGTCTGTAAAGCTCCCATACAGAGTGCGTCACCATCACAGAGAGTCATTTAGTGTTGGTGTTAAGTGCAGAACTTTGACAGTCTCAGTGATAGAAAGATAAAAACATAAACATGCCGTCCATTCAAGAGTGATTAGAGAGATAAAACACGTAACGGTAAGACCATGTCCTTCATGATTGTGAATGCTGTGCAAATATCAAAGTAAAAGCTGATCACAGGCCTCTGGAGCGTTTAGTGGTAACTGCAGTGACCTGGTCTTGGTTTGATCACCAGGTAATGCGCAAATGTGTGTGTTTACAGAACGGCGCTGAACTCTGCAGTGCAGAAAAGTCTGTGTGGTGTTTTCTGTGGCTGTCTCGTCTCAACCCTAGTTTTCCCATTCGGGGGCTGTCAGTCCATCGTCGTCTGAGTCGGACTCCGGCGAGGCCTCCTTGATCCGGCGCAGCGCCTCGTGAATGCTCCTTGTCAAAGGGTCTGTGGACGCAGGCAGCTCTCCCTGACCTCTTCTGTCCTCACAGGGGACGCGTCTGAGTTTGACGCCCTTGCGTATTTGAGCCAGGATGCTGTTAGAGTCATCGTCGCCCTTGACAGGAGGCAGAGAGCGTTGGTCAACTTTCTTCAAGTGGAAGCTGCCTCTCTTTAGTGAGGCCAGCACTTCGTCCATAGGAGAGCTCACTGAGCACAGAAGGTGGAAAAGACACATTTTTATTTTCTTTAATTCAAGACAACCAACAACCATCTTTTTGTTATTTTGCATACAAATGCTAAATGGTCAATATTAGAGCAAAAAATGAGAATTTGTTTATCAGACAGAATTATATTCAGTGTACAAAATCCAGAGATTACGCTGTTTTATTTCAGCCAGTGGTATTAATCAATAATATGAGAAGCTGAAGAAAAAACTATATTTTCCCTATATCAATTATTAATGGCTGCACAGCAAGCAAAGACATTTTGAATGTTGTTAGAGCGGGTCAAAGATTTACAATAAGCAGAGATCAGAGATTAGTAATTATGCTAATTGGTAATAATGCTCCGTTAAACATGAAGATCATAGAGACTCCCGTTTTAAAATTACCTCTTGTAGTGTGGGAGTCAAACTCTGGCGTCTTCCTTAATTTCTTGCGTGCGCTCACCAGTTGGCTACTGTCGAAAAAACGAGGGATGAATGGACCCAGCGGTGAAACGATGAGCTGGTCATCCTCAGATTTGCCCTCTGCGTTTCGCGTACATGGACCCACGCTGCTGGAGGTACAGAACTCCTCCTTCGCTGGTGGAGGAGGTGGTGGTGGAGGAGGAGGGGACATGGGGGACGCCAGCAGAGAGGAGAGGGAGCAGGGAGAGCAGGAGGAATCTGCAGGGCTGGTAACAGGCAGAGGAGGGGCGGGGGCCCTCAGCGTGGCAACAGGCTGAGTGGTGAGGGTCGCGCTGGGGTTCGTCTGAACGCTTGTGCTCAGACGCAGCGGCTGGTCCTGAGTCTGGACGCTGACAGAGTCCACGAGCTCCTCCCTCCCGCTGAAACTGCTCGTGTCCATCGCTCTGCCTCGCTCCCTTCTTCTACTGTGCGACGCTCGAAGACGAGTGGACTTCAGAATTACCTGACCAGGGTAGCGCTGAGCGCAGAGCCACAAAGATGCGGAGCTCAGTAAGAAAGCCTTTAAACACGGCAAAACGCATCTGGTGAAGAGGAGTGTTTGTACCTGTTTGAAGGAACGCAGCCTGTCCAGAGTCCTTTGCCTCTCCTGACTTACTCTGCTGTTCTTCAGTTCCTCATCTTCCTCCTCTTCATTTCTGAGCTGGAACATTTAAGGATTAGAGAATGTGAGGGAAATTAATACTATACACTCTGGGCTTGATATAAAGTAAGTGAGTAATAGGTTTTAAATTGCTTGTGCAAGTACAATCAATGGTCAAGATCTACGAAGATTAAATGCGCAAATGATTACAGGTGCAAAGCAAATTTTACATTTAAATCTTGATTTTACTTCGGCAGCTGGCTGTCAATATGGAGAGTGTAAGACAGTAGAGTGGCCATGAAAGACTAATGAAGTTAAAAGCTACAGTGTAGGAGGTATATTAATAATAAAAATAAATACATTTCATTTAAGTGTCTAAAATTGGTAACGTACAAGATTCTAAACCTTAAAAACAGGAAAATAATAAAAATACAACTTAAAAAATATAATATTAAACCTAAAGAACTGAAACTGTCAGAATTACAGTAAATCAGAAGCTCCCAGCAGGTTTATTGCCAGGGAAACCAGGAACCAGGAAGCCATCACAGAGAAACAAAATGAACTTCAAAACAAAATAAGATGCAAAACAGAATGTGGACAAAAATTCGTACTGATTTTTGGGATCGTTTGAAAAAACAACAACCCAATATTTGATTATTTAACTTGGCACAGCACTACGACTAACAGACTGGATCAAATTTCAAGCATTTGCAGAAACTTATATTGCATTCCTTTTTATCAACTGATCGACTGGCTGTTTACATTTGTTACATTTATTGACAACAGATGAAAAACCCTTGAGGTTATTTCATTTTTTTAAGTGTTTTCTCCAAGACCTTAAATAACTAAAAACAGCAGTTATACCTGTAAGACAGGATGGGATAAGGAGTCCTTAAGGATCGTTTGACTTCTCTGCTTTTTCTGATCATGGCTGGCTACACAGATCTCCTGCAGAAAGAAGGCAAAAAAATCTACAATTGGCCTATATTAAAAAATTTGTAAAATGTTAAAACAAACAAAACAAACAGTTCAGAGAGTTCATCTACATTTTAAGACAAACATTATATTGGTTTGAACAACAGCTGTGAAGTTGAATGTAAACTAACAAGGTTTACTTGAACACGCACCCTTTTGTTGCGCAGATAGGAGCGCTTGGTACTGATGCGCCACTTTCTGGCTTCAAGCTGTCGAGTGCTGAGCTGAAGTCTGCGCAGCTCTTCTTTCTCTCTAGTGTCATCCTGCGTTATATCGTCTGCGCTCTCAAAAGTGTCGTAATACACCACCTCGTCCAGGAGCTCTTAAAGCGCACCCACACACACACACACAGAACGAGCATAGTCACATGTGGACAGAAAATTAACAAAAATATATATATTTTGTATGTTACCATGATCTTAAGAACCGCTGTTACATAAATTGCATTTATAGCCTTATTAGTCATTACAATATCTTAGATAAACCTGTTAAAACAGTGGTGGGTTCGATGTGAGTGCATCTCCAGCTGTAAGGATGTGGATCTGGATGTGTCACCATTTTAAAACCGTATCTTAAAATATACTTTTTTTTAATGTCAGAAGAAATAAAAATATGATCGTTAATTTTTTTTCTTCTGGCCTACACCTTACCAGAGTCATAAAGAAAGCTAATTGTTATTAATATTTGTAAGAACCACAGATTGAAGTAATTAAAATTAGCTAATCTTTGGATATCATAGATTTTTTTTTTTCTTTCGGGATTTTAAATATGCATCTGATTTTTGTCCTTTTCATGAAGTGTGGACTATTAAGATAAATTGACAAAACAGGGGTTTCCTAACATTACCCACATTAAAAAAGTTTTCACTTTTCTTTTACCTGGAAAGTCAGTTTTGCTTTACAAGCAGAGAACAAATGTAAAAATCGTACCCGCCATCTGCCTGCGAAGGCTGTCCAGCTGCGCAGTGAGGAGCAGCTCCTCACACTGCAGGATCTCAGCCTGTATGTCGTACAGCTGGAGCTGAAGCTCATAGTACTGCGTTTCCATTTGGTCCAAGAGGGCCATCGCATCCTCACTACAACACAGACTCTGCATCTGAGGACATGGATGAACAAATACAAACACTTAATAAAAAAAAAAGAAAAGCTGCATGTTTAGGTAAACTGTTAAACCTGAGGGAGCTGTAGCCCACCTCCTCTCGTAGTGTGTGTTTCCTCTGCTCCAGACGGATCTCCTGCGCTCGCTGAAGCTGTAGCGTTTCCTTGGCGACAGAGTAACGCAGTCTCTCCATGCGCTCCACCGCCGCCGTCCAGGAAGATTTCCCAAATTTCCGCTGGTCGACCTTCATCCGCTCGTAAACTCCTACACAGCAAAAAGAAAACGCACATATAGGACAGGAAGATTTACAGCGTCTAACGTGAAGTCCTTAAATGTGAAGGAAGCCATGAACCAGCAGAGAGAACAGGAGAGTCAGCCAGAGGATGTAACTGGAGTTAACATTGTCTTGTAAGGGTTTCTTGCCCGACTAAAGAGCGACATCTACTGGTCATAATTAGTGACTACATTTTTCTGGCAGTCCAACCCACAATCTCAAAGAATAATTTACAATACGGTGGATCAGATAATACAGAGAATTGTGAAAATGGTTGACCAACGAGTTTCCTCCACCCTAGTCAATACTGAAGCAGCATAACTATTTATATATATGTGTGGGTTTGTAACTGTGTGAATAACAGCACGTTGACAGCCAATTATTTCATACACCTTTCTGGGCTCTGGCAGTAATTTCAAAGTATTTCACGGTGAACTCCTGGATGCTGAGGACGGCTTCTTGAGCTTTCCTCTGCCAGTCAGTGTCCTCCTTCTTCAGCGCCTCAATCCGTCTGGGACCCAAATAGTCGTTGTCCATGGAAATCTGAAGAAAGACGTTTATAATTTGTTAACAAAAGGTACTCCTGTTTTTGAGTTTGATAAAATAGTTCTCACCGCAACTCCTGATTTTATTTAAAAATAACGTCTGACCTGCAACAAATTTGTTTCAGAATTTAGTTTTTTTTAAATTTAATTTATTTTAATGTCTATCAATATAAACCCCATCTAATATAATCACTGCCGTCTGTCACGTGGGGTTTCTGTAGGGTTTTCAGCTTAGTCCCCCTGTCCCTTTAAAATACTTGTTCTGTTTTTGTTTACTCCATCTACTATCACCTCCAACGTTTACACGTCTACGAGAAGTTAAAATCAGAATACAGCAAAAATAAAATGCATATTTATTATTCATGGGGTGTCTTTGGCACAGTGGGTAGAGTAGTACTACACCCCAAGTTGCTTACAGATGCATGTATCAGTGGTGAATGTGGCTATAGTGTAAAGAGCTTTGAGTGGTCTGTATAAGTGAAGTCCATTTACCATTTATTTAACAGTAGGACTTTAGCACAATTATCACAAATACTAGTGTTGGGGTCACGTATTAAAGAGCTCTCACTTTCTCTACAGCCGTGTCCCTCTTCACTTCTAGATGTTTAAACAATCTGCAGGAAGGTTAGTTATTAGTGTTAGTAAAAAAGGAGGTCCTCCACTCCTTCAACATTTCATAGGTTTTCAGTTTTAATCAAACTAGAGTTTACAGGATGTTGATTCATTGACTCAATACTCAAGTGATTTATTACAATAACAAAGGGATGAGTTGCTCCTCAGCCAACTTCAGCAGCTAACAGAAAGGCTGAGTAAAGTACAGAAAGGTTTGGTTTATTTCTTAGTCTGTCTGATGTTTAAAGATTAATTTTGCATTAGTTTTTTTCAATATGACACTTAAAGTAATTGTCTACTTTATCAAAGAAGACACATAAAGTTTATTTATTGTTTATGTGGAAATTAAAGTGCTTTGCATGATAAAAGCATTAAGATTTGGTTATCAAATCAAATTGTTATCAAATTTAGCACTCAATTTTATTAATCACTGGTTATGCTATTAATCCAAGGCAACCTCATAGAAGTGAAGAAGGACTCAGTGTTTCAGCTGATTTGCAATTTCATGCAAACTCAAAGGCTAATGATTTAAAGATTTTTTTTGTGTAATCCAAAACTGTTTATGATAGGAAATGAAACAGAAGTATTTTAAAACATAAACAACGATGTCTTTCTAAACAACTTAAATGTTTCTTTATATTTTAGTAAAACATGGCATTTAAAACATCATTACACTTCTGAAAGTCAATGAAAAAAAGTGTTTTAGCACATAAATCTATTTTATAATTTTTGAGCATCTTTTGGATGTTTCCATTATTGTTAATTATTATTATTATTTAGGGTTAAAGTCCTGGGGATTACAAAACCTCCCTGCCATCACCTAAATCTTTACCTCCATCAGATTCAAATCAGATTCATGTTTACGTTACAACAGCCAAAGGTCTCAATAATTTGGGGTTTAATTGTAGTCCCATTGTAGAAATATAAAAAAAGGAAGTTAGCATACAGGTAACCTCTAAAAAGGGGCTTTCGTAAACATGCCCACACTGCTGCTATAAATACATGGTGAACGCCCATGACTGCTCTTGCCTCCCCTCCCCCAGCAACGGTTCCATGGTGTAATGGTTAGCACTCTGGACTCTGAATCCAGCGATCCGAGTTCAAATCTCGGTGGGACCTTCTTATTTTTCGGATCTTTGTAAATATCTGATGATTCCACACACTTTGGTAAAAAACAAACGATAAGGATATAGAAAGGGGAAAGTGTTGCTCAACTGAACGGTAAAGCAGGATTTCCTAGATAAGAACAGACATGCAGCTGGCTTTTATCTCCAGACATCTTCAAGAATCCTGGGTCAAAAGTGTGCCGTGAGAAACAATCACCCTATTTTCCTAAGACACATGTTCAGAAAAATAACTGTGAGCTTCGCTTTGCCCTCAGTCTTTTCATTTCTGTCGCATTCCTGCTGATTCTACCGTGTCAGCACAAAACTGAACCTGCAGTAAGCCTATAGGATCAGACAGCACATGACTTATTTATGTTTCTCCAAGACTGTGGGAAACTGGAGAGCCGGAGGACTAAGTGTCACTCTAGCTCAAGGTGTCACATCCTGTTACTCTTTCTAATGCAGCGGAAAAAACAGACTAAACAGACTCAAAGGGCTCAGGGCAGCGATGACAACTGGATGGATTTATTGAAGGTAGTGTAGGAGAAATACAGCAGTAGAGTATCACTAATATTAAGTGATTTAATGTTAGCTGAAGATTTGTCAACCCTTTTTAGAACGGTTTCATTTTTCATTGCCAAACAAACACAGATTTTTATGTACCTTATTAGGATTTTGAATTAAGACACAAGGTACACAAGGTAACACAAGGTAATTCAAATATTGTGATGGTAATAGTGGATGATAACCCAGTATTAGCATGAATGACACATACTTATGTTAGAAAGGGCTTGAATAGTAAATATTACTCAAATAGAGAATAGTGTTTTACAACAATGGCAAATTAGCAAACGCTTTTGTAGTGATCACTACTCTGCATACTGGATACAAATTGCTAAATACGAATGACGGCGCAGATTATATACGGGAAAAGACTGCTTGTGTCAGAGATTTTGGAGACCACGCCAATAAAACCTGTTTTTTTGTTGTTGTTTTTTTTTTTGTTGCAGATATCAGACCTTGAGTAAAACTCAATAAGTTACCCTCAATGTTTACCTATTAAGCAGAGTGAAGGCCAGCAGAGGGTTTGTTAGAGATCATCAGAGAGAAAAACAGCACCAAGCGCGTCGTCGACCAAGTTTAGGTCTGGAGTTAGTTTACAAAACATGTCGAAGTTTGAACATCTCACAGAGCACTTTAAGTCTACCCTCTGTAAATGGAGGGTATAACAACTGGAAACATGCTAACACGTGGCTGCCTTATCACAACTGATCATCTATTTATTAAAACTGCACAAGTTTTATGCTCATTTGTTTGACCTTGCTGTAGAATATCTAATTTTTTATTTTTTATTCTATTTGTCTCTATGTTGATCATTTTCATGTTGCCCGTAAATGCTCCTGTTACAAAATAATTTCCCTACTGTTGGACAAGCAGGGATATTTCTATTTTTCTATTCTATCTAAGCAAGAAGGACAAAATTCAGACCGCAGCAAAGGGGCCATGGTAACGATAGAGTTACTCTACAGTGGTTCTCCATCTGTAATACTGTACGTGTTAAGACATCTCGACCATACTAGCATCGTTTTTAGCATTTTAATTCTTGTTCCTGCTACCTAATTGAGAAATAATGAGGTTGAAACGTTCAAAAACAAACCAAAAAATATAAAAAAATCAAAACCTGAAGAGTTTACCTTTATCTGCTGTCTGCGTAGCATCGCCAGTTCCCTCATGTCTCTGAAGGGCTGCAGCAGGAACTGGTACAGCTGCGTGGAAGCTTCCAGTAATCCTCCGTAGGCCTGGTCTTCCTCCTCGTATAACTCCAGCAGCTCTACCATGCTGTCCATAGATCTGTGCTTGTCGAACAGCTGTATCACAAACAGCGTTACTATTAGTAACTACGGGCATTGCTGGTGCATACGCAGTAAAACATTGGTGACACAGGAAATGATAAATGAACAACAAAAGCCTTGTTTTGTTTAGTTCTGGTTCAGAGCGATCTGGTTTCTGATGAGTTAAGCAGGACTGCATGTTTTATATCCTAGCAGTAACTCTAAAAGGTATTTAGACTATGCTATAACACAAAAGTCCTGCCTTTAACAAACAGGAAACCGGTGCAGGGATTTGATAACGGGAGTAATATGATCTGTGTTCCTGGTGCTGGTCAGCAGCATTTTAGATCAGCTGCAGCTGCTTCCAGATTTTTTTGAGGAGGCCGGGGTCGACCCCATCACAATAATTTAACCCATGGAAAACAAGAGGAAGAGCAAGTTTTGTGTGCACCGTCTTTGTTCTGGTAATGTGGGGCAAAGCTATTTCTAGATTTTATGCAGTTGGTAACATTCAGGTTAACAGTCAGGTGTTGTGGCTCCATTTGTCATGAAGAGGCTACATCTATAAACACAATAAACAAAGGAGAAATATACTACCAAACTATTAACTTAAGATATTGTACCAATAAATAACAAATATTATTATCCAAATGCACTTTACAAGACATAGAGGTCCAATTTATATCCAGAAGTATGTCATAAGCAATTATTTATTCAGTTACATACAGTTTGGCCTAGTTAAAGCACAATGGAGCCAAATCAGGTTTATAAATGTTTACAAATGTTTCTCACCTTAAAGGAATAACTATATGAAACATATTCTAAGTACACTTGGGTGTGACTAAACGGGCTTTAATCTTACTGTGAAGCTTCTATGTGGCTGTAAGTAATAGAAGTAATTTAATGCAGAGTCCAGGGTTCAATATTAGCAAAGTCACTTCTGGATAAGATCTATGCACACACACACACACACACACACACACACACACACACACACACACACACACACACAGGCTGCTGTATCGACCCTTTCACTCCATTTGATGGCCGAGTTAATGGGTGTTTTAGTGTTGCGTGTTGCTGGTAGCCGGTTCAGCCTTACAAATGTGTGTGTATGTGTGTGTGTGAGATAGAGCTACACAGCGAACTGAATAAGCCTGCTGACGAGCTCCAGGGCGCCCTTCTTTAGCAAAAATTACACAAACACAAGCATAAATATCTCCCTCATCTTATCTCTTCAAGGACTTGCTGTTCTGCTTCCACCAGTCAAGGATCCATTAACCCAACTCCATTGATTAGACAAACAGGGGCTGGTGTGCATAAATATAGCGTGTTTATATTAGCAGAAGCTAATCAATCAGCTGCTGCTCTGCTGGGAAGTAAGTTGAGCCAGTCTGGAGTTTGTATTTGGTCTGCAGCGCCGTTAGGAGTCACAAACATGGCGGCTTTGTTTGGTCCAAGGTTTTAGTCACTTTATGGCAATCTAGGAACATTTTGTAAAAACCTAACTTTTCATTATTTGTGATGCAAGTGAAACCCCAGCCCTGACCTTTTTTTATAACTAATTTACAGACATTTCCATATTATTCCTGTAACTTCATTGGTCCAGCAACAATTCATAGAGTTGCATCTTAATTATTTTGAACGAAACTTAGGGATTCAAGGAATTCCTAAAAAGCGTAACTCATATTTCACAAAGTGCATATTTTAATATCTTGTTTATTTTGTAAACTATATTTTGCAGAAAATCTGATGATGTCAGACGAAAAATGATTTTTTTCTCACAAATTATGTTATGACAGCTTTCCAGCAGACATTGACAGTCTTCACGTGTAAGTCAAGTTATAAAAAGTAATTATTGACAAGCTTTTTGCGACAGATCGCTATTTCCAACCACATAATTGGAAAGATGGGGTTAGGTCCAGCTGGAAGACATTTGTTCAATAAAAACCCATTAAGAGTATAGATAGGTTTTGCCAAACATCTGATCCGGAGACATCTAAACACAACAAACAGGTCAAATTCAATTCTTTACGTACCATACAAGACTTAATTTAGTCCAAAATCCGTTTAATAAAATTTAAATCCTCCTAAAAAAAATCCAATCCTATAGTCAGAACAGGGTTCCAAATATTTCCAGTCTTAATGGTAATGCAATATAGGAATTGGGAATTGATTTCTTAATCTGTCTAAAAAAGCACAGCCATCCGCATTGAATCACTGACCTTAAAGCAAGTCAGTGATAAAATTGCGATTTAAAAAAACTAAGCATTATGGAAGAAATGTGGTTGTGTTGGCATCTACCTTGTGTTAGAGGTGAAAAAACCTTAAATAAAATCTACAGCAAAGCATATCAAATGACCCAGTTATTGCT
This sequence comes from Orestias chungarensis, assembly GCA_032876305.1. NCBI lineage: Eukaryota > Metazoa > Chordata > Actinopteri > Cyprinodontiformes > Cyprinodontidae > Orestias > Orestias chungarensis. The sequence goes on from JAVLVB010000003.1 coordinate 5,039,460, forward strand.
CCTCAGTGAACTGTATGTTATAAATAAGAGAAACAACAACATTAGCCAAAACACCTTAGTGTGATAAGCATTCAGGCCCAAAAGTATTCATGTTCAAACTGAACCTTGTTCCACCAAAAGTTTCTGTTTAAAACCTTTGGGTTTGACGAAAAAAACAAACAAACAGAAAAATACATTTTTTTCCAGCCTGAGAAGAAAAGTCGTGTCAAAAAGCATTTCTATTATTCTAAATAATTAACTTGCAAGCTTTGCATGTTTTGTCTGGTATTTTGATGGTTTATCTTTGCTAATTTCTTCAAAATCTTTGGATTTATTGTAGTTGAAGAAATCATGACTCGTCAGGTCTAATTTCAAAACCCCGACAGATGTTTTGTAGATCTGATTCTAACATCCTAGAAATACTAAGGCATAGCACTTTTTTGGAACCTATTGGTATCTGGTAACATGAAATTAGCAGGACCCTATCATGAGTAAGCGACAGTATTCAAGTAAATACATTCAAGTCATCAAAACATCCTGGCTATTACAGAACAGAATGGTGCTTTCAAGGGATTATTACCTCACATTACCTGTAAGTGTTTTTTTTTTATGTTGTGGATGATTCCAGTCCATGTTAACCATTATCCTAGATAAGGACCCTGCAATTACAATAAATGCTGACATTAAACTGCCGCGTCGCCATCGTCGTTCCACATAAGCTAATTTTGGAAAGATTATGCCTGTTTATGGTGTGCTCAGTGTTATTGACTTGGTAAGCTGTGTAAGCAGCCAGCATTGGCCGTGCTGAGAGCAACCCAGTTTTACTAAATCTTCCCTCAATGACCATCCAGCTGACTCATTTGGTCCATTACCCTGTAAATTTGACACTTTATGCCAGTCTCGTCTTAAATCAGTTTTAAGCTTTTCATCCTAATTTAATAAAATATCAAATATTAAAGCACTCAATGTATGGTAGTTGTGCAATCGGTGTTTCAGCTGAATGTTGCAGGTGAATGACAAATGATTAATGTTAAATCTTCCAGGATACAGCAGGTAACTTTTTAGAGGGGCTTTGAATAAAAGTTACTAAATGCATAAATGTACCGTAAATAATATACATAATTAACCAGTTTTACGGTGCCTTTACCATGTCTACCAGAGTGCTGGTCCGTGTTAGTTAAGAATCTCCATGCTAAACCATGTAAACATACTAACTTTGACTTTTTCTTATTTGTAGAGCCATACTTCTTTTCATTTGGGTGTATTTAATAAGAAACTGCTAAAGGAGTGTTTTAAACTAAGTGCTGTCTGGGTAGGATTTAAGCTTGCACTGCTTTTATACACTCAGGGTCCAGTTTATTAGGTACACCCTAATAACAGACGCTCCGAGTATACTCTGACCTCCTGCAGGCGGCTCGCTGCGCGGCTGACGGCCTCCTCGTACCCGGACCGCCTCAGCTCGCTCAGACTCTCGTAGTACTCGTCCGGGTCGTCCCTCTCCGCGAACAGCACCTGGGACAGGACTTTCCAGCCGCAGGTGTCGAGCGCATGGCCGAGGTACGCTCGCAAGCCCCGGCACAGCTCGTCCATCTCCGCCGCGGACGTCTCCTGCGGGCCGAACAGCACCGCCCACACCCCGGCGGGCTCCTCCGGGAACGAGGGCAGGTGCGGCTCCAGGACGGACTCCACGGAGCAGAGCTGCAGGTGGACCGACCGCAGGTCCTGGAAAGAGAACAACCCGGCCCAGCTGCAGTCCTCCCGGCTCGGGCCGTCCGGCTCCTCCAGCACCGCCAGCGGGGAGACCGGGTGGTCCGCATCCGTCCTCGCCAGCCCGCATCCTCTCCCTGGACCCCAAGCCTCTTCGTCGCCGCCCGGGCCGTCGGGCCATCTTGTTTTGTCCGCATCCGCGCCGACGCTTCTCCTCTGGACCGTCCTGTCGTGACACGTCACGGCGAACTTGCCCTCCACCTCGTTCCAGGCGACGATGAACACAAACTTGTGCTTCTCCTTGTCCTCGAAGGCGTTCGGGCGAACCGCCACCCAACCCGACTCCACGTTATCCTCCATCGCGAACGACATTTCCTCGGAGTGAATCTAGTCAACGTAGCTAGGCGACAGCGGCGGGAACGAGCCGTTGATCCGCGGGGATGCTTTTCCTCCTGCGCGGCTATCCTCCTCCTCCTCCTCCTCCTCCTCCTCCTCCTCCTCCTCTGCCCGGACGGATGGACCTGCTATCGTTACTCCTCATCTCCGGCCCACCTGTCTCTAAACTCGGATGCTTATTTAGTCTGTTTCGGCCTCCTGGAAGTCGCTGGTCTTGTTTTTAGCTCCATACAAGCAGCGACTGGCGAGTGCTTGTGTCCAACAATCGGCTCGGCTCGGGTTTGCTCGGTGGTCCTCGGCTCCTGACCTCCTTTTTTTCTTAAACCGAGGCTAAAAACGAAGAGACACGTCCAGCTGCGTTTGTCCCAAATGTTTGCATATTCTTCTCCACAAAAACATCAAGTCGGATTAATTCCGCTATAATTTGCAGATCCCGAATGATGCTGCGTTAAAGCGCGTTACGAAATGTAGGACAAGCGTTGAAAAAAAAAAATATATATATATATAAAATCCACTCTCGTACAGTAATAAGCCACAATGTCGTTATATTCTTTATTTGAAATATTCAGATACAACTAGATTACTTTTGTTGTTATTTGTTTAAAAGGTGTTATTAGAAGTACAGATTTAAAATAAAACAGTTTTTCTTCCAGGGAGCATTTGAACGCAACGATGGAATTAGGACGTCCTGACGTCCTGTGTAGGAATAATAGATCATATTAACAAACCGTGGCTCATAAGGGATTAAACTAGAGGTCTTCACTGGATCTCCGAGCAGATAATAATAATAAATTACTACTAATTTACCAAAACTATATTAAAACCGCATTTACTGTACAAGGTTGCTTTATAATTGGTTGACATTTCTCTCATCTCCTTCATGATGATCGTAAAAGGCTAAACATAGACCCCTGAAAAAACAAAAAAACAAAAACAAAAAAAAAACATGCCCTTTGCAGACAAAATTCAAGATCAGATAAAAAAAAAAAATGCACGTTTGACAAGTCAATGCTATCCAAAATCATTTTGGACTACGTATAAGTTAGTAATAAAAATACTAAACTAATAATATTAGTTATATTTATATATTTTTTATATAAATATATATATCTATATATAAAAAGGTTGTCTATGTCTTCTACAGGTTCACTGTAATAAGGACCACTACAGGAGATCTTTTCTGCCCACAGCCATCAGCATCTAGATTAACTCCTTAATTACATGAGTTACCTCAGCAAAATTTTATTTCCCTTTGGGATGAATAAAGAAAAATTGATTTGCAATGAGATGATTTTTTATTTACCACGTGTTAGTTCATTATTGATGATTTGTAATTCAATTATAGAAGTATGATTTGAGCAACAATGGAGGGAGGCCGTTCACATTTTTTTTAGCACCACTAAACTATTAAAGTTTATTGTATTTCTATGTCTGCAAAAAGTGTCTTTTCAAGACACTTAGCAGGTTAAAAAAGTCAATTAATATACAGAACTGTATAGTCAGTTTAATTATGGCATGCACCAATATTTTGTACATACAATTTTATTTAGTCTGCGCTGTGTCCTCTTTGGCCGGAAGATGGCGCCCTAGGATTTCATAGAACAACAAACAACGCTCTCACTTCCTGGCGGGATTCAAACAGCAGGACGCTTTCAAAAACCACTGGAATTTTGACATTCCGTGTAAAATATTGAAAAATATTGAAAGCAACCACCATTAGTTTCAAATTAAATGACGAATGACGTGTTAGTTTACCATAAATGATTAGAAAATCGGCGCAGAAATTCCTCGGTGATGTAGTTTAACCACTAAATATTTGAAACATCCGACAGTCATTGAATGAGACAATATGTAAACGGATTCAGCGACTGTGTATGGACAAGAGCTGCGTTAATACCGAGAGCTAATAAAACCTGATTTAAAGTCTTCTTAATTGAAATCTATTACATTAATGTAGGAGTTGAGCCTTATAAACTCCTGTTTTGTATGTTGTAGTTTGTGAGACTGCTTACTAACTGAGGAAACTCCCTGAGTGAAGGTAAGAAATGTGATCCACTAAAAACATCAGTTCATATATCTGTTCCAGTATGGGTATATTTTAAATTACAGAGGTGTAAGCTAGAACCTTAATGGTAGTACTTGGTAGGTATATTTACATTTTAAGAACTATATGTACCGTTTTGTATTGAACTATACAAGTCCCACGTTTATTTTAATGTATTCATAAAAGCTGCTGTTGAAGTCATATGTGTCTATGCACTTAAAAAAATAAAACTAATCTTTAGACCTTTTATGGAAAATTTGAAATGCATTAAGATTTGTTTCCGTTTTCTTTACCTTACTTGGGGGTCAGTGGTCTCTCCTGCAGCCAGTTTTCTCGTCTCTGATTTAAGCTTACCTGATCTCTAGCAGTCTGTGGGTTGTTGCTGGTTTGACCTGGTGCACATGGACACTTCCACCAACATGGGCAGCTTAAACCAGGTTCTGGAGACTGTGGGGCAGAGCGACGGTCTGGCTGCTGGGGACTACCAGGGCCAGAAAGACACCTCGCAAGAAGACATGCTAAGGTTCCTGTTCTTGTCTCTAACTTTTCATTTTTTCTGATAACAATAACAATCTAACCCTTTTTAGTCAAATGTCAATATTTTCTGGTTTTTCAGAATCAAACAGCATATGTCCAACCAGTGCTTTGAGATCGCCGTGCAGCTCAACGCGGGTATGCAACAAAGACTTTTTTCCTTTTGCTAGGTTGTGAAAATATCAAGGATACCAAGAGTAGATTTGTCGCTCTTCCTCGTAGGGAAAAGTAAGCGTTCCTGCAGCACGTCTGAAGCAGAAAGAGAGCTGTGAGTGTTTGTATTTTAAAGTTCACTCAGATGCAACATCAGGACAAAACGTAAACCCAAACGTTAATATTTCAGGCCAGACTACGTCTCTGAGCTTGAACGTGTGAAGACGGACCATTTTAACAAAACCCTGGCCCTGCACAGGTGGGAATAAACTACAAACGGTTATCGTGAAGCTCAAACAATATTTCTAAAGATAATTGTGGTTTTTCTTCAAGAATGCAAATGTGGCACGCTATAGGAGAAAAAAGGAAGCAGACAGATCCGGATGCAGCGTAAGTCAGTAACTTGGTAGAATTTGCTACTGTTAAGTTGTTTCTGTGTCAAATATCTGTTTTCTCTTAGAGTCCTGAAGGCTGTGAATGATCGCTGCATGGCTCTGTGTTCCCATATAAAACAGCTTCAAACTGTAAGTTCTCTCATTAACTAAAGCTATGGGTGTTGATTAGAAAACTGGAAGTCAGTATTGACCCAAAAGACATGGTGTATCTACATGATGTAAACTGTACTGTTGAGAAATGCGGAGTTCTGTATTTTCTTTGAAAAACAGAAAAATTTGATTTCGTCTTGATTTTTGACAGGAGAACCGAAATCTGCAAGATGAAATTACAGAAATACAAAAGAAGAGACTTGGTATGTTGTAGGATTTTATCATTTCCTTTTTCCGCTTCAGGGCAGAAAAGGCTTTCTACACATTTAAAAAACATAAACTTCCTCATCTTTCTGTCTGTCCTCCTTTCCATCCATCCATCCACCTATCTGTTCATCCATGTCTAATTTTATCAGTCTACATGTTCTTCTGTCTATTTGTCCTTTTGTTTATTGCTTATTATTTGTCCATCCATCCCGGTATCCTCTTATTTATCTATCATTTCTCTCTTTTCCATGCAATCATCTGTTCATTACGTTTGTCAATCTGACCCTTTCATTTTTATAGGCTCTGTTATTTGCGGCTTGATGTATACGTACAAGGTTCATTTAAATGTTTGTATTAAGACTTTAACAACTCAAACATTTATCAGAGTGTTTTGAGATTTTAGCTTTGGAGGAGGAGAATATGCTGGAATCCTGAAATACTTTTTTTTTTAATGCTGGTTTTAATCGAGCTGTTGATGACCGCTTACCTTAACTGATATATTTTCTGTATGCAGAGATTAAACGACTCACGCACGATAAAATGAAAGAGGCAGAGGAATTAATGTCCAACAAAGAACATCCAGACCAAGACAAGTACAAAGCTGTGTTGGAGAAAGGCCAAGCAAATCTGGAGAAATATAAAAAGATGGCCATAATGACACAGAACGTTCTCAGGGTAAATCGCACAGAAATTCACGTAATAGTTAATTAGTAACATCAACACCCAGTTTACAAACCTAGCATTTTTCCTCTGCTCAGGGCATCTTGTTGGCCTGTAAGGTCAACTGGTTGGATGATCCAAAACTTCGGGAAACCGCGATGACGCTGGAGGAGTTTCCCATCTCTGAGTAAAGAATATATTAATTTATCTCAGTTGTATTTTTATGTCTTGCGTTTTGTAATAAAGATTTACCTGTTAAACTTTGTTCGCTTTCTTTTTTTTTTTAAAGCCATGTGAGCAATCTACCGCCAGATGGCAGCAGAGAGCTTCAGTACTAAAGCTGTTCTGTTATCAAAGAAGAAGAAAAGACACGTGTGATCTCGGTAGCTTTAAAACTCGGTAGAACTTCTAGATATTTAGTTGCTTTGCTTGTTTTATCTCTGACCACAATTGATAAAATAAGATGCCGAAGGTTAAAGCGGAGAAGAAAAGCAGACAACACCAGGAAGTTAGAAGCCAAGGTAGGTGTGTGTGTTAGCTTTAGCATGTTAGCATAAACAGCTGGAGCTGCTCAGTTTGGCCCTCTGTAACAAACTATAGCAGGAAAAAAATGAATCCCATGTCTGTCTTGGTATTTACTTTGAGTAAAATAAAATAAAAATAGCATTGTCCTTCTTTTAGGGTTGAAAACTTATCAGGAAACTCATATTTAATCATTTATCCTACATATAAATAATCAAAATGTTTAAAGCTCAGGTTTTTCTAGTAAATAAAACTTTAATCGACAATATGGTAAAATAATGGAAATCCTAAACCAGACAGGGGTTTGTTTTTGTTTACATCTGTAGCTGCATCCTTTATTTACCTCAATAATCCAACAAGTGATTCTGTTTAAGTCTGTCCTTCCTTCATTTCATCTATCCATGCATGCATGCATGTCTGGTCAAACCTGACCTTAATAATTGACTTTTTGACTTGGAAAAAGGTGTAAACACCCTGTTTTGTCTTAAATGACGCATCTCAACCACAACAACCCTTGTTGACATGTTTGTCTGTTTCAGGGATCATGTTCAAGACCGGCATTGGTCAGCACATCCTGAAGAATCCACTGATCGTCAACGGGATCATCGAGAAGGTAAGCAACTGCGCCTCTTATCTGGGCTAAAGAGGAACAGAACTGGACTGTTCCTCTTGTGGTCCAAAGTCATCCTTTAAGATGCAAATAAAGTTTGCATTGCATTTGGAAATCAAGGTCCAACATTTTAGAGAAGTGGAGAGGAAAGTTGCTTTTTCAGTGGAAACTTAACATCTAGTGAGGATTTGGACAACCGTGTCATCCAACGGTTCTGGTCCACTGTGTGGCCTGAAGTCCATAGTCTGCACGTCCATCTACCCGGCATTTTTCACCAGGACTTTGCACCTGCTTTCACTGCTGAAGGTACAAAAAGCTGCGCTTCATTGGCCAGAAAACTTCATTGAAATCTGAGCTGTTGCCCAGAGGACGATGAAAGATGCCAAACCCAACAAGGAAAATGAGCCGAAGGTCGGAATCGAAGCAATCTTGGCTTTCTGAACCTGTCGGCAGAACCACAGACTCATTCAAGCTTATCACCTGGATGAGATCATATGAAAGGATCCCAGTGGAAGTTTTGAGTCTAAACGTAGAATATACTTGACTGTCTTAATACACAGGCTTCTTTTTGTAAGTTATTGCTGCTGAAAAGTAGTTTGCTTTTGTCTTCCTCAGTCTGCTCTTAGGCCGACAGATGTTGTTCTGGAAGTTGGACCTGGTACTGGTAACATGACAGTAAAACTATTGGAAAAGGCTAAGAAGGTGAGCTTCAGGAGGTTTAAATGTAAATATAATGTATATTTACCTCAGTTGGGGGTAAGAATGTATCTCATGAATCAGAGTATCAGGATGCATGGAGACTAAAACTCTGTATAAAAAGTGTCATTTCCGAGCATTGTTTTGATTAATAACCAGCTGCAGTCCTCCTTGTTAATGTAAATATGCTTCAAACATGAATGTTTCAGAAAGTAGAAGGGAGCATTTCCAGAATATCATCTGTTTAAAAAATTAGTATAAACAAATTACTCAAACTTTCCAGTAAATATGAAAATAAAATTAAAATAGTGACCAACATGGCCAGTTTGTTGATCTGATAATGATCAACTTTGATTGCAGCAGCAACCACAGCCTCCCAGACTCTTTTTTTCCTTTATTGAAAATCATCTGCTTAAAGTTGTAGTCATTAACTGTTATAAAGTTTGTTTGTTTTTTCTTTGTGTTTTGCATATTTGTCAAAACTGCGGAACTACACCGATCCTCGTCAGAAACAACCAAAGCCAAGATAAAAGGCTTAGCTCTGTCAAGCAGCAGAGAAGCAACATTCTTTTGTCAGATCGGTCTCTTACTTTCATGATGTTGTGACCCAAATCTGTAGAAACTAACAAACAGAAATTATCTAAGTTACCGACTGTGTCTTTAAAAACTGGACGCAAGTTATCGGTTGCTTTCAGGTCCGCTGAGATCAGATTCATAACGTTTTCGTCATTTAACGCGTTTGCTGGCTACCCTCGTAGCAAACTTTGTAGATGCTTATGATGGAGCGTTAAACTGGATAAAAAAAATTGGATATTAATATTATTGCTGTTACACCCAAATTCCAATATTTACTGGCATTATTCTCTGTTTTGAATGTGTGAAAAGACCCCCAACACTTATTCTCTACTTTAAACACAACCACATTTCCGCACTCCCTTATCATGTCACATGACTGTGAGCGTATTTATATATAGGGCTGTGGAATATTATAAAGTCTTTCTAATAACTTAATGTGACTTTTTAGTGAATTCAGCAACGTTACTTGTGTCTGCTGTGAGCTTTCACTCTCGTTAGAATCTCAACTACTGGCTAAATGTTGTATCGGATTATTAAAAACTCAAACTGTGATCTGGTTTTTGTGTGCAGGTGGTGGCCTGTGAGTTAGACTGCAGATTGGTGGCTGAACTCCAGAAGAGGGTGCAGTGCACGTGAGTGAGGACTGCAGCTTGCGCCAAAGTTTTTTTTTTTTTTTGTTTGTATTGAAATTAAAATGTGGCTTTATTTTCCTTCAACAGGCCTTTGCAGAATAAGCTTCAAATATTAGTTGGTGACGTCTTAAAAACAGATCTCCCTTTCTTCGATATCTGCGTAGCTAACTTGCCTTACCAGGTAAACACATTATTTCCTTTCTGGTAATTTAATCTTAATATTTTTATCTAGATATGACTTCTCACTGCCTTCATGCAGATCTCCTCACCGTTCGTCTTCAAACTCCTGCTTCACCGACCCTTTTTCAGGTCAGAATGACGGGAAGCTCGCCGAGGAGATGCAGCTCTGTTCTGCACGCTGCGTTTTAAAGCGTCTCTGTGTTTCTTGTCCAGATGTGCTGTGCTGATGTTCCAGAGAGAGTTTGCGATGCGTCTGGTTGCCAAACCGGGAGACAAGCTGTACTGCAGGCTCTCCATCAACACGCAGCTGCTGGCTCGCGTGGACCACCTCATGAAGGTGCAACTGAGAGACTATTGAGGCGCACACCAAGGTTTTGCAGATATTCGATGCACTCAAAGCTTGTTCGTTGAACCTTACAGGTGGGGAGAAACAACTTCCGTCCTCCGCCGAAAGTCGAGTCGAGCGTGGTTAGGATCGAGCCGAAAAATCCACCTCCTCCTGTTAATTTTCAGGTGAGCTGCTGCCGTTTCTGTGTAATCTTTTTAAGGGATACGTTCATAACTGTAGCCATTTCTTTCACTCTAACAGGAGTGGGACGGTCTGGTGAGAATCGCCTTCGTACGGAAGAACAAAACCCTCGGTGCCGGCTTCAAGTGAGCCACAACCTGCTTCAAATATGCAGCTTTGATCTGGTGGTCCAAAGTAGATCGAGCTAATGTTTGTTTTCATTAACCAGGTCTACTGCGGTGGAGCAGCTTCTGGAGAAGAACTACAGAATACACTGCTCAGTACACAACATGGTGAGTAAACCAGTAAAAAAACAAAACAAAGATGTAATTTAACTCGTTTATCAGGTTCAAAACTCTTCTCTCTATCTCAACAGGAAGTCCCGGCGGACTTCAGCATCAGCAAGAAGATCGACAGCGTTCTGCAAGAGGCAGGTTTCAGCGAAAAGAGGGCCAGGTCCATGGACATCGACGACTTCATGGTGTAAGCTGGCAGATTTGGACCAGCATGCTGCTGTTCTTCCTGAATGCTCCCTCAAAGATCCATCTTTTAAATTCTGTTTTCGTTCATCCTCAGGCTGCTGCATGCATTCAACTCTGCTGGAATCCACTTTTCATGAGCAGGAGGTGAAGAGACAGAACTACAAACCTACTACGACGGACTGATGGATCTAAGCTCGGCTGCAGAAGCGCTAAAAAGAAATTAACCTCTATATGATGGGGAATGTTTGGATGAAACATGTAGTTAAGCAGCTCATATTGAGCTCCGTTTGAACTTTTGTTCTTCAATGTGACGTTTATCTGATTAAACTCTGCACCCATATATATTCTGGTCAAACTGTAATGATGGTAAACTGTGTAATAACATGCTATTCATACAATCTGGAGTTCGATTTTATCCTTTGGAAGTCTCAATTCTTTAGGTCACAAAAACTCAAACATTCATCTGGATAATTTTGGAAAATTAAGTTCCAGACTTTCTTTTTTTTTTACAATAAAAAGTAATGTTTATTTTAACAAATATTCTTACACTGATTAATGTCCTAGTTATAAATTTATCAGTTATAAAAGCAAAAACTAGTAATTGCACTTAGATTTGTTCCACATCTCATTTCTTCTGGTAGATATTACTGCTCATCATATCTGTAAATAATCTGAGAATTGTTTCCAGACTGAATAGTAATTTTTAACAAGGTGTGTTTCAAAATATCCCTTTACTGCTAAATCTAGTTGTATGGCTTTGGTAGAACAAAATAAACTGGTTTCAAGTCTTATTGCAAAGCTAAGGCAAACTTTAGTGTAAGCCAATTTTGGAAATGTTAAAACCCGCACATATATTAAACGCTGCATTATGTCTTTACCAAACAGATCTTGTTGTAAAGCATGACTCAAAGTGATGTACAGTAGAAATTTAAGGAAAAAGTCAGAACTCTAAGTAAACAATGAAGCCTGGTTAATGTGCAAACAAAAAGCAAAACCCCAAAAATAGAACACCATAGTTGAAAAGATACATGCATTTTTTTATATAAAGCGGACAGTAGGGGGAGATGTTCATTGATGTATCTCCAAAGAAAAGCCTCGTTTGTTATGTTCACAGTCATTTTAAGAGTTAGAAATCAAGCAACTGAATGGTTTTAGATGCAAAAAAATGTTTTTATTATAATTTGCCATAAAATGTGTTTCATTTTGTCATGCAGCTTTGGCAAAAATATAATAAAATGTACCGAGACCAGAGAGGAGGATGCTGTGCGGTCCGGACCACGTCCAGAGGGTCCGTCTTAATGGGATGCGAGTCGCTCAGTTTATTTCGAGAACATATCACAGAAAAGTCATTCAAATGAAACAGGATTTTTATTTTTATTTTACTTCCACCAGCTTAACATCCAGTGCAATTTCTTGAGAAAGATGAGCCAGTGAAAGGTCAGTGAGGTTCTCTATACATTTATTTAACAGTTCTTCTTAGTTCCTCCTTTTGTAAACACGTTAAAACAGGTGAAACATGTCGGAGGCAGTCCTTGCCACGTATCAGCTCATGGCACAGACCGAAACCGAAGCGAGCTACGATTAAAAACCTCTGGAGAGACGCGAGGAAAGAAAGACGAACGAGAACAAAAGAGCTTCGTGATTTCTCCCTAGCCGCTATAAAAACTCAAGAGAAGTAAAACAGAGGCGATCACTTACAAGGAGAGGCGAAGTCACGATGTGAACGGAGGACTCTGTCTCCTACGCAGAGGTACAGGTCAGCTATGGTAGAGAGCACATGCAGACGTGTTAGCCAGAACCAGAAACCAAAAACACCGGGTTTTGTGTGAAACTTGAAAAATGCGTTCAGTTAGACCTCGTCAAAACAATTTAGCCGCAAGTAGAAAGAAGTATAAAAGAAAAAATAATTTAAGTACATGGAAGGAAACTAAACATTCTTTATTAAAAACAAACAAAAACACCTAAAATTGGAAGGAAAAACTATTACCATTCCTAAAAAAAACTAACAGAGTGAGAGCTGAGTCAGTTCTGTTAGGAGAGATCGGTGAAAAAAGAAAAAGGATGATTTCTTTGAGCCGTTGCTGTGTTATATAGTCCTTTTATTTGTTTCTCAGCTGCTGGAGACAGCCAGAGTTGTGCAAGAGATCTAGTGGTTCTGCTTGTGACCCGGCTCGGCCTCTAAAGAGCCCGTGGTCTCTTGGGGTTGATCTGCCTACTGGCCTGCTCCTCCTCCTGCAGCGTGGAGCGGAACGACTTCACTTTATCTGTTTTCAGACGGGGAGGACAAAAAAGACGCCGTCAGTCGCAGCCGGAGGCGGTTATTGGTGATTGTCTGCGTTTGATGCAGCAGTCGTACCTCTGAGCTCGGTGAGGATGTCTATTTTCTGGTCGAGGATCTGCTCCAGCTGGGTGGCGTAGGACTCCACGTCATAGTCCACCTCCTCGGTCATCTCCAGCAGCACCTTCTCGTCCTCCAGCCACCGGATAGACTCCTGCTCAGAGGCAGAGGAGCAAAGCAGTTTTTTAATGAGGAAAAAATAAGTCATTGTTATAAACAGGGTTGAGTTTTTTTTTTACCTGGAAGACAGCTCTGTGGTCCTCCAGAACCTGCTCCTCCATCTCAACCAGCTGAGAAACAGCCTCATGGAAGGTGAAGAGCTGTGGAGAAACCTCTTCCTCCTGGAAACAGAGATATAAACCAAAGCATTACAACATTAACAATAACCTACAAACAATACAGATACCGCCTAAACTTATTCCCTTTCTGCTGGATTAAGACCGCAAAATAAAAACGGATCTGATTGAGATTTAATGTCATGAACCAACACAACAAAAATGGTTTTAAACCAGATTTTTACTACAGCTCCAACCCCAGATGAACATCTTTGTCTATACGTGGTTACCAAATAGTCATGCTGGATTGGGAAACAAAATTTTTTTTGCCACATACTTTAATCTGTATTAAAGATTTGGACCAGCTCATTCTAACATGAATGTGAGCTAGACTGTTCAACAGCATGATGCTGCCACCGCCATGCGTCACTGTGTGGACGGCATGTTCAGGGTGATGTGTAGTTGTTCCCTACATAGCATGTGAAAATAACCAGGCTATGTTTCTCGGCACTCTTCCATAAAGGCCAGGTTCGTGGTGCGCATCGCTATTTAGATTATCTCGGCTGCGCAGAGTATCTCTGTTGCTCCTCAAGAATCACCATGAAGCCGTTTCTTTAAGGATTTCTCTTGCTAGGAGCCCGTCAGTATAACCTAAAAGCCAACAATTCCCTTTTGTAGAACAATTGATTAAATTAAACAAAGGTCAGTTTTTAAAGTTAAATTCAAAGTAAAATGGACAATTTTCTCTGTGCTACAATCTATTTTTGCAACCCAACCCTGCTTTAAACTGCTGAATTTCATCTCCGATTTCTATTAAAAAGCTAAATTTAATCCACTTTCACAAATAGGTACAACTTTAAATTTGAATTTGTGGTTCTAACTTGACAAAATTGACAGTTTTAAAGAACTTTAACTCCTGTAAGAGCCCAAATGCTCTGCGCTCGTGCGGCAACAAATGTTTTAGGAAATATAAAATGAACTAAACACGTTTCTAACACCATCTAAAGGCTGAACACAACGTGTACGGTTCATATGTCAAACTTAACAAAGAACTCACGTCAGTTTTTTAAGTTTCTAATGTCAACCACATCTCTGCAGGACTTACGTTCTGCTCACAGAGCATTTTGAGGTCGTCTTTCTGCGGAGAGATGCTCAGCCACTCCTCGTCTAAAATATCCAGCTGGTTGACTGTATGGATGTTGGGTCTTCCTCCCTCCATCACCTGGTTAGGGTCTACTGTGAGCTCCTTCACCCTGTGGAGCAAAAAGAAATGAGTTGAGCTCTGAGGACAGATTCATGTCGGAAACTGAAGTAAATATGGGGCCAAAAGCCTTTTTTTACTTGATTATTATTACATAATTATGACAAAATTTATACCATGCAAGGGTAGAACAAAAGTCTAGGCCCGTATGGACCGGATTAGTGCCCGACGTAGCATCATGCAGGTAATGAGGGATTACTGCCATGTCTCTGACCAATAAGTACACGGCTAATTAATCAGGACTGTGAGATGGATTACCTGCTCAAACCAAAGCTCATCCTAGATGCATTACCAACAGCTTTTAACCATGTATTCATTCTGGCTTTGAGTGATGCATGCAGATGTCACAACAACAGACAGAAACACGTGACAATAAAATATAAATAAAAAAACCGAATGAAAATCACTGAAAGGAAAATAATGATGGAACTGATGGTTTGAAACCATGACAATTTAAAAATAAAACATGATGCGACAGATGAGGAGTTTGACTGGGAGGAACAGCGTCCGGTTTTTGACCTGCTGGGAGAGGTCGCAGCAAAGTCATCGAACTCAAAGGTGTTGGTGGGCGAGTGGTCAGAGCGACTCCCCTGACCGCCCTGGGAGAAGGGGATGTCTGACGGACTAATCCCAAACTCCTTCACTCTGAGCAGTGGCGCACAAAGGAGCGGAGCGGAGCGACGGAGGCGGAAAGGAGAGGAGAGAACAGGATAGAGGAGGAATAAGAAAGTTTACAGCGAGTCGGAAACAAGTAAGCAGTGGTGCATGTAAACCAGAAACACTTTAGACTAGAGGGTACAAAATATGGCTAGGAGTTTTAATCAGAACAGTGGGTTTAAAATCCTCTCACCTGTTGGCGTAACGCAGTGTGTTGAGTGTGTTTTCACAGGAAGTCATCCCAGGAGAGATTGTTGCAATCTGGGGTAATAAAGCAGATTTAGATTACCAGGAATTAAAAGAGAAATGTCGACGTGGATACAGATGACCAGGAACTGACCATACACGTGCGAGAGTTCTCCCCAATGAAAGAGTCTCTCAGGACCTGTGTGAGCTTGCTGGCTCGAAAAGGAGTGTGGGGTTTGTTGCGGCCCAGAGCTCGGATACATTCCTGAAGCACGAACAGAGAGCGATACTTTAAAGTGACTACGAACAGAACCGTGAACGTAATGACGATTGTGGTCCCACAGACCTTCAGGGCCAGCAGGCTTTTGTTTATCTCGGCTCCCTCCAGACGAGTCTGCCGGTCTGCACTGGATGTGTCGGCACCTCTTTCGTTCCCCGCCAGATCTATGAGGGAGAACTTTCCGTGCATCTTTCCCTTCCTTCGGAGGATGATCTGGAATACGGCGTGGCTACGCGACGAGTGAGCATTAGCAGACGTCTGCCCCGATGTCCTGGGAGGAAAGAGGTAGAAAAAATGTGGAGATAAACACCAGATCAGCTGCAGAGAAATATTCCTTGCAAGATCATTTCATATTCTGTCACAATGGAATATTATCCTATAGACATGTATAAAGGTGTTTATAAGTGTAAAGTAGACCGCAGATCATATGAGTTTTACAATTTCCACCAATAAAGTAAAGAAACTGTAACTTGTTTGTGTATTCAGCCCTTGCTTCAGTTACATCTGCAGTTTTTTGGCCCATTCTTATCTAGAAAATACTTAAAGCTGAGTCAGAGATTAGATTTTAACTCTTGCCGAATATCCTTAATTTGACGTTGGCCTTTTGTGCGTTTCAGCCATTTGAACAGATGAATGTGCTTCCATTTAAAATCGCTCCGTCTCGGCTCTCGCTGCATGTTTATGAACGCTCTCTCCGGTCCTTCCATTGGGTTTAACCCACTTTGTGTAGCATCTAAAATTATACTTGTCCTATCAGCTGACCCACCTCCAGAGGTAATATTGGTTTCAGTGAGAAATCCTTTTTCTGCTCAAGTTGGCAGTTTAGATATAAACATTGTCTTGGTGATTATCTGTTCTTGGTTTTTTTTACAGATGAAGGAAGAAACAGAGAGTTCAGGTGTAACTCCTCCTTTCCTACAACATCTAATTCATTAATAACTTCTGAATTGAAATGTTTTCAACAATTTGCATTACAATAAAGTGGCATACTCAATGCTCACTGTAGCCCTTAATCCTGACGATCCTCATTTTGATTGAAAAAAGAAAGAAAAAATCAGCACAAATTGCTTAGATTTTTGTTTTGTAGGTTAAAGTGTTTTATATATTGTCCTTCTGAGTTAATGTTGCTGAACTGAATTTGAATTTATTATTTATTGATTTTATTTTTCAGTATCAAATGGTGCAATAAGTTGGTCAAAAATGTTTAGCTCAAGTTTTTATTTTATTTCAGGCAAATTGATGCACTTAAAATCTTTTCGACGAAAAACAATGTTAATAGCTATTCTTTGCTGTACGTTGAGCTACACTCATAACAATTTTATAGACAAATTATATTATTTAGAGTCGCGGCGGAGAGTGGGGGGGGTTTCTTCTTGCTAGCGGGGGGCGTAACAGAAAATAATTGAGAAGCACTGACTTAAACCAACTTAAGCCAACCAGTTTACCACCATACTTGTACTTGAAAATTATAAGTTAATATTAAACTGAAGTGGTACATATTTGCTCCACATGTGTTGTAGTCAAAGGTTGAGCTGAAGGAGCCGTTAACAGATCATCTGCACCTCTAAAAACCTGGGTCGCTTTTACCTGCAGCTGTTTCCCACTTCGATAAGTTTTAGGACGTCTTCGGTGCACTTGACTTCTTTCTCCTGAAGGCCGACCACCTGCACCTGCTGCTTTCCGTCCTCTAGCACCCTCAGCTTGGCTTTACGATTGAGCAGGTCAAACACCTGGAAACGTAACAGAGTCAGCTCCGCTAGAGGTGGAACAGTTCCCAACATACGTTCAATACAGGTCTTACTTTTCCGCTGTAGATTTCAAAGAAGGTTGCATAAATTTGGAGATCTAACTTCTTGTAGTTGGGTTTTTTCAGCATGAGGAAAACATCGCGGGCTGAGCGAAAGGAAAAGCGTTATGGAAACGATCAAAGAGTTTGTTTTGATTGATTTACTGTAAAAAAAAAATTTTAAAAAATGAAAGAGTTCACAAACGATAGTGCTTATTTACCCGCTAACGCATAGATTCCTTTAGAGCAGTCCTGGTTCTTCCCTGAGAAGTCTCCTCCCATAGTCTATAATACAACAAAAACATCAAATATCTCTTTCAAATATCACATCTTCTAGAAAATAAAGTACTCGCTGTATCGAACTCACGTGTGTTTTGCCGCTGCCTGTCTGGCCGTAAGCGAAGCAGGTCGCCATGCCGCGGTCAAAGATGGTCTCCACCAAAGGTCTGGCTGTAAACCTTCAGGACGAGACAACAACCAATCAGTAACGACGAGATGTGTACACAAAACGCTTTCTATTGTAGTTCACGGCTCATTTTCTCTTAAGTCGCCTTTCCAGACCTGTAAACCATCTCATTGCTCGTGTTGTCGTCGAAGGCGTAGTCGAAGCGGAACGTCTGGTTCTCCAGGTAGCGGGTGAGGTCCACCTTCTGCTTAGGTTCATGAACCATCACCACGTCTTTACTGGGAATGGTGATGACGTCTAAATCCTTCATGGTCAGCTCTGCAAGCAGAATACGCACCTTCCTGCATTGGGTCTTTAAACTAAACTCTAAATGTGTATTTTGTTTTGATTTGTTTAGATAAATTAACACAGGATGAGGATGACATGTTCAAAGCCATGTAAAGCGTTAAAAGTTGTGTTTTGGTCTTATCTTGTGCACAAAGAAAAGTTTTAAATGCAGATTCTTCTATTCTGACCAGAGAATCAAACTTTAATAAAAAGTTTCTAATGGTCAAAATGTTACGGGTGTACGAATACATCCTTACCTCTTTTGTTGAGCGGACGTTTCCTAACGCAAACACATATCCTGTGCTCTTCGATCTACAAACAGCAACACACAAACGCTTGACGTTGGTTATGAACAGCCTGGCGACTTTAAAATAAATAAGACACTTTGTCGCGTCTCCTCACCACGTCAGCAGTGGTCAGGGGCCGGTAATCTAGACTGGCGCGGAAATCTCGGATCATGTACAGGATCTCATAGTTTGGGACGGTCGTATCCACCTCCTGGAGAATAACACGGACATGAGACATTAAAAAAAAAATATACCTTTAAAGGTAAAACGGTCACTTCATCCACAGAAAACGCTGTTTAAACTCTGCCGTACCTGAGCTCTTTTCTCTCTGAGCTCCTGCTGCTGAAGTCGGCGCCTTTCTCGTTTCTCCTGCAATTTCTCCACCTCCTTCACACAGTTCGACTTCCTTCTCGCTGCCATTAGACGATAGGAAACAGCAATACCTCCAGTTTTTAAACAATAATAATCAATAGCTTGTTTTGATTTAAACTTTCTCTAATACTATTGGAATTGCCAAATCAGAAGGGAAGCCATAATAAAAAGGGATTATGCAGTGGCTGGCACACTGTGTTTCCACCATTAAACAGTAGCTGCTTTCTCTTCTTTGCTAACAAAAGGCCTTTAGAGAGACACCAAAGCCCGCTTTTATTGCATCTTCCTTTAATCCTTTCCCTCAAACACAACAAAACCGGGATCAACATGGATGGCTCATTTTCATTCGATTGCTTTGAAATAAATTCGGTTTAACAACTTAAATAAACCATAGACCGACCCCAAGGTCATCCCAGAGTTCCCGGCACACCCACTGATTAGTGTCGATTTAGATTAATGAGAAATGATTAGTAACCTCAACACAATACGAGTTAGACCAATGTGAGTGAAAACCAACTGAGATTAGTGATTATCCGGTTGTGCCCGGTATTCCCACAGCAAAGCCTGAAAAAACCCAGTAATAAAGCCCTGGCCTCCTGCTGGCTCCAGTTTCTCTGAACCTAGACTATCAGAGCAGGAGGATTAATAATCTGCTCTAATCTGGAAGATGATGATGAGCCAGGACAAGAAAGTAGGAGGGATTCAGCACTGGCCTCATCGATTAAGAGGCTGATGAGCAAAGAAGCAAAACAGAACGAGGGTGGGAGGGGGGGTTGGGGTCATGTCCTCCTCTTAAATCAAACATCAGTGAGCTCTTATAGGGAGGTAACTGGGAGTAATGCACGGTG
This sequence comes from Orestias chungarensis, assembly GCA_032876305.1. Taxonomy (NCBI): domain Eukaryota; kingdom Metazoa; phylum Chordata; class Actinopteri; order Cyprinodontiformes; family Cyprinodontidae; genus Orestias; species Orestias chungarensis. The sequence goes on from JAVLVB010000003.1 coordinate 5,058,914, forward strand.
CAGCACGAGCAGCTTGGACGCATCTTTGTGACTCAGCAGAAAAATCAAAGCAGCCAAACAGCAGCACTGATGTCCTTGATCTGCTCCCTAATACCCGGGAAGCTTAACTGGTGCACCGATTGGGCTCTGCTGCTGCGCCGGACCGTGCGCCAAGTCTCGGACGGTCACGTTCTACTGGGAAAACTAAAAGAATCACCATAAAGCACTGACATCAGGGAAAACAAACAGGCAATACATACACAGCTGTCCAGACTCCTTTCTGGATAAGAGCTGAAGTGAGGATTCTGCGATGAATGTGATCAACAAAACAAACAATTCATATTCAATGCCATTTATTTTTGGTCAAATAATTACAAAATTTTAAAATGTTTTTAAAAACAGAGTTAATATTAAATACGTGTATAAACAGCAGATTTCATTTGCAGAGGCAAATTAAAGTTCACACTATTGTCAAAAGGATAGAAACCAACTACAAAAAATCCAGTCTTCCAGTTGAGATGAAAAGCTCCTAAATATTCTGGATGAAGTATTAACAGTTTTGGTCTGTTTACCATTCTGCTGTTGCTGCTGCGTCTGAAGCTGAGTTGGCTGCTGTACTGGAGGAGGTGGAGCCGGTTCTGGTTGCTGAGGCGGAGGTCTAGCTCGAACTGGAATCACTGCATGCATGAACACACTCAATAAATAGATATCCATCATATAAAAAATTTAATCATGTGACTAAAAAGGCTTAGCCAAAGCCGAATCTACACTTCCAACTTCTAACATATTATCAACAATCAGCCTTTATAGTTGAGCTTTTGATTTGAGAGGTGAGGCTTTCATACTTGACGGCTCCATAGAAGATTCATTTAAATGCCGGTATATGTGAACCTGTTCTGCAAAAGAAACGTCCAGATGGAGCGTTTTGGACCTGTTAAACTACAGAAAATAGGAGTGCATGACAAGGAATGATAATAATAATTTAACATCAGGATGGAAGGCCAAGGTGCAGTAAGAGGGACAACCGAGATAGGTTCACTCCCCTTTGGAAAAAAAAAATATATATTTAAAATGGATAAACTAATAATACTTAGCCTGGCAGTTTGGCAAGTAGGCCTCAACGGTTCTGTTACACTGAGGGAATCCCCTGTGTGTGATCGGTAACGGTGACCGGCACTCATGACTGATCAGCATCAGTGATTAGCAGTATAAACCTTAACTTGAGCATTCCTGATGTTTTCTATTACAAAAAATGCCTTTAATCTTTTTTTTTCTTCTTTTTTTTTTTGCGCTCAGACGGCTCAAACCTGAATAGGATGATTCAGCACTGGACAGCAATTCTTTAAGAACCCACTTTCAAATTGATTAACCATTTGTTCCATTTAAAAAAACAGAGAAAGATATATATTTGGGTATTAGGTCCTTCTAGAATCATTTGTCATTCTAAATTCTTGGAAGTACAGCCACCGGTTATACATGTATATAAAAAGATGTATTGCGAACAGACTTTGAAGCAAACCTCTGTTGTCCTTGGATGGAGTGTCATTTTTAGCAGGTGCAATTGTTCGTCGGTTCTGTTAAAGAAAAAAAAAAAAAGTAAAATTAAGATAGCAAAACCCAAAGCTCTGCTTTTATATTAGCGCTCTATTTTTAACTCTCAATAGTCTCTAATCCTGGTGCAAATTACTGACAGCACTGCAATCACTCAAATATAAGTGAGTTTAACAAACTTGAGTACGTGATTTATTAGACATTGCGGCATGGAACAATACTTTCACAGTAAACAAAAACAGGGTTTATGTAATAATTCAAACATGGACATTTACACTAAGTGCTGTCAGGCACCACCCAGCTGCACTGATATCTTATTGGACATATTGGTCCAAATGGGAAAACGTTTGGGCCAATCCTATTCTCAAACTCTAGATTCTAAAATAAAGTACCTGAGAAATGAATGAAATTATAGGTAAAGTTAAGTGTGTAAAATAAAAAAATAAAAAATAAAGAAACTACCAAACAAACTTTAGGTGTTCTGTCTTAAATTTTTCTTTTAAACTGAGAATATTCACCTTTGCTATTTTATTGACCTTCACAGATGCGGGAATGGGAGGGGGCGGAGTCTCTGGACTTGGGGCAATCTCCTCATCTGGTGCTACATCTGGATTAAGAGCAAAAATACTCTCCAAATCGATCTACAGAACAAAACAAAACCAAAAATATTAACCTGGGTGAATGCTGACAATTATGTTTTGGGTTAACAGTTCAAAATTAAACTGTACTTTAATACAACACAAACAAATGTCTTCATTTTAATCAGATGGATTAGGTGATTGTTGAGTCGTGCCTCTGGTATGCAACTTTCAAAAGAACAGCAAAGGAAAAAAAACTGCCGCAACTAATATGTTTAAATACTGGTACTTTATTTCTATGAATCTATTTCTAGAGTTCTGATTGTCACGAAAAAAGATAATAAAAAGAACAATAAAAATGTTACGTTGTAATATTACAGAAATGATGATAACTCGCTTTTTTTTTTTACTGGCAATCATCGCTTGCTGAGCAGAAAGCAGCCCTCCGTAAAAAACAGACTGGCTTGTGGTTTAGGGAAAAACACAACAAAAAGCTATGCAGGTTTACAAGCAGAAGGTGAGACAGTTGGGACTTCAGGACATGCGAGCAAGTTGCATAATCATGGCAGCGGTGGAATGCCTCTGGATGCATTATTCATTGCAATGGAAAGTAACAGCAGAAGCGGCTGGGGATACGGCTCTGGCCAGTAAAATGCTGGTTTTACCTCTTTCCCTTTCGTGTCCCCGTTTTCTATCCACTCAACTGTGACGCTCTCATTGTCCTCATTCATGGACGTCACCATTGCCTGATGTATACGCCCTGGAAATATGAAAACACAAGGCAAAGTCTGGTTAAATATCCGATACGATACCAATATTTCTTATTTTATACTTCAGCAATGACCCAATGCAATATAAGACTAAATCGTGAAAGATTTATTACTTTTGTAGTGTAAAATGATAGAAAATGCTTCATTCAGTAATGATACTTAAAGGAAAATAGGTAAAAACAATAATTATGATAAAGAAACGATGCCTTCATAAATAATCAATGGGTTACATAAATATTAAAATGTCTTCGACAAAAGAAGATTCTACAATCAAATAGAAAAGTTTCACAATGGTGAGGCGAATCAAACAAGTGCTGAAGTTGACGATTTTAGATGTAGGTTGATATAATCCAATATTCATTTTCTGGCAGATATCGGACCAATATCAATATCAGTTTGGGACACCCCTAATATATGTATTTCTTGTAATCATTTTCAAATAAAACACATAACATTTACCTTTTTATTAAGTTTATTTGTCCCCGGGAAAATGTTCTTCTCTGCATTTAATTACCAGGATTGTGTGAGTTACGTCAGGGAAAATAGCAAGAGTGCAAGTAAAACAAACGTAATAACACAGAGGCATTTTTAACCCAACAGAGGGTTGAATGTGCTTAACTTGAGGGCCAACGTCATGTGAGAGCAGGAACACGAACTGGCGCTAATTTCAGTCCTTTCAACTTATGAGGGCTGATTAACAACAATTACAGTCACAGATAACAGAGACGAGCACAACAGCTGCTGCTCCTGCCGGGCCTCGACTCGCCTCCGCCTCTCCGTCTGTGGTGAAACAGGAACAGCTGTAAAGAGCCAGTTTGTTCCTTCCCTCTCTGAATATGACGGCATGCAGTTTGCTCCCCAGCCCCAGGAAACACCATGTTCCAGTATTTATTATTCAGATAAAGCTCAGAAGCTAACAGCCGAAGATGTTTTCGGTAAACCCGACTGACTTACAATGCTCTCATTTTTCTCAAAGCAAAACTATCAAATCCGCATTCTAAATACGGAGAATATCTTAATCTTTAAACATAATATTCAAAGAAAGTTCTACCCTTAATATTATTTTTTCATTTTACACGCCAAGGGACAAGAATATGCTGTAGCTCGCCGTCTCTGCCAGAAACACTTTTTCAAGAAAAGAAATATAGCTCTAAAAGCTTGGATAAGTGGAGCTGAGGATCGCCAGCCTTTTCCAAAGATAATCTTGAGTGACGTAAACATTTTCTAAGCTCTAAAAAACGTTTTAAATGATCTCTTACAGTCAATCAAGCCTTCATCGCAGCATTTTTAGACTAATGTAATGGTTGGGATATAGACATCGATCAGTCATCTTTTTAAAGAGGCGTCTTTCAGGAAGTAGGAAACAGGAACATATAAATCCTCACTCCACTGGCTTCCTGTCTGACTTGTAGTCCAGATCAAAGACAATACGATCAATGATAAAAGAAAACGAGTAGAATAACTATTTTATGCAACTAATTTAGACAGAAAATCAATTTATTAAGCTGAAATTAGCAGCACAAACGGTTCACCTTTTGTGTCTGGATCAGCTTTTCTCATAAAAATTGTTGGTAACTTTATCAAGCCTTTTTTATAACATTTTACTTTACAAGGTGGTAAGCTCTAATACTTAAATAAATGCAAGCATTTCTCAATAATCAGTCGATGAGATCTAAAAATCTAGTTTGTTCTTCAAATTTCTCACAATTTGAAGTATATTTACTGCATTGACTCTCCTGTGTTTAGATCTATCCTTTATTCTCACAAAAACGTAGTGCATAAACACACAATTATTTCAAACAGTAACTATAAAAATTTGTGCCCTATAACCAGTTAACCCAACTTTCCCGTTTGTCACCTGATTGTACATCTTTCTACTTGATTATTCATCTTGCCACCATGTCAACAGAGCTGCTTAAAAGGTTTCAGGCGCACAGCAGATGCTCTTTGACCGACACTGTATACTTACAACCCACCGCTGACAAGCAGCACGTTGTGAATTTTCAAGACTCCAACCCGTTTCCCTTAAACTGACAGCCAGATGTTTATGAAAAATATGTTCAAATATTCTAGATGTGTCGCTTGTGACAAATTAAAAAAGGAATACTAGTGGCAGTGAAGTAGTTTAGCCATTTTGTTTTAAATTTTCCTTTTAAGTGAACAAATCAACCAATTCAAAAGAAATTTTTCTATTTCTGGCCCCTTTTGAAGTACGAGAGCCTTTTCCTGCTAGGAGTTACTGACTAAAGTCATTTGTATTTAAAAATCAATGTTATTTTTTCATCCATCACATATTTTTAATCAAATCTGTTGTTCAACAGAGTTTGTTTTTATTAGGTAAAGCTACTCTCTAACAACATGGAGTATTAAAGTTTTGGCAAAAATAAACACATCGTTATTCTACAAAAACAAACACATCGTGCATCCTAGTCTATGTTCCACTATAAGGCTGAAATTTAAACAAAAAAAATAAAAATATGCCAAGACACATAACTGCTGCATCAACCAGACATTACTACTGGGATAAGTTTCGATGAAGATGCCTGCAGAAATCATTTCAGTCAAGAGGAGCGGGAGGAAATAAAACAGGAAGATAACGTCCCTCTGTAACCCCAGAGAGAAAGGTTATGCAGGTTGTGGGTCTTGCTTATAGGAGGAATTATTATGAGATGGGGAAATAAAGTCGGAGAGGATCAGCAAGAGTCCTGGCAGGGAAAGGAACAGATGGGGTGGAGGCTAATAGCCTGAATCTGGCTCAAATCTGGACCAGCCCAGCCACAGAGAGAGAGGGGACGATCCCGGCTGGACAGCAGAAAACAGACAATTACTTCCCTCTCTGTCTTCAACTCCTGCCATCAAACATTTTAGCAACTGTCTTGGATAAATGGGGAAATAACAAAAAATTTCAATCCTGAAAACAAAGTTTTGCCAGCATCTTATATTCAGTTTTCTGTCTTTTGTTTTTAATTACATCATTGTTTTGCAAGATTTCGTCCTCCTGATTTAAAAGATAAATCTCTTTTAAGGCACTGTTTTATGTGCAGGTTTAACGCAGGTGTGTCCTGGGTGTGAGCCAGTCTATTGTCTCCTCTAACAACACATGTCAACGTTCAAGGATTGCCAAGTTCGACTTCAGATCAAAAATAATTACCATAACGAGTTAACATGATTACAGGATTATTAAGGACCTAAGGAGGGGAAGAAAAAGGGGAGGACACTCTAAAAAAATAAAATTAGAATAAATGAACGGAAAAATCTTCAATAAAATAAACATCTTAAGTTTAACATTACAGTAACGGATGAAGTTAGCATTTCAGCTAATATTTAGCAACGGTAATAAGATAGCTTAGCCTAGCTTGCCTTAATAAAAACATGATGGTCGAAGAAGTTAATATGAGTACATAAATACTTAATTCGCAGTAACGTTGTTATTTTTTGTGTTTTTATTTCTAATCTTGATGTTAGCAAACGATGAAAATGTACAGGTGCGGCAGAGACAGCCCGAAATTGATTCAGGCGCTAACAAAGATAAGCCTTCACCATTCAAACGCCGAGGCCGAGCAGAGAGTGGCCGCCCAGCCCAGCCCCGGCCTGACCCGGGTCATGCTTCCGTCTGGACACAGGCTAATGCTAACGTAGACGTTAGGCCGAGGCTGGGAGAACAACGGTTGCTACGTTCAACAGAGCCGCAGCAACAAAGATCCCCCTCCTTCAAACAACTGACTCCGAAAAGAGGGAGAGCCGACAGGGCGATAACTTACCATCACTCCGCTTAATCTCCACATAAGTACCGACGACTATCTTCCCAAAAACTGACGCCATTCTACATCACTTAAAAACATAAACAGAACTATGGACTTAATGTAAGCCGGGAGGGAAGCGCCTTTAGGTGTTTTTGGTTCGGGAGGAAGATGCAGGGAAAACGGCAGGCATGACGTAGTCACGGAGGGGCCGGCGTTACGTCCTTCTTCTTCTTCTTCTTCTTCTTCTTCTTCTTGTTGGATTTTATTGGCGGTTGGCAACAAACTTATAGTAGCATTACCGCCACTTACTGGTATGGAGTGTGGTTGGTGATGGTCTATAAATAAATACTATATATACACACACACAAACACACTTATACATAACTATTTATTCTACCCCTCTATATCATTCATACATTCACACACACATCTATTATAATCAAATTCTATGAAATAATTTTTAAATATCTAATAACTATTTGTATTTGTTTACTCCCCAAATTCTTCCTCAATATATCTAATAAATTAATCTTCTCTTTAATATGTTCAAATTCCCTCTTCATATAACTTCTTTCTCTTTCATACCCACGACATTCTAACATAACATGTTACATTTTTTCTAACGCTCCACAGTGTTCACATTTGCCAGTATTATGTTTTTTCATTTTAAAAAGTGTATAATTTAGTTCTGTATGGCCAAACCTTAACCGTGTTATTACTCTTTCCTCCTTTCTATTTCTTCTACCATTTCTTTTTTCTCCTACTCTCTTCTGAATTTTATAAAACCACCTTCCTGTTTTTCTTCATCCCACCTTTCTTGCCATTTTTCCATCAGTTTTTCTTTAACAAAACTCTGTGCCTCAGATTTGGCGTTACTTCCACTCCAGTGTTTTCAAAATAAAAGTCGCAACAAATCTGACCTCTGCTCTTAACTGCCCTGCAGGTTGCTTTGCTTCTGTTTAAACGTTTCGCTCGTTGTCACTCCACAAAAACAAGCTACACACAATATAACGACAGGTTTTGTATCCTAGGCCAACAAAAATAGTTAAGCAAATTTTTGTAATAAGGGAGATTGTTAGAAAATACCATCAGAGAGGAAGACCATGGGGACTATGGGGGATCTATAGAAATGCAATTGTTGAAATAAAGTTAATTAGATTAAAATAACAGCTGGTAAAAGTCCTGAGATCAATCCAACTAGTTTTGAAGTTGATTTTGTGTCAAATCACTTGTTTGAGCTTAAATTCATTGTGTATTTTGGTTCTGGATGTGAAAAATTAAATATTGTGTTTTAACAACTTTAGTGTTAAAAGAGTGAACATTTGCGTTATCTCTGCGAAAGAAGCAGAGAAACTGCGATAAAACAAACAAAAAAACATTGTTATTGCTTCAAATATGCTTCTTCCTTTGTAATGGTGATGGTATAGGCGCAGAGTTAGTTAGCCATATATTTGTGCTGTAATAGTAATAACACAAGAGCAAAACGTTAATATTACCAAAGCAGTACTCTAGTATTCTACTGATTTGGAAAAAGATGAGGTTTGCCAGCGTTACTACTTGTTACAGTGAATATCACAACAGTCTTTGTTTACAATGCTTATTCCATGACAGAAATGCTTGTAATGAGGGGGATTGTTAGAAAAGATCAGAAGAGAAGAAGACCATGTGGCACTATACCATAACAGCATGGTTATAATATTAAACAATAACTGCTACAATATGCACACCGCACTTTTCCGATGTTTATTCATTAAGAAACTGTGAGATGTTTTTTATGAACTTGCTTTATATTGTGTTTGTTTTTAATAAATAAAAAACAGCAAATAAATTAAATAGTTGGAAATGTTGATGCTTTTCTATTTTTATTTTTTGACATGAATCCTGTTCAGATGAGAAGGACTTAATCAGGAGAATGTTATCATCCGACAGAAAAAGAAGGGCACCATCCAGTGGTGGATAGATGACAAGGCAGCTTTTAAAAGATTTACAAAAAAAATAATAATAATCAATGCATAGGTTCTAGAAGAAAAGGTGTATGTTATATTTTCGATGTAAGCAGAAAAAAAAGTATATATTTAGCATCATTAAAAAGCTTCCAAACAAAGTCCCCTTGCATGTGTTCAACATGTTGAAATGATTTTAGTCCCTACTTAATGCAATACATTCAATTCAAATTTCAAATTCAAAACTACTTTATTAGTCCCAAAGGGAAAACAATTGTTGTCATAACTCCTAGTTGAGCTATTGTTTATTAAAATGATCATTAAAAGTCTAAAATTAGTTAAATCTTGGCAGTATTGAAATTATAAAACGTCCGACCTGAAAGGTATATATGAAGAGATCTTACTCAAACCCCCATCCATTATTTTCTACTAATGCAATATTAATGGAACATGGCTTGTTTTAGGTTTTTGAGGGAAGCATAATCTTTAAAACCCCCAAGTAAATTTGTGTAAACTAAGCAAAGACTTGGGACACAGAGCTCTAGGCCCAATTCAAAGCCTGTTTTCTTATTAACACAGCGGGTATTGTTTAATTTCAGCTAGGTTAATGTTGGGATCATGTTCTTTCCAGAAGCTACTAGCTTCTCCTGGTGCCACAGCTGTCAATCCCCCCACCAGCTTTACCACCTACTCTCTCTTGAATCCCCCCCTCCAAGCCCAACAAGCATTTGCTGGTGACTTCTCAGCTGTCTGCTCCCTAAATAGACCTTATCAGGAGCAGACCAACTTTAAGGGGTCACAAAGACTTGCCTTCCTTCAAAAACATTTTTCTTTACCGAACCATCAATGGCACACTGGTTCAAACAAGACATTGGATGCAATTTAAGGGTTTATGATTTATACTAATCTAGAATAAAAATCTGTTCTCCATGAGGGTTTCTTGTTTTGAAAAGAACCCCTTCATGTTTTGAATGCTCCACCTTATCTCTGTCCATCCTCACTGAGATGCAATATAAATATAAACTGAAGCATAAGCGGGGGTTATGTTTGAAAAGATAGAAAGAAGCTGATTGAACTACTCAAGACTACAAGTTCAGATCATCTACGTTGGATTAAAAATAACAAACTAAAAGGTTGGAATAAACAGAAGAAGAACAACCTGAAGGTACAGTAGCCTCTCCAAAACCTTTGGGTTCTTCTGAATTGCAGTCAAACAAACTGAGGGTACATAGGATAGTAAGAGTAATACAGAATCAGGGCCGTGTCTTTCATTTAGAAATTAGTGATCAATGTAAGGCTCTTGATGGTGGGTTAAAGTGATGCCCAAATAAGGTTTGAAGTGAGGCCATTTAAAGTTGGAGACAGCACGTGTGAGGCCATTTGCTTCTGGATCGGCAGTTCAGGACTGAGCTGTCCAATGGTGAGAAGAACAGGAGATAACATTTTTTGTTATATTGAGAGACAGGGATTATTGTACCTTTAGGTGTAGATGAGGTAACGGATGGTACTGAAGGAGTCTGGGACACTGGTAGTTATGTATGATTGATATTCGCTCTATGTTTTAAATAAAATAGTGTTAAAATTTTTAATGAACAAATGAACATTTTATTGGCAGCAAAGTTATGAACATTTCAATGAAGTGTCAATTTGACTCCACTTGAAACCTTTTTTTTCTTCTTAACTATGAATCCTGTTTTCTGTCAGATGGGTGATCCAATCCAATTAAAAGACGAGGGCAACAAACACTTTCAGGCCGGAGACATCGACAAGGCCATCGAATGTTACACCAACGCCCTGAAGGAGTGCACTGACAAAAAACTGCAGGCTGTGATTTACAGAAACAGATCTGCCAGCTACCTGAAAAAGGTGAGCCGTTGGAAAATATATGGTAAAAAAAAAAGTGAACAACAGTGAAAAAATATGGGATCTTTTATTTGTTTTTTTTCCAATTGTTCCAGGAAAGCTATTCCAATGCCGTGTCTGATGCATCTAAAGGTAACGTATTGGACCGTGAGGTTTAATGTTAAAAATTAACATTCAGCATAACAAGTTCTTCTAGACTTGGTCTTTAACTTTTTTATCATACACAGCGATTGATGTGGATGCATCAGATATTAAAGCCTTGTACCGCCGCTGTCAAGCTCTGGAGAAGCTGGGGAAGCTGGACATGGCTTTTAAAGACGTGCAGCGATGTGCCACCCTAGAACCAAAGAACAAGACCTTCCTGGAGACTCTCCGCAGGCTAGGAGCCGGAATCCAGGCCAAGGTATGTTTTTCTTGTGCCCACAAAGAAAAGACAGCAAATGCTTGCAATAGACTAACATACAACATAAAGTGCCTTGCACAAGTTTGTATGCACTTAAAATCAATTGTTGTAAGATAAACAATCTTAGAAATAAATAGGAGGTTTTGTTTGAGAACCACAGCAAATGTGTAGGATGGCTCTGGCTAGATTAGTACAAAACTAAACTTTTTACCTACAGGCAAAAAGCTATATGCGGAGAAAAACTAATACTGCACCCCTAAACACAACATTACCATAGTGAAACATGGTCATGGCAACATCACGCTTTAGGGATGATTACTGAAACAAAAGCTGGTTGGAAATTACAAGATGCAACTAAAATCAGCAAAACTTTACAAGAAAACATTTTAGAGGCGGCAAAACCTTGGTAGAATGGCCTAGATAAATTCTAGACTCAACTCAGAACCATAATTGTGAAGCTGTTATTTGACTGTTCTTACAATCTCACTAAGTTATTGCACTATATTGCAAAAAAAGGCAAAATGGTATGAATACCTTTTAAAAGACACTGTTAATGTCTTCCTGTTTAAATTTAAATCTAATGCTCATTTCGTCTCCTCAGCTCAAGACAACATTTTCCACAGATTCAAGAGTACAGAACATGTTCGACATCCTTCTCGACGAAGAAATGGACAAGGAGACGAAGGAGAAAGTAGGCACTTTAGAGGACCTAAACCAAGCTTAGCCTCTGTGTGTTCATTTTTGGCGTTGCTTGACCTGCTGTTTATGTTTTACTGGTAGGCAGCCAATAACTTGATCGTGTTGTCGAGAGAAGATGCCGGAGCCGAGAGAATCTTCCAGAATAATGGCTTGGCTCTGCTACTCAACATGGTCGAGACCGGGAAACCAGAAATGATTCTGGGTGCAGTTCGAACTCTGTCAGGAATGTGCACTGGACACAAAGCTCGGGTCAGTCAAAGCTAAAGGCATAAAAATACAAACGTCCGAGATGTTGCAGCAGGGGTAAATCCGCATACCTCTCCTCTGAACAGGCCATGGCCATTGTCAACATGCTGGGCGTCGACAAAATTTGCAGCATCATGGCACTGGACAATGAAGAAATTGCACTGGCAACGTGCAACCTCTTCCAGTGCATCAATGACTCTCTCACTGGTGGAGACACAAGGGATTATGGGAAGGAAGCATCTTTAGTGTTGGGTAAGAAAAACATAAACAAATAATTCAGTTTTTAATCAACAGCAAACATGTTTGAAAACCAAAAAAAGGCCAACTTGTTGTGTCCCTTTTTTTGAGTCAATAATTGTTTTCACCTCACCTACAGATTCTTCTAAAGATTTAAAAACCATTCTCCTTGCCCTCCTTGAGATGGTATTCAATAAGAAGGTGTCAGGTCATGGCAGAGACCAGGCACTGAACCTGCTGACCAAGAACGTCCCTCGCAAAAATATGAAAGAGAAAGACCACTCCAGGACGCTCTTCACCATCGATCACGGTCAGCCTAATTGCGACATACGACATCCTTAACAATCCTACGCCTGAAGCTCAATGCTTCCTGACACGACGGATGCGTTTGTTCTGCAGGTCTGAAGAAGATCCTGAAGGTTTGCGGTCAGGTACCCGAGCTGCCAGATCAGCTCCCTCTCACAGAGAACACACAGCTGATCGCCAGCGTGCTTCTCAACAAGCTCTACGACGACCTGAAGTGTGACCCAGAGAGAGCTAACTTCAAGGAGATCTGTGATGAATACATCAAGTATGTGGGAAAATGTGGGCCAAATTCAGGGCCTCCTGGTAAAAATTGTTTTTCAGAGCATCAGCATAATCTCACACACAAAAATGGAAAATTAGACTAAAACTTTAATACTGGAAATGGGTTCAAAACATACTGCGTGTTTCAAAACTCCAGGTAACACTAACCCCTGCGGTCACTGCCTTTAATCCACGACTGCATAGGAAGGAGGAACTTTTCTCCTGTTAGCTATTCCAGCAATTTTTTGGCCAAATAACAATACAGAGTGAATTGCTATATTCTATTTCATTTTAAGTTACAGCTCATAACACAAGGCCCACAGCATCACAGATCCTCCGCAGCACTTAACTGTGAACATCAGGCTCTTTTCTACACATTTATCTGTTGTGTCACTCAAAAGCCAACTGGATTGTTTGCTGCTGAAAAGCTCAACGTTACACTCAAAGGACCAAAAACAATCTTTTTGGTAATTATGATATATTGGCTTAAACATCTATATGGATCTGTATTCTTTTTAACATACTGACATCTGTTCAATAATATCAACTACCAATACCAATTCTTTCCCAATTTGTGCTTGTTTATTAGAGGTGGGGGGATTCGATCTGTCTGGGCTTTTTTTTATTTTACTTTATGAGACAGCACAGTGTTATGGAGTGTTTAACTTCTTCCCCGTGTGAAAAGGGTCAGGAAACATAGACAAAATATAAATGGTAGTTATCAGCCACAACAGCAGTACTGGTATCGGATATCAGCCCAAATTTTCATATCAGTGCATGCTAAGGATTTTAATTGCGACTTGGTGACCCCAACATAACCTTCTCTTTGAAGCAGCTATCTGTCAGTGAGCTTTGGAGGCTAAACTCAACTTAATTTCACCTTAAAAAGTGGGAGTTATAGATGACTGGAATAATTGTTGCACCAGTGATTCTGATAAAAGCAATCATTTTCTTACATGACAATTACAGCTGAATAAATCTTTCCTAAATTAAAAATTGGACTTTTAAACAATACTCAAGAGAACTATGGTGCTGAAATTACAAATATCTTTTACCTTTGTGACACATCTTTATCACAGGTGACAACATACATATATTAATATAGGTGGACACTTACTTTCAAATAAAGAGGTAATGAAGTCCATTTGTTATCGAATGCAATTTCGTACATTTTTCCACTTCTTCACCTCAGATCTAAAATCGATCCCAACAACATGGACAAGACCCTCCATGCCATCAACACCATCTCGGGACTGCTGCAGGGTCCCTTTGAGGTGGGCAACTCTCTGGTAGGACAGCAGGGCGTCATGGAGATGATGGTGGCGCTCTGTGGCTCCGAGCGAGACGTGGACCAGATGGTCGCCGTGGAGGCGCTCATCCACGCCTCCACAAAGATGAGCCGCGCCAGTTTCTTCATCACCAACGGCGTGTCGCTGCTTAAGGACATTTACAAGAAGACGAAGAACGAGAAGATTAAAATTCGTGCCCTGGTGGTGAGTGCAATAAACACCACAGCGTAGACATACTCCAACTTACTTGCAACTGCAAAAGCAGTAAAACGTGACTATAAAAAGTGTTGAGAAGTCAAATATAAAGGTACATCACACTATTTCATTTTTACTTTACAAATGATTCATTGTCAGTCACTCAAAATCCTAATAAAATACACAGAGGACATTTTTTGGAAAAGGATCAAAAGGTTTGAAAATATATTTTTTTTGTTGTGGATTTCTTTTACAGGCAAAAAGTTATTCTAGCGATAACATTGCTAATGTTGGAATAACACCTTATCCCATACCGTTCTGTTTTATAAACTGTGTTTTTCTGTGCCTAATTACCCTGTAGGGTCTCTGTAAACTGGGTTCAGCTGGTGGTGATGATTATGGCTTAAGACAATTTGCTGAGGGATCCACTGAGAAGCTGGCCAAGCAGTGCAGAAAGTCAGTACTCGCACACACGTCATGTAATATTAGGGGTCATATGGGGCTATAAAAGTTAAAATAAAATTACTGTAGGAATGAAGCATTACTTCCTACCATGATTTCTGTTCTGTTTTGCTAGGTGGCTTTGTAATCCCCAGATTGATTCTAAAACACGAAAGTGGGCTATTGAGGGACTTGCGTATCTGACTAATGATGCAGATGTTAAAGATGACTTTGTGGAAGATGAGCTTGCAATGAAAGCCATGTTTGATCTGACAAAGGTACAGATGTTGTATTATATGATTTCATATTATGCATCCTGTTTGTAACCGCCAGTGTGTCGTACCGTTTGACTTGAGGTATTTCCAGTAACAATTGAGTTTGTGTAACTCAAGGTACATGTTTGTTTTAAATTACATTTCTTCTTGAGACATCAAATAATCTTACACCACGATAGTTAAAGGTATATGTATTTCTAATAACATGTATTCTGACAGTTTCGTTTTCCCTGCCTGCTTTTTTTCTTGTGGATTTAGTCTAGAGACAAAACAATCTTATACGCAGTTGCTTGCACTCTGGTGAACTGCACCAACAGCTACGATAAGAAGGAAATCATCCCCGAGCTGGTTCAGCTGGCCAAGTTCTCCAAGCAGCACGTTCCTGAGCAACACCCTAAGGTAAAACCACGACTCAGACTGCTGTAAGAGAGTCACTGCACAGAAAACACCTTTATGCATGCACAAACCTTTCAAAATATGCTGCTTTCTCTTTAGGACAAGAAAGACTTCATTGAGAGGAGGGTAAAAAGACTGCTGAAGGCTGGGGTCACTTCAGCTCTTGCTGTTATGGTCAAAGCAGACAGCGCTATCTTGACTGATCAGACCAAGGAAATGTTGGCAAGGTAGGAAAAAAGTTTTTAAACTCTTCATATTAAGCCGATCCCCCAACTTTAAATCTTTGTCTATCTTTGTTTGGTGTTTATTTATTTTTTTTAATCATTTTTGTTTTACAAAAATCTTTTTTTTTTTGCAAAAGTGCTTTTGGGGGCTGCTGCCCCTTCTTAAAGTACAGATACCCAAGGACGCTCTGCATATTTTGTCATGTTTGACTTTAGAGGGTTTTATTTTGAGTTTATTTGATAGAGCAACCTGAAAAATTGGAGCAAACAATGTAAAGAAATTTTTAGACAATCACAACAAAGCTGAGAATCTTAGCATGCACTAATCTTTATC
Source organism: Orestias chungarensis (assembly GCA_032876305.1). Classification (NCBI taxonomy): domain Eukaryota; kingdom Metazoa; phylum Chordata; class Actinopteri; order Cyprinodontiformes; family Cyprinodontidae; genus Orestias; species Orestias chungarensis. Next base: position 5,074,647 of record JAVLVB010000003.1, read on the forward strand.
CAGCATCCGTCGACATTTTTTAAGACTGCGTTCATTTCTCATGACAACGGCTCATTTTAATAATCTTCGCCATCCCCTTTTACAACAAAATGGACATTCGATGGAGCAGGATTGTGAATATAAATTTTGTTGTGGCTGTTCAAACACAAGATTATGCCCTGGTTTAATTGATATGGCGGTAAGCCTCCAACCTAGTCTAAAGAGCTTCCAAGAATATAAATTCATGCATTACATTGCATAGTTCCACTACAGAAATTATAAAGTAAGGCTCGTGGCTGTAAAATACAAAAATGTTGGTGCTGCGTATTGATTCTTTAAACAAATCTTTAGGGTCTTTCTGGGCCTGACTGAGGATCCCAGAGATCGTGGTACCATAGTGGCACAAGGAGGGGGTAAGGTGAGTCATATGCATGTGACAAACCAAAATTGTTTTCTTCAAGACAAACCTGTTTTTTTTTATCATGTCATTGTTTTAATATCTTACGCCCTCAGGCTCTCATACCTCTCGCCCTGGAAGGTACAGACAAAGGAAAGGTGAAAGCAAGCTACGCACTTGCCAAAATAGCCGCAGTTTCCAATCCAGAGATTGCCTTTCCTGGAGAAAGGGTGAGAATTTAACCTTAGCTATTTCCCTTCTTTCAAATTACCGTACTTTCTTTCCTATTTTTCACCTTTTTCTTACAACACATTTGAAATTATTTGATTATTATTGTATTGCTTTATTCTCCCTGAAAGAGACTCTCAGTTTGGTTTTGCAAGCACCTTTAAAACTTTAGTCCTTCTTGAACTCGTACTGTGGACAGGTATATGAAGTGATACGACCGTTAGTCAGCCTGCTGCAAACAGACAAGGAGGGTGCAGAAAACTACGAGGCTCTCAGAGGGCTCACCAACTTGGCTGGTTTCAGTGAAAAACTAAGGTAATGTTCCACCATGGTGCAGTTGTATTACCAGTTAAAGGAAAAAGTAACCATTTCCCAAAAGTGTCTCAACTGCTCATCATGCAGGAAAAAACTGCTGAAAGAGAAAGCTTTGCCAGAGATCGAGAACCACATGTTTGAAGAGAATGAAAAGATCAGATTGGCGGCTGTTGAATGCATGTGCAACCTGGTAAAATGCAAAGAGGTGAGAGAACAGATAATACGACATTGTGATTGTTTATTGCATACAAAATGCGAATATGCAAAAGCCTACAATGAAAACGCTCCCATGTGCTGCAGGTCCAAGCTCGTTACCTTGAGGATGGCAACGATAAGCTGAAGTTGCTGGTATTGCTCTGTGGAGAAGATGATGAAAAACTTCAGGTAGCTGCAGCCGGAGGTTTGGCCATGATCACTGCTGCCGAGAAAAAGCTTTGCACCAAAATGACCTATGTGGTATGCACTATTGTCTCTTCTTTTTACTATTTATAAATTAAAGAGAAAGACATTGACTAACAGACCAACCGTCTATTTCCTCCCAGACAGTGCAGTGGCTGGAGATCCTGCAGAGATTATGTCTCCACACCAACCCTAGTATCCAGCACAGAGGTCTGGTGATCGTCTACAACATGCTCAACTGTGACGATTTAGAGCTGGCCAAGAAGCTGATTGAGAGTGAGATGCTGGAAATCCTCACCGTGATTGGCAAAGCGGAGGACAATCCCAAAAGGCAGGATCCCATTGACGTGGCACGCACATGTCTGGTGAAGGCCATGGATCTGGGTCTCATCAAGCCCTTCACAAGTCCTTCCTAAGCTGCTGGAAACATCCCCAACAGCAAAAAGGGAAATTTCATTACCTAACGTATTTGCTTTGTTAAAAATTGGCTTTTTCTTCACTAATTTTAATAGTCATTATCAATTTGCCACTGAATATCAAAACATTTACCTGTTATGTTTTCTAAGATTTTTTTTCCCAAGTGTGCAGCTTCTTTTTGTAAAAGTGTGTGTGTGTTTGTGATTGATTACATTCTTTTTCTCCTATTGATTTGCAACTGGAATGTATGTTTTTTTAACTGACTTATTTGTGTACTTTCAGTTTCATACTTATTTAATAAATACCAAATAAGCAGCATCTGTTTTTATGGTAAATCTATATATTTTTTTTTTTAACATTTGTCATGCTTAAATATTTTGAAATCCTTTTTATCTGACAAAGATAACATAACACTTTTCAAATCATTCCATTTATTAAGAAAAAGCTAGTCATACTAACTAGGATACTGTAACCTTTACATTGAAAAACCATTAAGCAACTATAACTGATTTAATATTTTGGCAAAGCTGAGTTCAACCTCACTAGCCGTCCCCAAGAGCATTTTTTCTGGCAAATATTAAATAAAACAAGTCTGATAACATAAAGTAGGGGCCACCATCTTGGAAAGGTCTCTGGCTTCCACCTAGTGTAATAGCAATACAGTACTATAGACAAAACAGATGATACAATGAATAACAATGAAGATACAAATGTGTACACTATATATATATATATATATATATATATATAATATATATATATATATATCATAGGAAAATGAACCCTGGACCTTCTTGCTTATGGCCTCTTATGGGGCACCGAACAAGCCAATTGTGCTTCCATTCCTACTGAATGATTTAAAATATGAAAACTTACAAATGTTCCACTGTGGAAGTTCCACATGTGAATTAATGGTAAATGGATATTAACTTATGTAGTGCCTTTCTTATCCACTCCAAGCGCTTCACACTGAATTCAACACCGATACATGCACAGTAAGGCAACTCGGGGTTAACTGCCTTGCTCAGAGGCACATGGAAATCTTACAGTGGGCAGCTGGACTAGAACCTGAAACCTCTAGAAGTTGCTGTCAATACCAGTATTTCTTTATTTTAAAGTTGCTTTGTGTCAGTCTAAATCACTCTGGAAATAACTGAGACTTTATATGATTTTCAAGATTATATCACTGACAGCAGGCACCAAACATTAATAAAGGCTCAAATTAGTTTACATTTCATTGGTGGACATAACAATAACAATAATAATAATAATAATAATAATACAGCCATCACAAGAAAGAAAAAAACAACGAAATTACGTTCATTGAAAAAGAAATACGCCACACGGAGGAATACTTCTGTTTCTTTGGTAACGCTAGTTGCAGGACGACAGCTTCAAGATGGCGGCCGTGTTTTATGGAATCAGCAGCCAATGCGGAGTCTACTCTTTAAGATATAGACTGTTGAAGTCCACCTCGACTTCCCCAGGTTGGTTGATCTCAGAGCAGCATATTCAGGTTCTCACAATGTTCAAATAAAAATATAAACTCACAATCGCTCAGTCAACAAACGTCTTGCGAAATAAGAGTTTCACCCTGCAGGAGTGGAGAGCCGAGATCGGGTCTGAGCTCTACTTCTGCATCAGGCTGTTTTATTAAAAATTAGGGAGTGTACAAAGTCAGAAAAAACAATCACATGATTTACACAAACTGTTTCAGAAACCGTTATTCCCACGCCTCGCTGACGCCTTGCTGACCTTGAGTATTCTGCACAAAGAGAA